>ML777828.1:713088-732199 GCA_009831015.1 Picea engelmannii | reverse complement strand
CTTTAGCCTTTCCTCAAGCTTTAGGAGAATTCAAGCAAAGCAGTTGGAGGACAAAGAAGAGGAGGAGCCCAGGATCAGGATCAAGGAACGGTGGCCGATCTATATTATCATTGTAAGTTGATTCATCTTGAGATTAATAAAGAATACTTTTCCCGTCCCAATGCACGAGTTTTATATGTTTTATTCAATTTATGCTTAATCTCTAACCCTCTAGTATAACAATAACATGCATGTGTAGTGTTTTGTCTTGATTGCAGGATCGTCTTTGGAAGGGGCAACAGAAGAAAGAGGATAAATCGCAACGGAGGATCTACACCAAACATCGATAAAAAAGGTTAGTAGGTTCTTTCCATGTTTGCATGTGAAAAAGGGTTTTAGGTTTGGGGTAGAAGGTTAAAAGTAATTTCTGAAGGGTCATGATCTGCATGCAAGTTTAAGCCCTAGCTTGTTAGTCCGTAGGGTATTATTTCCCAAAAACAGTATGTCTCCTTCATCAAGGATGAGACAGTTAAGATTCAGATGAATTTGAGTGGGATTCCATCTTTCATCAATGACAAGATACAATACAGTGATGTAATGTTCCTAACTTGGCTAGTCTAGGAAACACTACTAATGTGTGTGTAGGATCAAATGTTTATAGCGTATAAATGATCATACAAATAATAAACATGACAAAGGACTGTAAAGTTTGTATTATGATATCTCTGTGGATTACAAAATGGCCGAATGCGGCTGAATAACTGACAATACTTGATTAGATCAACATACAAAGGATCTTATCCAGAATATAAATGAGCAACTGCGGCTGAATAAAATAACAACACTCGGCTAGATCAAAATACAAAAGGATCTTAGCCAGAATACAAATAAGAAACTAAAATATAATACCTTCAATATGGGAGAATTGTGGAATCAGTGAAGAATGATGGAAGACCTAGATGATCTTCCTGGTGACTAGGGTGTGTCTTTCAACACCGAAATCAGCCAACTGGTGTCTTCCTCCTGGAATACATTGAACTATCTCTACTGAGATGCGCCTCTTCTCCTCAATGAAAAGTCATAATATGCATAATGATGCATTAGGTTGTTGACCCTTCCTTTATAGCGTTCCAAAACCCTAAATCATGTTGAATCCCTAATTCACCGTTGATTTCCAAAACCCTAAATCATGCTGAAACCCTAATTCATTGTTGACTTTAAAAACCCTAAATCACTGTTGAAACCCTAATTCACTATTGACTTCTATTTTTAGTTCATAATGACTTAAAAGAGATTTTAACCCTTTTTAGCTTAATGTCACTTTCCGAATATAACACCTGTGACTGGAGTGACCTCTAGTAACCATGTTTACCTCTCTTTGGCCCTGGCTATAGTCTAACGAGGCGGTTTAGACCATTAAGCCTCCTCTTATGGATCTCCTATTTGGAAAGGGACATTACAGTCCTCCCTTCCCAAAACTTCTTGTCCTCAAGCAATACCAGTCCAAGGTACTGCAACACCTTCTCGCTCTCCCAAGTAGCGTCCTCTACTAGAAGCCCTCTCCATCTAATCAAACACTCTCTGATGACCCTGGTCCTTAGTTTTCGCTCTAGAAACTCTAAAAACTCCTCCGGAACTAACTCCAACTGTCCCTCCTCATACAATGGGGGCAGCTCCTCTGATGTGTTAATTAATTGTCCCACTGTCCTACGTTATGAATCTTTCTCTCCTCTGGAAGCTCTAGCTCGTAAGCAACCTTGCCTACTCGGCGCATGATCCTGTAAGGACCATAAAATCTAGGCTTGAGCTTCTCATCCCCACTCTTCTTCAGAGATGACTGTCTGTAGGGTTGGAGTCTCAAGAAAACCAAATCTCTAACCTCAAAGCTGCGCTCTATCATGTGCCTATCCACACTTATCTTCTATTGATTTTACACTATCTGCAGGTTCTCTTTCAACAACTTGAGAATCTCCTGACTCTCTATGATCCAATCCTTGGCCTTGGGAGCTCTACTCTACCTGAATACCAAGTCTACCAAAGTGGTAGCATCATATCCGTACAATGCTTGGAAGGGTGTCATACCAATGGACATGTGGAAGGTGGTGTTGTAGCAATGTTCTCCTAAATGTAACCACTTTACCCACGTTCTCTGTTGTCCTCCTACATAGTTCCTCAAAGACCCTTCAACCCACTTGTTGACAATATCAGTCTGCCCATCTGTTTGAGGGTGATAGCTGGTGCTAGGTGTCAACTCTGTCCCCACCAACCAAAACAACTCTCTCCAAAATGTCCCTATGAATCGACTGTCCTTGTCACTGACGATGTTCTTCGGCAACCCATGAAGTCTGAAGACCTCCCTGAAGAAAAGCTCAGCTACCTGAACTGCACTGTACTCTGTCATTATGGTGTAAGAGTGAGCAAACTTGGTCAATCTATCGACCACTACATATATACAGTCCTTATCCTAGACCTTGGGTAGACCGATGATGAAGTCCATAGATATACTCTCCCATTTCTGCTCTGGAATGGGGAGTGGATGAAGTAGACCTGCTGGAAGAGAATGCTCTGACTTGTTTTGCTGGCAAGTCACACACTCACTGATGTGTCTCATAACGTATTGATTGAGGCCCTTCCATGAGAACCTCTCTCTGATCTGTCTGTAGGTTTTGAAAAACCCCTAATGGCCTGTTAGAGGTGAATCATGAACTGCGGTGAGGATCTTCTTCTTAAGCCCTGAATATGGCACCAAGTAGACTCTATCCTTGTAAAATATAACATCGTCAATGAACCTATACCGTTCATCCTGTATCTTCCCATCCATCACCTCACAAGAGAATTTTTTCTTGGAAAATTCCACTAACAAGTCGCAGGTCTCCTCGATAGTGCATAGGCCACAATGTTTTTCTTCCCCTTGACATACTGTACGTCAAAGTTGAATGCCTCTACCTTCATCACCCATTTCCGTTGGCGCTCACTGAGGTCCTTCTGCTCAAGGAAATACTTCAAACTGTTGTGATTGGTCTTGACCACGAATTTTCTACCCACCAAATACTGTCTGAACTTGGTCAAGGCATGCATGATTTCCAACATTTACTTGTCATAAATGGAGTACAACCTCTCAGGTTGACTAAGATTCCATCTCTCGAATACAATGGGGTGTCCTCCCTGCATCAAAACTGCACCGATCCCTTCGCCAGATGCGTCACACTCTAGTACAAATGGTAGGGTGAAGTCTAGTAGTGCCAACACTGGACAAGTGCCCATGACTTCCTTCATGTGATCAAAGGATTCCTATGATTTCTCAGTCCATATGAAGGCCCCATGCTTGGTAATATCTATTAGCAGTTCTCCAAGATGAGAAAAACCCCGGACAAACCGCCTCTAATAGCTGCACAGCCTGAAGAAGCTCCTCAATTCTGTCACGTTCTTGGGCATCGGCCAATCCATAATGGCCCTGATCTTCTCTTGGTGCACTTGTACCCCCTTTGCATTAATGATGTGGCCTAAGTAAAGAAACTCTGTCATACCGAACTCACACTTGGACTCTTTGGCATATAATGACTGTGCCTCCATGATGCTCAATACCTAATCCAAGTGCCTCATATGCTCTTGCCATGATTGGCTATAGATCAAGATGTCGTCGAAGAAAACCAAGACTGATTTTCTTAACTGATCCCTGAATATATGGTTCATGCAAGATTGGAATGTAGCGGGTGCATTGGTTAGCCCAAATGGCATAACGAGGAACTCAAAGTGTCCAAAATGACATCGAAATGTCGTCTTCTCTATGTCCTACTCTTGGATGCTGATCTGATGATATCCAGAGCGTAGATCATTTTTTGAGAAGAAAATTTCCCCATGCAGTTCATCCATCAACTCGTCAATGCATGGGATAGGGTATCGGTTCTTGATGGTTTTCTTGTTCAAGGCTCAGTAATCAATGCACATCCTCATGGTGCTATCCTTCTTTAGAACTAAGACAACTGAAGAAGAAAATGGGTTGCTGCTCGGTCTGATGTGTCCCATTGCCAGCAATTCCTTGATTTCCTCTTCTATCTCATCCTTGAACCTCCCAGGCTGACAATATGGGGGGTTGATCATAGGTTTGGCCCCCTCGTCCAACTCAATGGTGTGCTCAAACCCCCTATCAAGTGGTCTCCCTGGTGGAATTGCCTCAAAGACCTATTGAGGTCGTCCCAATAAATTCTTGATCTGTGTATGGTATTGTTGTAGACCTTCTGAATCCTTTTGAGTAGTGATAAATCATTCTGCGGCATATGCTACCTCCCCATGTCTAAATATCCTCTCCATCCTCTTGGCTGAAACTATCCTGGGTGCTCCTGTCGACATACCTCTTAGAACAACCTTCTTCCCATCCTGATCTCTGAATCCCATTTCCAAGGTTTGGTAGTTGGTAGTGATTTTTCCCATGATAATCATCCACTGAACTCCTAACACCACATCTATGTTCGATAGGTCAACCACATAAAATGTGTCTCTCACTATGTAGTTTCCTAACTTCATCTCTAATTTTGGAACTCTATCTAGACACTCCACTGTGTGGCCATCTGCTACAACAACATCAAACCCCTCAAAATCCTCTCTTTGAAGTGTCCATCTCGATACTAGTGAAGTGTCGATGAAGTTGTGGGTGGCCCCACCATCTATTAGGGAGATTTCCCATTACCCCTAGATAATTCCTCTGTTATGGAGGGTATCATACCCAGGAACACCAAAAAGGGTCTCTATGACACCTCCCTTTGCTGGTTTCCTCCTGTTAGCCTGTTCTGGCGGTTGTGGTACTACTGGAGGATGGGATCCTGCCAGTGTCGGTGGTCTACGGGGAGGTTGCTCCTTTGTTGGTGCTAACTCCTCCTCTAACCTAGTGGATCCACTATCTTGCTCCTCCTCCTCACTGTCCACACTATCTACTGCTATCTCAATATAATGAATCTCTCCCTTGCCCATGCACCTGTGGCCTGGGACCTAAGGATCTTTGCAGCTGAAGAAAAGATTTTTCCTCATAAGCTCTCGCCTAGTCTCATCATCCAACTTCTCCTTGCCCTTCCATTCTCTCTGGAATGACTTCCTGTCTTGATCCCTCTGGGGCACAAATGGTTTGGAGAAAGTTTAAGTCTTTAGCACTTAGTCTACTAGATATCGAGTGCAAAGGATGGCATCCTACAAAGTGGGAGGCCTGTATGCCTTCACCCATCCTTTCAAAGGATCTGTGAGTCCTTCTGTGAATAGCATGATCAGCCTAGGCTCTGATATATCTGTCACTGCCATGACTACCCACTGAAACTTTGTGATGAACACCTCTGTTGTGATAGTTTTTCTCAACTGGGCTATATCCTTGAAGTGTATCTCAGGATCCTTCCTGTCAAGCCTGTCCATGAGCCTATCTATAAACTCCCTCTAGGAGATGATGCAACTATGACCCAATGTCACCAGTCCATGGTACCACCACTCATGTGCCTCACCCTCAAAGTGTAAGGTCAAAAAACTGATGGCCTCTGTTCCAGTCATCTGGTTGAGCTTGTAATACATGTCTAGCTTCTGTACCCAAGATTTTGTGGTGTATTTAGACCATCCGTCGAAAGAAGGGATGGTGAGTTTCCCTACTTTTCAGATGAAATCAAGGTTATGCCCCTACTGTTGTTGTGGTCCTCCCCTATGCTACTCTCTAGGTCAGTTCCTGAGTCTGAGTCCACAATACTCGACTAAGGTCATGTCCTAATGGAATTCACGACCCAATGCTGCATACTCCCTCCTATAATCTGTAATGTCATTAGCATGAGTGGGTGGCCTCTATGGTATCAGTGGTAGTGTTGCTACTGAGGGTGCCCTCTGGAAACTGGTAAACAAGGATCTGGGAATCCTACTCGCAAAGGTGTATTTGTGAGAGGGTGACTAGGGTCTACTACCTGCTCCCAAGTTTCCCTGTGCTGCATGTGGGACTTGTGTATCTGGGGTGCCCACTCTAGCCAATCTATCAACCACCTATGTCAAGGACTGAGACATGGTTCGTTGACTAGCTAACATATCATTGATAATCTGCATGAAAGTTGCCTCTGGATCTATGGGGTCCTTTCCACTTCCCTCTGGTCACTCATATATGTCTCCTAGCATCCTCTCAGCCTAACACTCAGCCTCACGCTCTGTCCTTATCTCTGCTTCTCTGTGTGCCTCTTCCTCTTCCTCTGAGCTAGGAGGAAAAGGGGGAAAATCAAGACTATGCCTTCTTTCCTAATGCCTATTGTAAGTGACATATTCGTCACCTACGTGTTCACGGCCCTTTGGGTCTTCTGCTGCACTCATTTTCTTTAGTCACAGGCTAGTAGGACTAAATCTCTAATACCACTGTAATGTTCCTGACTTGGCTAGTCTAGGAAACGCTGCTAATGTGTGTGTAGGATCACAGGTTTACATCATATAAATGATCATGCAAATAATAAATGTGACAAAGGAATGCAAAGTTTGTATTATGATATCTTTGTGGATTACAAAATGGTCGAATGCGACTGAATAATTGACAATACTCGACTAGATCAACATACAAAGGATCTTATCTAGAATATAAATGAGAAACTGCAGCTGAATAAAATAACAACACTCGGCTAGATCAAAAGACAAAAGGATCTTAGCCAGAATACAAATAAGTAACTAAAAGATAATACCCGCAATATGGGAGCACTGCAAAATCAATGAAGAATGATGGAAGACCTAGATGATCTTCCAGGTGACTAGGGTGTGTCTTTCAACACCAAAATCAACCAACTGGTGTCTTCCTCTTGGAATACACTGAAATATCTCTCTTGAGATGCACCTCTTCTCCTCAATGACAAGTCATAATCTGCATAATGATGAATTAGGTTGTTGACCCTTCCTTTATAGATTTCCAAAACCCCAAATCATGATGAAACCCTAATTCATTGTTGATTTCCAAAACCCTAAATCATTCTGAAATCATAATTCATTGTTGACTTCCAAAACCCTAAATCACTATTGAAACCCTAATTCACTGTTGACTTCTATTTTTAGCTCATAATGACTTAAAAGTGCTTTTAACCTTTTTTAGCTCAATGTCACTTTTCAAATATAACACATGTGGCTGGAGTGACCTCTAGTAACCTTGTTTACCGTTCTTTGGCCCTGACTATAGTCTAACGGGGTGGTTTAGACCATTAAGCCTCCTCTTTTGGAGCTCCTATTTGGAAAGGGACATTACAGGTGATCCCAATACTTTGGAGGAGACCATAAGGTGACCTAAATTCCTATATGATCAACATAAAGGAAATCCAACTTTCCAAAAATCTTGGGAAGACAAGAAGAAGTTCAATATGGAACATAAGAAGAAGGGGAATAAACCACCATTCTTCAAAAATAGTCCTCAGGGAAAGCCAACTTCTAGAGAGCCTAGAATGTATGAGACGGGTGAAAAAAGGCCAAGTCAACCACCGATTCAATGATGGGGTTGTTAGGTAAATCATATGTATAGAGAATGTCCCCATAGAAGTGAAAAAGTGAGATATTTTCACAATGTACATCAAGCATAAATAATAGAGGACATGGGCAGGAATGTACCCAGGGTCTATGTAGCACTGGACAACAAGTAAGACGAGTTTCAATGACACATGATTGAAGTGGAAGGTATGATCAACAACCAAACCATTGCAATTTTAATTGATTCAGGAGCTATTCATAGCTATACAGATCCTAAGATGGTGGAAAGATTTAATTTTCCAAGAAGCAAGCATGGAAAATATTGGTTGGTGTAGTTGGCTACTAGATCCAAAATAAAAGTTAACGAGATGGTTAAGTCATGTTCAATGGGCATGAATGGGTTGAGAACCAAGGCATATTTGAAAAATTTTCCTTTAGGTTCCTATGACTGTCTAATTGGGATGGATTGGTTGGACCAAAACCATGTTGTCTTAGACTATCACAACAAGGCATTTACTTGCCTAGATGAAAAAGGGAACCTAAGGATAGTCCAGGCAATTCCCAGGGGAGTAACTGTCAGAGAAATTGCAACAATGCAACTGAAGAAATGTTACAGGAAAGGGTGTCAAATATTTGTAGCTCATATGGAAGAAAAACCTAAGGACAAGGTGTCAAATATTGAGGATTATGCAATCCTAAAAGAGTTTGAGGATATATTTAAAGAAATACCAGGATTACCTCCTAAAAGAGACATTGATTTCTCCATAAATCTAATGCCTATAGCAACTCTAGTATCTAAGACTCCTTATAGGATGAGTACACGAGAACCGAAGGAGTTGCAATAAGGATGATTTTAAGGGTGGGAATTTATTTTAAAATGTAGAAACCTTGGCAAATCTTACTAATCCTTCATATGCCAACTATAAATGATTGGCGATATTTTTGTAAAAATATTCAAATTTCTAAGGATTTTATATAGTTTTTATAAAATTTTGGATATTTTTAAGGGAAAATAATTTTATCCTATAGAATTTTGGGCGAATCATTTTTAAAATAGCGAATCTTGTTTTTGGAAAAACCATGGAAAATTAGCCCATGAGCGAAATTTAGCCCCTAAAATCATCCATGAGTTGCAAAGGTAGCTTGAAGAGATTTTGAAGAAGGGGTATATATGCCCATGTGTGTTAGCTTGGGGTTCCCCAATTTTATTTTTGAAGAAGAAGGATGGAGCTTTAATACTTTGCATAAACTTCAGGCAGTTGAACAAAGTAACTGTAAAGAATAAGTATACTTTGCCAAGGATCAATGAGCTCTTTGATTAGTTGAAGAATGAAAAAATGTTCTCCAATATTGACCTTAGGTCAGGTTATCATCAGATAAGAATTAAATATGAAGACATTGAGACGAACAAAGTTCTCTCACACAAGAATTATCCAAAATACTTGGAATATAACACAATAATCCATTTAGGAATAATGTATAAATGTATAAAATATGAATAGATAAGATAAGATGATATACAATTGAGAATGAGGGCTCGTTTATATACCCACATAGGGGTGCCCTTAACCAATAGTCATGTCCTTAGACACATGCCCTTTCATTATTAATAGTTATTATTTATTAATTAGTTATTATGTTATGAATATCTATTTATGTGTATATTTATGTTCATAACATTGCCTTCCCCTTAAAAATGCTTTGTCCTCAAAGCATACTTTATGGAAGACGTATCTCTTTCTCTAGCTTGTAATTATTGTCTCATGCTTCTTCATTATTGAGTTAGTAATTGTTGAGGATCTGAGACGATAGGATCTTTTGAGCACTGAGCAAAACTGTCGAATTGTAAAGGAGTCTGCCCATCCTAATTCGATCGTCTGCGGATTTGGGTTTTTATAGGGTTTTTGTAAAGAACTTGATACATTTCTACTCCCATGATCGCTTCTATTTTGACCCGCACTTGTAGGGGAAGTAATATTATTTAACATAATGGTTATTTGTTTCTGTTGATACATTGATTGATTGATGTATCAAATTTTGTGATTAAGATGTTGATAAGGCATCCTTGCAACTTGATCTTTACTTCGTATACTTGTATCTTTTTCTTGATTAAATTTTGGAATTGAGTTTTCTTCATATCTCTGGCTTGTTTGTACCTCGACATTTAAAAACTTCTTTACATCAGTTGGATTTTCCTCCTTTTGAGTTGTAAGGTTGATTGGCTCTGTCATCATTTCCTAATCGAATGATGATGTTTTGCGATCTATCTTTTCTTGTAAAGTCTTCTTATCATTCTTCAACTTTTTAATCTGAGTTAATAAATCTTGATTATGTCGTTTTAATCATAAAAGTTCTTCCTTATTTTTTGACCTATTGTCTTTTTCTGATTTTAGGTTCTCCTTTCTTTCATCCTTTAAGATTTTAATTTGTTAAAGTAGCTTTTGGTTAAGGTTCCCTAGGAAGGAGATTTCTTCCTCCTTTTCAGTAGATTTCTCCTTGAGACCTTGATTTTCTTGTTCTAAATTTGTATTCCCTTGCTTCTTGTTTTTTAACTTTCTAATTTTAACTAGTAAATTTTGATTATGATTTTTTAATCGTAATATTTATTCATCTTGCTCTAGTAAATCTTGGTCCATTTTTTGTCTTTCGGTCTTTAGTTCTTCATTTTGTGCAATGACTTCTCGAATACGCTCTTTGAAGTAGCAATTATTTTTCTATGTTAAGCCATTAAAATATTTTTCCTTCTCAATTTCACACTGTATTTTTTATTACTCCCTTTATAATGTCCTAGTTCTCTTTCCAATATCCGTGATTGTATTTCTGAATTATCTTGATATTATTTCATAATAAATGATTTTTAAATGTTTCTTCAATCATTTTCCTTATACTCTTATATAAATTGAGATTGTTTTAGAACTTTTTTTTTTTCTAACAATCCTTCACTTTTAGAGTTCCCTTCACTTAAAAATATAATAATCCTTTTTTTTCTCTTTTTTTATTATATATCCTTTGTTTTTTCTTATAATTGACCTTTTTATAAAATTACCTTAACACCAAATAGATTATTCCTTTTTTTTTTTTTCTTTAACTTTCTAACTTAGGAGATTAGGAGATATAGTTAGGATATATGGATTTATTTTATAAAAGGCCTTAATTAATTACAATCTTTTAACTCGTTTTAGATTAGAAAAATAAAAAAGACCGTTAATCTTTAATGAAACCACTTTATTAATGCCCCTTCAATATTAAAATACGGTGCCTTCCTTAAATTACTTCGTTGCATTCAACTTAAAATAACTTTTCCCTTGATATATATACTGAGATTTATATTGAAGTGGTATATTGGAATACATTCCGTATGTACTTTTATTAAGTAATCCTCATAACCCTCGAATTAGAGAAATGAACCATCGTATGGTTTAAATCTTATATCAACCAAATAAGATACCGAATGTAGTGAACCAATCACAATAACTGGTTAAATTGATCATACGATACAACTCTGAAATTCGATGGCTATACGAAATTAAAATGTCATGGTATGGTTGGCGATTTTAAAAAAATGTGTCTGTACAGATGGAAAATAAGGAACAAATACTCATTTAATTTATTAATCGATGGTTGTGGTCTTCAATTAAATTTTTGTTGTACGGTTTTAAAAAACGTACAGATATGCAATTAATTAAATGCGGTTTTCTTAAATATGGTTGCAACTTGGAACGTACGACGGACTGAAGTTGTCTAGGAAAGCAATATGATTCTTCAAATTCACATAGATTTGAACAGTCCCTTCAATTTTAATATGGTTTATTGCTTCTTCTACACTGATCCTTGATGTACGAAAGGCTTCCTGTATTGACTTTTTTTTCTTCTTAAACTTTCCCTGGGTCCTTGCAACCAAGATTCATAGGCAGTGGTTATAGATGTGGGTTTTGGTAGTTGGTAGATTATGTTTCGATGCTCTACCCCACAATAGTAAGTACTCATGAATTCAACGATGTCAATCAATTGTTTTTTTTATAACATAATTATATATATATATATATATATATATATATATATTGTTCTTGATTTCTTGGCAGCGAAATGGTCTTCAACAAAATCCTGAGTTTTATATGGCCAAAGGCCTGAATTGGTCAAAGACCGAAGTTCCTAAGAACTTTGAAAATTTGAATGGACAAAGGTCTAGTTGGTTGTCAAAGACCAAATTTCTCAGAGAAACTATGAAATGATGGGGTTAGCTAAAAGTTAGTTCAGACAAGATCTAATAAATAAAGTGGCCAAGTGCCAAGATTAGAAAAACGTAGCTCTGATACCAAATGAGACGAACAAAGTTCTCTCACACAAGAATTATCCAAAATACTTGGAATATAACACAATAATCCATTTAGGAATAATGTATAAATGTATAAAATATGAATAGATAAGATAATATGATATACAATTGAGAATGAGGGATCGTTTATATACCCACGTAGGGGTGCCCTTAACCAATAGTCATGCCCTTAGAGACATGCCCTTTCATTATTAATAATTATTATTTATTAATTAGTTATTATGTTATGAATATCTATTTATGTGTATATTTATGTTCATAACATACATCAACATGACTGCTTTCCAAACCAAGTATGGCCATTATGATTTCACAGTGGTGCTTTGGGTTATCAAATGCACTAGCTATTTTCATGTGTTTAATGAATGGAATTTTCAGAGAATACCTGGATAAGTTTTTCAATGTATTTTTTGATGACATTATTATATATTCCAAGTCATAAGTAGAGCATGATAAACACTTGAAGATGGTATTACAAGTATTAAGGGATCATCGGTTGTATTCCAAATTGAGCAAGTGTTCATTTTATCAGAACCAAATTCATTGTTTGGGGCATATGATAGCTGAGGAAGGGATAGCAATGGATCCTGAAAATATTGAGGCCATTAAAGAATGGTTAGCACCTAAGAATGTGGCAGAAGTTAGATCCTTCATGGGCCTTGCAGGATACTACAAAAGATTTATTACAAGATTCTCAAAAATTTCACACCCGATCACTTCCTTACAAAAGAAGGGAGTTAAATTTCAGTGGAAAGTAGATTGTGAAAAGAGCTTTGAACACTTGAAGCAATTATTAACCAGTGCTCCAATTCTAAGGATTTATTATCCAAATGAAGATTTCATGGTATGCACATATGCATGTAAAAAATTCCTTGGTGGAGCCCTTAGTCAAAATGGGTATGTTGTATGTTATGAATAAAGGAAGTTGAAGGAGCATGAAAGGCATTATGCCACTCATGATTTGGAGTTGGCAGCCATAGTGCATGCCTTGAATAAGTGGAGGCACTACCTCATGGGAAAAATGTTTAAGCTAAGGATCGACCATAATGTTCTAAAATATTTATTTGATCAAGCAACTCTAAATGCGAGGAACAATAGGCAGTTGAAATTTCTCAGTGAATATGACTTTGATATAAAATATATCAAAGGGAAAGAGAACAAGGTGGATAATGCACTCAACAAAAGAGTGTAGGAGATGCATTATACAACCATCAACATGTACCAATCAGATTTGAAGGACAAAATATCAGAGGTTGCAGAATCATATTTTCATTACATGGAATTAGTGGAAAAAATACAACAAGGTAATTTACAACCGAAAATTGAGGACTACAAGTTGGGGAATGATGAAATTCTCATGTATAGAAGAAAAATCTATGTACCAAATTCCCAAGAATTGAAAAAATATGATATTGAGAGAAATACATAATGTACCTTATGCTGGACACCCAGGGTATTACAAAACAATTGCAGCAGTCAAAAGCCAATATTATTTTCCAGGAATGAAGAAGGAAGTTGTTGGGTACATTGCCAAATGTTTGGAGTGTGAAAAGGTCAAGGCCGAGCATAGACACCCAGCTGGGTTGTTGCAACCATTACCATTTACTAAGTGGAAATGGGAAGTGGTAACAATGGACTTCATCACCAAACTGCCCAGAATAAGAAAGCAACATGATTCTATCATGGTAGTGGTGGACAAGCTTACCCAAGCTCCCCATTTCATTCCAGTGAAACTCACTCACAAAGAAACTAACGTTGTTGATATTTATATGAGGGAAATTGATCGATTTCATGGTATACCCAGACATATGTTTTTGAAAGAGATATAAAATTCACATCGAATTTCTAGAAAATATTATTTAAAGGATTTGGAACAAATTTGAATTTTAGCATAGCTTATTGTCTAGAATCTGATGGGAAAGCAGAAAGGGTGAATAAAGTGATTAAGGATATGTTGAGGATGTATGTGATGGATAAACCATCAAAATGGGAAGACTATATACACTTGGTAGAGTTTTCTTACAACAATGGGTACTAATCATCTCTAAATATGAGGCCATTTGAGGCACTTTATGGAAGAAGGTGCAACACACCAGTAAGCTAGGAAAACCCAATAGATAGAGTAGTGGTTGGGCCAAAATTACTCAAGGAAATGGAAGAGAATATGTAAAAAGTAAAGTAGAACTTAAAGGATGCTCAAGATAGGAAGAAAAGTTATGCTGATAAGGGCAGAACTCACAAGGAATTTAAAGTGGGTGATCATGTATTCTTGAAAGTGAAGGCCAACAGAAGTTCCCTGAAGTTGGGAAATTGATCAAAGTTGGTAGCTCGTTATTGTGGGCCATTTGAAATCCTAGAGAGGATTGGACCTATGGATTATATTCTTGCATTACCTGCATTAATGTCAATTCATAATGTATTCCATGTGTCATTGCTAAAGAAGTATATACTTGATGGTAATAATTTTATTGATTGGAATGTGATTGAGGTGGAGAAAGAAGGCACTTTTCAAGTGCATCCGGTGTGCATATTGGATCGTAAGATCAAGCAGCTCCACAATCGAGCCATAGATCTAGTAAGGGTCTAATGGACCTGGTACGGTCCTAAGGATGCAACTTGGGAGCACAAGGATGCTATGTGGGAAGAATACCTGCATCTTTTTGAATATTTTTGAAAATCTTGGTGTTAAAGGTATATATGTATTGCACTAAGGACAATGCAAAAATAATGGGAGGGGAATGTAATACCCACAAGACCGAGCCCTAGTTGAATTGTAAACATGTTTTATAGGCCGGTGAGCCAAATGATTATAAGCTAGGAGTCTTATGTGATGATTAGGGCGAAGAGCCTAGATTCTAAATGCCAGTGAGCCTATTTTTGTATATGTAAACAATCATGTCATTAATATAATACATTTTTGTGTGTAGAACGACCACAATAAAAGAGTATGGGGAACTAAACTCCACTAGGAAGGGAAAGGGAAGGGATAATAGACTAGGAAAAAGGGATAATCTTGAGGGCTTACTACCAAAGGAATAATTTGGGTTTGATAATCTTGAGGGATAATTAATGAAATAATTGTAAAGAGACTGTAAAAATACCAAGTGCAAGACTCACTATAATGGTGGTAGATTTATCTTTGAGAAGAGATGTGACGACTACGCTCATTCAAAAGAAGATGATTACAATGAGGCTCTAAAGGCCCTTTTATGTTAAAAAGGAATGCCAAAACCCTAGACATACAAAAACCTAACCCTAGAAGATGAAACACCACAATTCATGTGGGCCCCGTTTGGGTAAGTTAGTACATTAACTTCTCAAGATCGTAACTTTTGCATACGATCTTTGTTTTAGGCACGTGATAGTCTGTTGGAAAGGTATTTTAGAGAACTACACATTATGCTGTCAAAATTTGACTCTGTCTAAAGTTTGACTGTGGCACACCAAAATAAAACTATTTAGGGACCCAAAATGACCCTGGAAGTACATCAAGATGTGTTGACATGAATACATACACAATAAGCCAGTTAGATTAGGTGGGAGGCCACTAGTATCCACCTGCAAGATGTGTAGGGCTTGAGACAACCCCAGAAGGGTAGAACCCTCAATTACAAAGAAGTACAAAAGAACACGTTGAACTAAAAATTGATAAAGGTGCCAGTTGGAACAGGTGGGTGGCCACCAATATCCACCTGGATCAGTCGGGCCCGTGGTTTGAAGAGGCAGGTTTTTAGGCCCATGAG
This sequence comes from Picea engelmannii, assembly GCA_009831015.1. Taxonomy (NCBI): domain Eukaryota; kingdom Viridiplantae; phylum Streptophyta; class Pinopsida; order Pinales; family Pinaceae; genus Picea; species Picea engelmannii. The sequence goes on along the minus strand of ML777828.1, from coordinate 716,695 downwards.
AAACTCTCTCCAAGTGAGAGAATTGTTGGGTAAGTGATTTCCCAAGGGAGACCAACTGCAACTATAGTTCTTTGAGAATTCACGTTTGGCATGTTGTTGAAGCCCTGAAAGGGAAGTGGGCCAACCTAAGGAACATTGAGCAGATAAGGGGAACACTTTCTAGGGTGGGACATGCATGTGGGGAATGAGAGGTTGTAGAATGTTAGTCTGAGTTGGATCCTGGAATGATATTCTTCCTGTTGTCTTATTTGTCTCATCCTAGCCTAGGAATCCCTTTACCTTGGTGGATTTTAGTCCCAGCTCGGGGGCGACCCACTGCTGAGAGTGATGAGTAGAGTGGTCTAAGGTTGGGAGGATCATGGAAGGTATGCACATATTTGGTGGTATTCTATAAAATATAAGTGCCAGTTGTGTGTCCATTTGAATGTTTAGTATTTATACATGTCTTTGTAGTTATGGGTATTTCTTGTGTATGCTAGATGTATATGTTTACTGTTATTTCCGCAAGAATCGGTATATTGGCAGAATGCATTTGTTTGTTTAAAGTTACATATATATAGATGGTATTGTTGTTTTTATGGAGTTGGCATGGCCAAACTGAAAGGATGGGTATGTTACAGTTTATGCAGTTTCACAAGACCTAATGTGTGGCATAGCCAGAAAGTTTAAGCCTGGGTGTGTTACAATCCTCTTGAAGGTTGAGTCACTATCATAGATAAAATCCTAGAAAGAAGTCATGTGTTTTACTTGTCCCAAATATTTCCTTCCAAATAAATGTACAAGCATAACATATTTACCGACTTGATGAGAACTGTGACCTCAAAACAAGAACTCTATCCATAAAACCCCATATTTTTTGGGTAAAAAAAAACAAAATCAATTCGTGTTTTGAAAAGTGGTGCTACTGGTAGCACCTTTTTTTTTCCAAGGTTAAACTTAGTACCTTTTACAACCATGGCCTTAGAAAAATCATAATATTGTTGGCAAAAACCTTAAAATCAACCCCTGATTGAAAAGTGGTGCTAACGACACCATTTTTTTATTTTCAAGCTTAAACCTACAACTTATTTGAAATATTTGAACTTGAAAATTGGTACTACTGCAACCAAAATGTTAAAATTGACCTTTCAATTGAAAATTGGTTCTTTGAGTAGTAGCCCTTTTTTGGGGGAGATAAAAACTCAAGTTTTTTTAAATCATGGCCTTGACAATTGATGCCCTTGGAACAAAATTTTTAAGACCAATCAAAAAATCGAAAAGAGGTGTTATTAGTAGTGTATCAATAATGGTGGCGCTAACAACGACACCGTTTTTTATTTTTAATGTTAAACCTACAACTTATTTGAAAACTTTGAACTTCAAAATTGGTAAAATTGCAACCAAAACCTTAAAATCGACCTTTCAATCGAAAAGTGGTGCTCTAAGTAGTAGCACATTTTTTTTTCTAGGGATAAAAACACAGGTTTTTTGAAATCCTGGCCTTGACAATTGATACCCTTGGAACAAAATTTTTAAGACCAATCACAAAATAAAAAAGAGGTACTATTAGTAGTGTATCAATAACAATCATTTTTTTAGGGTTTAGAATTGTAACATTTTAGAAACAATGATTTGAAATCCTAGCACGATAATATGTTTTTACGTACATTGAAAAAAAATAAAAAATCCAATATTAACTTTTTGGATCAACTAAATTTATTATATAAAAAAAATTCAATAAAAACAACAATCCTAATTATACTAGGACCATTATGATTAGCTTCATCTTAACTAAGTTATATGGAAGTATTTTGGAAAATAATATTGGCATATGTCTTGAAAGCCACAAAAAAAGAGCTAAAGGCCAGTCTTGCTTTAGAGGATATCACTCAACCATGGACCATATTTTCACGCTTAGGATCATTGTAGAGGAGTCTCGCAATAATAAAACCAATCTCCTTTATGTTTCTTTGATTTTAGAAACTCTTTCGACACAAAGCCTAGGAATAACCTTTGGAATAGGTTATAAGAGATAAACATTCTTTCCGAGATGAGAGCTATTGCAATAAGGTTATATGAGAATGTTATTGCCAATTTTAGGAACATCGAGGGGTGGTAGGAAGAAATTAACTATAATATAAGATCCAAGAAAGGTTGTCCCCTATCCCCAACCCTTTTTGGCTTACACAATGATAAGTTAGAATATTGTTTGGAAGATGTTGGTTGTACTAGTCAGATTCTCACTGGTATAATCTTCATCCTTATTCTTTATGTCAATGCTACTGTTCTTATGATGAGGAATCCATATGACCTTGTTAAGAAAATAAGACTCCTCGGGGATTTTTTTGCTGGTATGGGTATGAATGTAAACACTGAAAAAATGAAGTTTATGATAATTAAATCCCAAAAGATCATCTACGATACTTTCGTATATGATAACAATAGCTTGGAGGAAGTACCTTCATATAAATATCTTGGAATCAACATTCATCATAAGCTCAATTGGAACTATAGCATTGAGAAAAGGATAAATGGTGGTTGGAAAGATTACTATGGGTCTGAAAACAAGTTTTGTCTAGAAGAAATATAAAACAAATCCAAAAGAATTTTATCACTTATAATCTCAAGAGTAAAGGCAACATACCTTATGATATCCTCCTCGTAGAAGTAAGACCTTCTTCAAACTCTAGCCAAAACCACCAACGAATCAAGCGGGGATGACATAAATATACCAATTCTTGGCTAAATCAATGGGGGATATGGGAGGATGTCATTCTACAAAATACTGATAGTATGAAAAATATTATTACATCTAAATTCAAGGAGAATATATGGTGTGATAAAGAATTAGAGGATAAAATCAAGTTAAGATACTACAAGGGGATTGGAAAACCCTAATCTATAAGATCAAAAGTATCTCTTGGTTTTGACTAGTGCAAAGAAGAAAATCATCATTGCTAAAATTCAAACCAACTCCCACAAGTTGCATAGGGAAACTAAGCATTGGACAAGTCCCAAAACATTGTGGGATGAAAGAATATAGCATCTTTGTGGCACAAAGAGGATTGAAGATGAAAATCATTTTTTCCTAGAGTCCCCTTCATATACTCAAATTATATCACAATACCGACCTTACTAACCTCCTAACTCATCAAAACTATGGTGATCTTGGACTGCTTCTATTAATAATTTTCGAACACATATATAAAATTATTAAGAAATATAAGAGGGGGGGGCTTTATTAGAAGAAATTATAATATAAGTAATTTGTTACCTTTATTAAGGTCTGATAGACCAATTATGGTCTTAGTGGACCATCATCATCATCATCATCATCATCATCATCATCATCATCATCATCATCATCATCATCATCATCATCATCATCATCATCATCATCATCATCATCATCATCATCATCATCATCATCAAAAAAATAAAAAAAATGAATATTTAAAAAAAATAGAAACACAAAATTTTAAAAAACTTTTAAAAACAATTGATAGAACATGCATTTTGGAAAGGGGAGTTTGGTGGAGCTGGGCGATTCTCACCCCTTCCCTCGAACTTCCCCAAGTAGGTTTCATGAACATTTTGTTTAACGTTTTTTAAAGTTTTTTTTTTTTTT
>ML777828.1:685005-712814 GCA_009831015.1 Picea engelmannii | reverse complement strand
TATATATACACACTTTTGTTTTTTAAAATACTTTTCAAAAGATGTGTGGAGATGGATGTGTATTGTTGGTTTCCAAGTAAGGCATAGTTTAGCCAATTGGAATAGATTTTGTGCTCTTACTTATGGACCAAGTATGTTGAGTATCATGATATTCCCATGGTCCCTTGGACAATCTATACCATTCCCAAGGATGAGGTGGGCCTTCGTCGAATTGATGTGAAAACCCAAGGAAACATTTTCGCTACTAAATGGGTGGTTAGGTTTTTGGAGAGCTCATCCCCTTGGCACGTTTTGATGCACCATAGATTTATTTCAACCCATCATGTTGGAAAAGATAAGGGAATATTTGGTTTATGTGATATCATTTATGCTCCTCATAATTTCCAGATTTCAGGGTCATTCATCTTCAAGAGTATTTGGAAATCTTGGAAGAGGGTGGTAGGTTTGGTTCATTAGTAGTGGTCTGGTAGTAGACCAGGATGGGATATGGAAAGGAGGCCAATTTGGAGTTGGAAGTGGGAGGGTACTCGCATATTTTATCTCCCTCATTTTCAGGCTAGGAGGCTTAGGGAAAATAATATTTTCTTATGGAGGGATCTTTGCGATTCCAAATTTTGTTCTTTGAAGACCTTATGTTTAGTGGCTAGGGGATTTGCATTGTCTTATGTAGATCATCCTACCTTGATGGATATTATTGGGTTCATACCCCAAGAGGATATTTTAAGATGAACATTGATATGACCAATCCCTTTTGGCGATATTGGGAGTGGAGTTTTAGATGTTCGTTGACTCTGTATGATTCTCATAAGATATACTCTATTATGAATCAATGACATGAATTAGGTCCTTCTCTTAATACCAAATAGATTTATTCAAATGTAAAGAGCCATTAGATTCATTGGTTGCATCGGGTCTAGTTGATTTGAGTTTCTTATAAGCTTCGGGTTTTTGCTGGGTTGGTGATCTACCAGGGTCTCCCCTCCAAAGCCCAACTAACTAAAAGTGGTCTTTATGATGGCCTTTTCCCCTCTTGTTTGAAGTCATAATCAGTGAAGCGTGTCTTATGGGAATTATCCTTTCCAAGATATTTTTAGGCTCAAGTTCAATCTTAGTTAGCACACATCCTTTAGGGGCATTTGCATTGGCTAGAATTTTTGTTTGGTGACTCCATATCATTGATCCAAGATTCGTTGACCTATATTTGGAACTGTTTGAGAGTTTTCACTTTATATATAATTTGGAAACCCCATTTCAATTTTGTTTTATGATAATGAGGCTAGGTCTTAGTCATATTGTTTTCCAATATTACAAGATGAGGTATGTATGCAACTCCTAGAAAAGGGGCATTATTGATTAGAGATTCCAAATTGTTAGATTCAGTCACTTATTTTGATTTCATTGTTGCTTTAGTATCCCTTTGAAAGAGGGTATGATTTCCATTTTATATACCTTCTATATTTTTCATGTGTTTCTAGTTGTTGATGTAAATAGTTTCGGGCATATATAAAAAGTACATTTTACAAAAATAATTACCTTTTTTTCCTTTGAAATAAAAAAATTGATGGTTTATTTATTTATTTTTAATTTAAAATGTTTATATTTTTATCAATTGTATTTAAAAATAAAATCATCGCCTTTTCTATTTGGGGTTTTTCCCTCTTCTTCTTTTTTTCTTAATTTTTTCTTTTAATTTTTTTTTTTTTTGAAATGGTGTCAGGTTTTTGGGGTATGGTTTCCAAAATGTTATAATTTTAATTCTGAAAAGAAAATAAAAAGAGTACTACTAATAGTGGATATTTTTTATTATGTGGTTGATCTTAAGATTTTAGTTCCAAGGATACCAGTTGTCAAGGCCATGATTTCAAAAAACTTGCAATTTTATCCCTAGAAAAAAAGGGGGCAACTAGTAGGAGCACCACTTTTCGGTTCAGAGGTTGATTTTAAATTTTTGGTTGTMATGGTAGGAATTGTCAATCCAAGAGGTTTCAAATAATTTGTAGTTTTCACATCAAAAACAAAAAAATGGTGTTACTATTAGCACCACTTTTCAATTCAGGTGTTGATTTTAAGGTTTTTGTTGACAACATTATTATGATGTTAGGGCCATGGTTGCAAAAGGTGCTTATTTAACCCCCCAGAAAAATGTATTACTAGTAGCACCACTTGTAGAAATAGGGGTAAAAATACCCACTAAATGTGACCTGTAGAAAAACAAAATCTCTAGAGGGTTCTCGACAACTTGGAAAATATGTTTCATATGGAAATACTTCTTCAGCATTTTGCTTGGTTAAACTCACGTGAAAAAAGAGGAATTTCATTGGGTTTTTGGGACCTTTCTACTTTCCCAAAAAGGATGAAATTCCTTACATATCAAATACATGTTCTCAAATGACTCTTTATATAACACAATGAGTTGTTGAGGACATGCACATTAATTCACCTTGTAAAATACTTGTTTTCAATCACATCCAAAATGCTACATGTAAATGGCATACCCAACCCATATGGTGTCTACCACAAAGGGTGTGATTGAACATTTTAAGATCTACAGATATTGTGTTATCATGAGGGTATTGCAAGCATCATAGTGGGTATCCAAATAGTTGAATTGTGGATATCTAGATTATCAACAAGGATGGATTTGGGTTTCAGGATCGATTTGGAGTTTCTTGAAAAAAGAGGAAAAGTTGAGTTAATTTATTCCTTTGTAAGAACAAAGCTAGTGAATAAGGGTTTTCATATGTGGGGAAATTTGTGGGACAAGGATGAAGATAAGAGTTAGACTTTTTTAATATAAAAAAATGTTCAATTGAGCTCCATTAATGGCGAAAACAATCAAAGAAGATCTGGGTGCATCCATAGAAAGTATGTGTTGGAGTTACTTCACACACACCTAAGATTTATTTTTCCTAAGGTTATTCCTTGTTTATTAGTCATAATTAGTCATTATATATTCTCCTATATTTTAGGGGAGAATATTCTACCTGGAGAATATTCTCTTTCAGTTGACACTTCAATTTGACTAATTGAGTTGAGTTTAGATGTTGCATTGGGATCATCACCATGCAACATTGGGATCATCACCATGATAATTCAACCTTTCCTTGGTATCATCACCAGAGTGGCACATTATCCTTGATTCCCTAAGTTAACTCCTCACTACTCTCTGTTTAGTCAGTTAACTGAAGACTAGTTGACTAGTTAACTCAACTAGGTGGCAGTTCACTCCCGTAACTACTTGAGAGACTAGAATAGGTGGCAGTTCACTCCCGTAACTTTTGGTGTGTGTCCATATCACTCTATACCACCACTATGGTGCATTGGTTCACCTCAATTCGAACTCATTGATTTATACAAAGTATATCATGTGTAAATTATTCATTATTCACAATGGTTAATGAGAATTCTTCCATTCTTTCTCTCCTTCTTCTTCTTTCTCCAATTCTCTTTGCAAATGTGTGTATTAGTTTTTAGCTAGATTTATTATGTGAAGGTTCAACACATTTACATGGTATTAGAGCCGAAAAACTTCTAAGAAAAAGCTACACGAAAATGTTTTACAGGTACAAAAGATTGAGGACAACGAAAAGATGGAATTCCAAAAAGAATTCATTCTTACACCTTACAACTATTTTGCATGGAAGGAGAAAATAGCCATACGTATCTGATCCATAGGTTTGTATAGGTTAACCATGAATACATATATAGATCTGACATCATCCATAGAAAAATCCAATTACTTAAATCGCATGGATGAGGCACTCAGAACAATTTGCAGTCTTATTTCTCCCAATATCCTTTTTCACATATCTTCCTGTAAGACTCCCAATGAAGCCTGGAAAACCTTGGAAGGGATATTTTGAAAACAAGATGAGATGAGGGGACACATGTTGCAGGTGGAGCTGCTCACATTGGATTAAAAAATCTTCGACAATATCCAAGATTTCTTTACAAAATTCAAGGATTTATTATCGCAACTCAAAGCTTGCAGGGTTGATAAATCGACAGTGTAGAAAAAAATGGTTATCACCATTCTCTCCAAGATTGGTCCTGAATTCTTTGTATTTGTATCCGCATTCCATACTGTCATATTTTCCTCTGGAGCCACCTGGAAGATGCCTTCTCTTGAGGAATTTATCGAATCCCTGACACAAGAGAAAACCAAGCTCATCAACATGGGAACAATCAAAGGCCCAAGGGCGCATGCACTCACTGTGCATGATGGAAGCCACAAATATCAGAAATCTAAATATAAAGATAAGCGAAAAGTTCATGCACATATGAAGAAGGAAGGGTACACAAAACCCTTCACCGATGCCTCCAGATCCAAAGGAGAAAAGGGAAGAAAAGGAGAGAAATGCACATAATGTCACAAAGGATTCCATTTGGAATCTGCATGCATGAAAAAACAAATAGATCTGATGTCTCAAATACTTCAGGAAAACAACCTTGGAGATTGCATCCCTAAGGGTGCAAAGAAGAAGAAGCCAGAAGATCCAAATTCCAAGAAAGGCAATTCTAGCCATGTCTTGATTGCCATCAACTCCTCTTCTGATGCTTGGATCGTAGATTTAGGAGAATCACATCACATGGTTGTCTCAAAAGTAGTCTATTATTCATTGGATGCATGCAAAGGTCCTCCTATTCTGATGGGGGACAACTCTTCTGTCGAAGTCACCGGCAAAGGAAGGATTGAACTCACCAACGGAAGCTTCGAGAATGTGTTGCATGTTCCCAAGATTTCTGTCAACCTTCTCTCCATGTATCAGATGATGAATTCCAGCACCGGAAAGAAATTCATATTCACACCAAATTCTGTGGACATGTGCGACATGCAAACCAACTCTAGGGTTTCTACCAGTGAGGTAAATCATCAGTCTAGATTGTATACTCTTTCTGAATTCATTGAACTTGATTCTTCTTTACTGCTTACTCATGTTGATGAAAGTAGTAGGATATGGAATGAAATCTTTGGACATTTGAATTTCAGATACATGCAATAGCTTAGAAAGCACAAATTAGTTGATGGTCTACCAAACATCCATTTCTCCAAGGGAGTATGTGAGGGATGTGTTCTCGGGAAACACCCTCAAGAGAAATTCGACAAAGGAAAGTCTTAGCGAGATTCTGCACCTTTAGATCTGATCCACAATGATCTCATGGGTCCTTTTCTACATCCATTGATCAACAAAGAGAGGTTTTTTCTCATTTTTGTTGACAATTTCTCACGTTTTACTTGGATCTACTTTCTCAGGAAAAAATCAAAAGTCTTTCAACACCTCAAATATTTCAAAGCCCTGGTTGAGACATAGTCCAGAAAGAAGATCAAAGTCCTTCGAACTGATAACAGAGGAGAGTATGTAAATCATGATATCCATAATCTTTTCCATGAGTTAGGGATTTAGTTGCAGTATACAGTTCCCTACACTCCACAGCAAAACGGAGTTGCTGAGCATAAAAATAGATCTCTAAAGGACATGGCATCTTGCATGTTGCATGCAAAGTCACTACCATAGAGACTATGGGTTGAAGAACTTAACAGTGAAACATACATCGAAAACAGATCTCCCCATAGATCTGTCAAGGATAAGACCCCCTATGAGGCTTGGAGTGGCCTCAAACTGGAAGTGACCCACTTTCGCATTTTTGGTTCTCGTCCATGGGCCCGAATTCCCTTTGAAAAGAGGAAGGCAATTGATCCATAGAGCACTGAGTGCATTTTTTTTTAATACCCTGATGGTGTGAAGGGATATAATCTTATTAATCTTTCCTCGGACCGACTCATCATTGAGCGTAGTGTCCAATTTGAGGAAATTGTCTTGCATGTACCTCAATAGCCGCATGCATACACCTTCACTCTTCCACCTGTTCGAGATGATGAGCATGCACATGTCGACTCTTCTTCAGGAGAGAGTTATGATATAGAGGACTTAGATGATTTACATTCAAATTCATAGTCAGTACATTCATATGCAGAGTCAGATCACCTAGATGCAATTGCTGAGCCAGAGCAGAGGCCCAAGTGGGCACAGACTACTCTTCAGGATGCAGGTGATGTCGTCGGTGATCTAACTGATACTAGGAGGAATTGATTTGATTTCGAGGAGCCTCCTGTTGCACTCACTACCATTGATCCATTTCCTTTGAGGCATATTTTATTGGTTTAGTCTTCATATCCACAGTCTTATGGCGAGGCTGCTGGAAATCCCTTTTGGGAATTCGCCATGCAGGAGGATTACAAATCCCTCCTTGAGAACTAGACTTGGGATTTGGTTCCCATTCCTTCTAGGAGGAAAATTTTCAGATGCATATGGGTTTACAAGACCAAGTGTGAAATGAATGGACAAATCAGTAGATACAAAGCCATGCTTGTTGCCAAAGGGTTTCATCAGGTTCATGGTATTGACTATGATGAGACCTTCTCTCCAGTAGCGAAGATGGATTCCATATGATTGACACTTTCCATTGCAGCAACCAAGGGATGGTAAGTCCATCAGATGGATGTGAAGAATGCATTTCTTCATGGTGATCTCTCTGAGGAGATCTACATGGAGCAGCCTCAGAGATTTATGCAGGACTCATCTTTGGTCTGTCGACTGAAGAATTCACTTTATGGCCTCAAGCAGGCTCCGAGGGCATAGTATGCCAAGATGGACTCCTACCTGTTGTCACAGGACTTTGTATGTTGTAAATCAAACCCAATTGTGTACATGCTCAGGACAGATGATTCACTTCTACTTTTAGTTCTGTATGTCAATGATTTTTTGATCACCGGTTGCTCGACTTCAGCGATTGGTGCAGTCAAGAGGATTCTTCATGACAGGTTTTTGATGATGGACATGGGTCTGCTACACTTATTCCTTGGACTTGAGATCATTTAGGATGCATTATGCATCAAACTGTCTCAAGCCAAGTATGAACGAGATCTTCTTGAGATATTTCACATGACAGACTGCAAGTCTGCTTCGATTCCTTTCCTATCAGGAGTCAAACTTGAGGATGGCGAGGAGACTCCACTGGTTGAAAGAACACTGTAAAAAAAGCTAGTGGGGATCTTGTTGTATCTCACACACTCTAGACCAGACCTCTCATATGAAGTTGATGTAGTTTCTAGGTTCATGCAGGAGCAACATGAGCTACATTGGAAATCTACAAAGTGTACCTTCGATACGTACAAGGCACCATCATCTTTGGGATTCATTATGCAACATAATCTACATTAGATCTCACTAGGTTTACTGATTCTGATTGGGTTGTAAATAGAATTGATCGCAAGTCCACATCTGGTTACTCACTCAGTCTTGGTTCTGGGCCTATTTTTTGGTCGAGCAAGAAGCAAGCTTCCATTGCTCTATATTCAGCCGAGGCAGAGTACAGAGGGGTAGTTAATATAACCATTTAGGCTATGTGGCTACAACATTTTCTCACTGAGTTGGGCATTCAGTTTCATAGGTCGATCGTCATTTGGTGTGACAACCAGAGCACTCTAAAGTTCTACAGAGATCCATTTTAGAGGCAGCAAACGAAGCACATCGATATCCACATGCACTACATCCAGGAATTACTACATGAGGGGATCATCGACTTATAGTTATGTCCTTCAGCAGAAGAAACAACAAAGATTTTCACCAAGACCTTCACTGAGTAGAAATTCCATTCTCTGCGAGGTTGTCTTGGAGTGAAGGACACAGTTTCCAAGCAACTATAGTTCTTCTTTTTACATACATTGTACCTTGAGGGGGGGTTTTCCCATGAGGTTTTCCTTCTTTCCTCACTTTATTTTCAGTGTATCTTTCGTACTTGGGTACCTAACATGGCCTCATTGTCGTGACCCAATATTTATTTTCACCATAGTGATGTTCAGGGGGGGTGTTGGAGTTACTTCACACACACCTAGGATTTAGTTTTCCTAAAGTTATTCCTTGTTTATTACTCATAATTAGTCATTATCCAGTATCCTATATTTTAGGGGAGAATATTCCACCTGGAAAATATTCTCTTTTAGTTGACACTTCAGTTTGATTAGTTGAGTTGAGTTTAGATGTTGCATTGGGATCATCACCATGCAACATTGGGATCATCACCATGCTAATTAGAACTTGCCTTGGTATCATCACTAGAGTGGTGAATTAGCCTTGATTCCCTGAGTTAACTCCTCACTACTCTCTGTTTAGTCATTTAACTGAAGACTAGTTGACTAGTTAACTACACTAGGTGGCAGTTCACTCCCGTAACTGCCCGAGAGACTAGAATAGGTGGTGGTTAACTCCCTTAACTGATGGTGTATGTCCATATCACTCTAGATCACCACTATGGAACATTGGTTCACCTCAATTCGAACTCATTGAGTTATACAGAGTATATCATGTGTAAATTATTCCTTATTCACAACGGTTAATGAGAATTGTTCCATTCTTTCTGTCCTTCTTCTTCTTTCTCCAATTCCTTCTGCAAATGTGTGTATTATTGTTCAACTAGATCTATTATGTGCAGGTTCAACACATTTACAGTATGGTGGTAGGTGTTCTAGCAGATATTCAATACAACGTCCATAATAATAACATAGATTTCATACAACAACATTAATGACAACATTAGCATTACATACTCCTTTATCAATTCTACATAGTGATGAATGAGTGCATGGGAAAATTTGTGGAGGCGAGAGAGATGGACGGTGAATGCATGTGTCATTCCTTAGTCTAGTTCCAATTTAGATGCTTTGTATACTTAGCAGTTCAGTTCTATTTTTGAGTTTTTTTGAGTTAGTAGTTGCATGCACAGTTAGTTAGGGTGCTTTACATGTCAAAAGTTTCCAATATTAGATAGGGTTCTTTGCATGTGGAAAGTTTCCAAGGCTATATAGGGTGCTTTTCATGCATACTTGCAACCTCCTCTAGTGGGAACACCTTCCTAGGAGTAGTTCTTTCATGCAGGTTGATGTTTCTAATCATAAGGCTAAGAATATATCTAGGATTTAGGTTTATTCCACTTAAGGCACTATTGTGCATGTATCCACATTCATTGTACCTCCTAGTCTATAAATGAGAGGGAAAGGGTATGGGTTTTATTCATTAAGTTTTACACATTAGAAAGTAGTGGGTGAAGGGTATAGTTTGAATATTTCAATGTAATTCTTCTTTTCAAGAGTAATAAACAATAATGTGATTCAAGTTTCATATTTGTGTACTCACTACTACCTTCTTAGCTTGAAGTGTTTTAGTTCCTACTAAAGTTAGTATCACAATTTTGATACAGATTTCAATTTTTTGTTTTCCTATGTAGGTTAGAAATAAGACTAGCATTGTTACCATGTGCTAAAGAATTTTAACATGGTATATGAGAACAATTTATTAAATCATCTAGATTTTGTATATAGAGAGACACATTGTCTGAATAGAGAGTTGTTAAAGAATTTTAGTGAGTTGTATGTCCAAGATTTAGTGATCTAAATATAATTGTTCCAATGATCAACATGTGGACCTCAAAAGGGTTGTGGGGTGAAAATACCTAGTTAATCTAATAATCGTAGATTGTAGCTTTTTCAAAACAATTACAACAATGGAAACTCCTAGGATGTGAGAGAATCACTTGTTGGAATGAGCCTCCAATTGTGTTCCATAGAAGTTGAGATTAAAAAACATATTGGAAATGACAAACTTATGTTACCTTGTGTAGATCGTTGTTGCACCACCTACATATCCCAAAGATCATGCAGAACATAACAAGAAGGTAGTAAAATTGTTACAAGGAGGCTCCAACTTTGTGCCATAGAAGTTGAGATTATAGAACCTTTTCAAAATGGAATACTTATGGTACCTTGCGGAGACATTTGTTGCACCACCTACATATCCCAAATATAAAGAAAAACACAGAAAAAATTTAGTAAATGCAAAGAAAATCCCATTGGATTTTGTTGGACAATTGGTTTGTATTAATGGAGCGTTGGTTTGGATAGTTGGTTGTCATTAATGTCAACCATTAGAGATTGATGTCAACCCTTAGAGATTTATGTCAAACCTTTGTGAGGTCCAAATATGTTGGATATTTGTACGATCAAGATTAATGGTGAGTTAGTTGGGAGCATTTGATATAGTCTACATGTATCCCCGAAGGTGCGGTTATGGGACCTGAAGTTGATTGGGGAATAATGAAATGAAGCATAGTGTAATTGTAGTTAATAGTATCGTAGATGGATATTACATATCGTGCCATTTATGATGATATGTGGTACATAACATAGTTACTCACAGTTGAATAGATATGGATTTGTGAAGTTGAAGGACCCTCATGAATATTCTAGGATCCCCTGGAAGGCAAACAAAGAAGTCAATTATTCTAGAAGATCCTAGAAAGTCATCAAGAAATTTACTAGTCAAATTGGTTGCAACTAGGAGTTAATCATGGGTAAATTTGTTGAAATAAAAAAATAATTAAAAAATAATTAGTTACAACAAGATATTATGAGTTGACTAATTATGGGTAAAGTAGTTGCAACAAGAATGTGGGTTAGCCCTAAAACAAGGAAGATGGGTAAACTAGTTACAAGTTACCCCCTAAAGGAAGACAACAAGAAAGTAATTAAAAATAAATTATTTGCAACACGAAATTATGATTTGACTAATTATGGGTAAAGTAGTTGGAACAAGAATGTGGGTTAGACCTAAAACAAGGAAGATGGCTAAAACAGTTACAAGATAACCCCTAAAGGAAGGCACTTAGGAAGTATAAATAAGAGATTAAGAGACTCCCATTAGAACCTATTGAGTATATTGAATATATATAAGTGACTGAGGTAACCAAAGAGATATGAGGGGAATTTCTAAGGAAAGGTTAAGTAAAGAGGGCCAAAAATCCAAAAGAGGATGAAGTCTTTTAATGATGTGTTCTAAGGTGTGTTATTTACAAGTTATCTGACCATTTTTGCAATAACTTGTTTTATAGGATGATTTAGATAGAAAAAATAGGAGGCTATTGAGAGCACATATCAAGTTACCCATGGTATAAATTTAATCTTATGGGTCGTTGTAGTTTGGGATATACACCCTATGGAAGGTAGGGATTTTCACTAGTCATGAAACTAGTTTTAAACATGTGTTCCATGAAAAAAATTAATAAATTCTTCATATAAGATACAAATTTAGTGGGAAAAAATGCATTGGATATATCATAGGCCTTAGTATGTTGTGTGAAATTTTCATATCCATATATCAAATATTCCACGCGTGGCATGCTTTACAAGTTCGCTCTCTAGAATAAGCCAGAATTCATCAAGGTCTACCATTTTGGCTATAACTTCATTTTTGGGATGTTCCAAGAAGTGAAACTTGGAGGAATTGCAAAGAAGACATTGACTAATATTGCTTACAATTTTTATACCTTATTTAGTACAGGTACATATTTATTCTTATTGAAAGTTAGCATTTTGACTAATCCAAAAACTAGTCTCGTGAGACTGAGGTAAAGTTTGATGAAGATGCTATTCTCTTATTGTTGAAGTTGAGGAAGGTATGCAAGTATGTGATCACATACACTAGGTCAACTACATGATTAGAGGTATTCTTATATGTTTAGTTTGAAGTTTCATCTTGGTGATTTTTTGGAGCATGCTTGAGGCATGCCTTGGTGAGTTTTTGATATATGTCTTGTGCTACATATTGGATGTATTGTACATGTTGGTTGAGGTCTGCTTGTTGAGATACATCGCTAGTGAATTTATTAGTTTATTGGTATATGGTGTATGGCATGATATGGTATATGATTGGTACATGTTATGGTGTTAATGTACATGGTTGATATACATGGTTGATGTGCATGGTATGGTACAAGATTGATACTTTGTATGGTACAAGTGTGATGCATGGTATAGGTTAGTACTTGGTTGAGACACATATATTTTGATGGTATGTGGTGATGTTGGTACATGCTTGGTAAAGGGATGTGGTGGTGATGTTGGGAATATGGTTTGAGATATGCTCTTGTTGATAATGGAATGAGTTGCATGCGGGTAGGAGTGGTTCTAGTTTCCTGGATGAGACAATGACAATGGTAGTGATAGTGACAATGACAAGGGTTGAATATAGTGATAGGTTGAATGTGATAGAGTGACAGTGGCAGCATATATTGTTTGGAACTTATATTTCAGGGTGGTTGGATGGGGCAAGGAAAGAGGGTTGTATACTCCTTCCAGTTGAAGCCGAAGAATTAGGGAGTTGGAGCTTCCTTCAAGTTGGAGCTTGAGAACTAGGTGGTTTTAGCCACTTTTCGGTTGGAGCCAGAGAACATAGGGGGTTGTATCTTCCTTCCGGATGGAAGCAGAGAATCAGGGAGTTGTAGATTCCTTTAGGTCGGAGCCTAAGAAACGAGGGGGTTGTAGCATCCTTCCAGTTATAACTGGAGAATGGGAAGTTGGTGCTTCCTATGAATGTATTTCTTCTGACATATAAGAAAATAATTCCATGGTTTTCTTTTCATTGAGTTTCCACATAAATATAGGTGTATTGTGTATTTGTGGATGAG
Organism: Picea engelmannii; assembly: GCA_009831015.1. Lineage (NCBI taxonomy): Eukaryota > Viridiplantae > Streptophyta > Pinopsida > Pinales > Pinaceae > Picea > Picea engelmannii. Next base: position 700,295 of record ML777828.1, on the reverse strand, counting down.
TCTATGATCGTTTATTATGCACTAATGAATGATGATGTTTATGATGCACTAACGTATTGATTGTTAATAATAAACCAATGATGTAATTCTCATAAGTTTAAAAGAATACATATTGGTATTGAAAGTAATAAAAGTGCTCATATTTATTCACCCCCCCCCCTCTCATTATTCCAACAATTGGTGAAGATCCCCTAATCCTTTATATCACTGCAAAAAATACTGCCAAGTGGATGTATGATTCCTTGGGAACCTTGTACTAGAGTGTGAACATATCTAGGAATATCCTCTTTAAGAACAAACTCACCTCTACTTGCATGAGAAAAATAGATACAATAGTAAGCAATCACATGAATATGATAACAGTGGTAAGAGATTATTGTTGCAATTGTAAACATAGTTGAGGATAATGAGATAATTCATATTTCTCTTAATGAATTTAGTCCACCACGACACAACTTTTTCCAAGTTATCTATGGTCAAGAAAAGTTACCTAACTTTGAGTGGTTATGGGATGCTTCATTCGAGAGGAGATGAGTCTACAAAAAGTTTCAACTAGTTATGAGGATGTTCTAGACCTAGCCCTCATAGGGAAGGTGAGGAGGGGACAAAAGAAATGATCTAGAAAGGGTCAAAATAAGAAGGAAGACTCAATATCTTATAACCAATAGAAGAAGGATTTGAGCCATATAAAATAATTCAACTGCAACAAACATGGCCATTATTCTTCTCAGGGTATTGAGAAAAAGGGAAAGGGTAAACAACAACAACAATTACAATTTGCAGGAAGTGTTAAAGCTCCATGTGTGGACAAGTTGACTGTTAGGCTTGATACAACCTTTGTCATGGTTTTGTGCCTTTCCACCAACACAATTTCATGTTTTGGATGGTATGTGGAAAATGGAGCTTCGAGACATATGAATTATGGTATAAAGATCTTCAACATGTTTCAATAGCAAGAGGGAGGTATTATTGTGGAGTTCGGTGGTCATGCCACATATCATGTGAAGGGATTGGGATCCATATCTTTCCCTATGTCTTTAGGTGATGTTTTTGAGTTAGATCCTATCTTGTGTGTTCTTGATTTAACAAAGATTTTGTTTTCAATTTCGTGCATGGAATTTACAGTGTTTCGCTATGTTTGATGGTCAAGAAGTCAACATTAGAGACAATATCCATGGATCTAGTCATGATTTGGAAAAAGGAATGGAAGAAGGTGGCCTTTAAAAGCTGTTCACAAATCCAATTGAGGAAGTGTGGCAAGATGCCACGATGGATGAGATTTTATCTAAACTTGATGAGACTCTTAATCTAGAGAGTTTCTCTAGCCTTAATGTAACACACCCACCCTTCTTAAGGAGTTTCTATAGTGTAAATCCTGTAAATTTTCATTTTTGTTCTCCTTCAACTATTTCATCTCAAATCATCTCTTTGAAATGAGCCTCCTCCTTAAACTTACCCATAGTATTATAATGAATACAGTCAGATGCTAACCCGACCCTTGATTTATATCTCGCGACCTCCCAAATCCTTTGGTATGCTCTAAATGAGAACCATGCGTCATCTACATGGATTCATCTCAGTTGTACGATCCCTAGGTTCTACTCTGGGTAGTGAGATCCAATCATCAATATTTCTACCATCTAGCATAACTTTTGTCTAACTCACGGGCTAGCGGGGACTTCAGCTTTTGCTTCGTGACTTCACATGTCAAACATTTGCATGTGAGCTAACCTTGGCTCTCCCGACTCTCGAACTTCCAAACTTTCGAACTAGAGCCTAGTGCGTGGTAGATCCTCCCTTAACCCTCATCAATGTGAGCCCTTGCTATGACCTGGGGGCCAATCTTTCAAACACTTCGGGACTTTACGTATCTTGAAGTTGGAAATTAGTCCATCTCCCTTTCTCTCATTCCCGAAACTCTGCTTGCATCAGATCGACGACCACAACTCCTCTCACGATCTGATGGTTCAGATAAACTCACGAATTTGAACCTCGTGAGTTATCACAACTCCACCTTTGACCTTCCCAATTTGTGAGTCAGTGAAATGTTGATCTACCACCACGTGTCCTATCTTGATGGATGGCTAGGATTTCTACACCTCCCAACTCCTTTCAAATCTTTCGAGGTCTGAATCCCCGAACTCCCATATCTGATGCCACCTATCCTCAGATGATGGATGGTTCTGATTAACTTTGGAACTTTGGGACTTTGAAAAAGTCCACTCTCCTATGCACTTTCAAAGGGTTATACCTTGTAAAATTTCCTCTATATCTCATGGCTATGGTGCTCCGTGCATAGATCCAACGAATGGGATCTATTCTCTCCCTGTGAGTGAAACCTGAACTCACAGATCCAACGATAGAGGTGGGTCCCGAAGGATCCATAGATCAACGGCCTACATTACTTCGCGACTTCAGGTTTCAGAGATTTTGATCACACCAACCCATAGTCCTCTCGATACACGAACTCCAAACTTGTGGATCCAAGGGGCTAGAGGGGTTAACTTCTGTGCTCTTTTCCATAGCTAATGACCATGACATCCCTTGGCTCCTTCTGAACAGATCTCGTTCGTCCATCCTTCGGACAAGGAAAACCTTTCCCTTTCGGTATTTTCATATCACTATTTTCCTGAGTTCGCACCCCGAATGGGTTAGGGACTTGGGTCTGGAAATTCACATGGCAAGGGGGTCAGGGGAAAGTATTATCTTTAGACAGATGGTTTCAAATCTACACTATCTTTCCTATCTCAACCATTTTACAACTTACACCTGGGAAGACCTTCGAAGTGAAGTTGGGCATACAATTTATCAGTGGGAAGTGTGAGTTCCCAAGAAGATGGAAGCATACACATAACATAGCCATTTCACATAGATATGTTCATACATGCATATATATATGTGTGTGTGTGTGTGTAAAAACCAAGAAATCATTCATCATTTTAACTCAACAATTAAATTCGAGAAAAAGACTTATCAGAATCAGATAATGTGAAGCGACTACTAGAAGGGGTGCCCATTTCCACCCAACCGTAGGCTTAGCCACTCCAAATGGATTTACCACTAGCCACCCCCGAGCTATACTATGATGATGTGAAACACAGCCTTTTCTTCTCACTCAACCACAATAGGGACAGAGGTTACTCTCCTCTTCCCGCAGGATCTTGGCAATGCTTTACATGATACCAAGCAAGGAGGACTAACCTCATTTATCATCTTGTATCATAACCTTATATGCCATTTCCTGTGTCCAAAACATTTAGTTTTCCATTCTTCCTTGAATCCCTGAGATTCATTTCCTGTTTCTCCACTCTTCGCAGGCGCGTTCTTTTTCCCTCTCCCCACCACACCTTCCCTCCTCGCCGCTTTCAGTGGGGTCGTGTGTGGCCCAAATTACCAATTAGTGGTCAAGTTTGGAAGCCTTACGGATGACTGCTTACACACCCCATCCCTCATTAACTCTTGAGGAGGTATTCCCACCCACCACCCTTACTGTAATTCATTTATGGGTCAGAGGATGGTTCTGGTCCTGATCAATTAAATCCAGTAAGAACTGGTTTGGTGAAGGTTAATGCAACCATTCCTAGTTCCCTTCACCCTTTCTTTGCATAACATTCATGGTATTTCTAAGTACACCCCCGTTCCATTAGTCATGCAACACTTGTCCATTTTCTTAGTAAATAATTAGGTTCACATTCATTTACCTTTCAAACAAAGGTCCATTGAATCAATATTCACACATATAAAGTTTTCCACTCTTTTGGCCATTTATAGTTATATTTAAAAACTGGGGGAAACAAGGTGTCAAAATTCCCTCCCCCTTAAAGGAACTTCATCCTCAATGTTCTATATATTAACATGTCATGTATGTACATAAGTGAACAAAAATGGGTATTCTTGTCTCATGGCATCCTCAATTTCTCATGTGGTCTCATCTGGGCCAAATTGTTTCCATGCACCTTGACCCGTGCAATGGTTCGGTTCCCGAGTGGGGTTTCCTTCCTTTCTAGTATGCATTGAGGTTTTGGTAGGAATTATCCCTACAGTTCCACCCAGATCACAGACCAGTCAATTATATGATTAGAATCATGTACATATTTCTTTAGCAATGAAACATGGAAAACATTATGTTCTTTTACTGTGGGAGGAAGTGCTAGCCTATAGGCTACATGTCCCACTCTATCTAGAACTTCAAAAGGTCCACAATATCGAGGTGCCAACTTGGAACAAGCTCCCATTCTTAGGGAACTCTTCCTGGGCCTAACTCTAAGATAGACGTGGTCTCCCATCTAAAATTCTTTGGGGGTTATCTTTCTGTCGGCATAACTCTTCTGTCTATTTTGAGCGATTTTTATATTTTTCTTTATCTGAATCACTTTTTGTTCCATTTCTTTCAATATGTCGGGTGCAATCGTAATTCTGTTCACGAGATTACTCCAACTGACTGGAGTGTTGCATGGCCTACCATAGAGGACTTTGAAAGGGCTCATCTTTAGTGATTCTTGGTAGTCGTTGTTGTAGGCAAATTCCACCAGTGGCAGGTAGTCTTCCCACTTTTTAGGTTGATGCATTACATGCACCCTTAGCATGTCTTATAATATTTGGTTCATTATTTCCGTCTTTCCATCAGTTTGAGGATGATAGGATGTGCTAAACAATAATTTGGTCTCCAGACCAGCCATCGATGATTTCCAAAAGTTTGAAGTAAATTTTGTGTCTTTGTCAGACATGATCTCCTTAGGAATACCATGTAGTTTGAAATCCCCTTCAGGAATATGTTGGAAATATCTATTGCCTTGGAATTTGATTTGATGGGAATAAAATGAGAGGACTTGCTTAATTTATCCACCACTACCATGATGGAGTCATTCTTCCTGGCCGATGTTGGTAATCCCGTGATGAAATCCATGGAGATGGTCTCCCATTTCCATTCTGGGATTGGTAAAGGTTGTAATAATCTTTCTGGGTGCTAGTGTTCTGCTTTAACTTGTTGGCATTCTAGACATTTAACTAAATACTCAACTATGTCTTTCTTCAATCCAAGCCAATAAAATTATTTCCTGGTGGCTATGACCATCTTCTGATAGCCCATATGTCCATTGTATGTTCTCTTGTGAAATTTGTCCATTATGAACCTCTTCAAGTTGTCACAACTTGGAATATATAGCCTATTTTGGTAAGTCAATAGATCTCCATCTAGAATTTGGTAGCCTTCACACATTAGCCATGCAGGTTCTTTCTCCAGGTACGATGTCACGGTCTGGAAGAATATGTATGTTTCTTGTGCATTCTTGACTCTTTCCTTGGCATTCGTCTCATAGGGACTCATCACTACCAAGTGAATTGTTTTCATACTTCTACTAAGGGCATCGACCACCTTATTTTCCTTTCCTTTGATATGTTTGATTTCAAAATCAAACTCGCTAAGGAGGGCCATCCACCTATCTTGTCTAGCATTGAGTTTTGGTTGGTGAAACAAGTGCTGCAATCCACAGTAGTCTGTCATAAGTAAAAATTTCCTACCCAGGAGGTAATGCCTCCACATTTTCAAAGTGCGCACTATGGCGTCCAACTCTAGATCATGGGTCACATAGTTGACTTCATGCTCATTCAATTTTCGAGATTCATAGAAAACTACGCTTCATTGTTGCATAAGAAATCCTCTGAGTCCTTCCTTGTAGGCATATGTGCAAACGAGGAAGTCATTATCAGGATCAATGATCTTCTACACAGGTGCATGGGTTAGAAGGTGTTTTATCGACTGAAACCTTTCTTCACATTTCCAAATGAATTTAACCCCCTTCCTCTAGAGGGCAGTGATTGGACAACCAATCCTGGAAAACCATTTTATAAACCTCCTATAGTATCCTGTTAAACCCATAAAGGATCTGATATCCAAAACATCCTTCGGGGTAGACCATTCCATGATGGATCTGATCTTATTAGGGTCTACTGCTACCCCTTCTTCATATATGACATGGCCCAAGTAATGTATTTTCTTCCGGAAAAAGTCATGCTTGCTAAATTTGATGTAGAGCTGATGCTCTCTTAGCACTTGAAGTACAAGTCTAAGATGTTCCTCATGTTCCTCTCTATTCTTGGAGTATATTAAGATATTATCAATAAAAACCAATACAAAGCTGTCTAGGAATTTGCTGAGTACATTGTTCATCAAGCACATAAAGGTTGCAGGGGCATTGGTTAAGAAAAATGGTACTACCACAAATTCATAGTGACCATATCTTGTCCTGAAGGCGGTTTTGTGGATGTCTTCATCCTTGATTCAGACTTGATGGTGGGTAAAATCATGAAGATGGGTTACACTTTTGCTTGTTTTAAGAGAAAAAAAATTGTATTTTCATAAGTTCTTCAACTTCCGGCATACAAAAGTATTTTTTTTATTTAGAATTTCACTTTACAGTAAAAACAAAACTTGTGAAGAATTTTGTTATCTTTTCAATGACTATTTTTCAAATATTTTTAATCACGATTTGATATGTGAATTTAACAATAGTTTAACAGTATGTTCCTTAAACATGAAATAAATGATAATGAGTAACTTGTTTCTACAACAATGTATCTATTATTAAACTTGTGTTTTTAAGAAACGAAATATACTGCAACAATCTATAGAGACTCTGTTTTATTATGACTATAATTTTGAATCTAACGAATGAATATTATAATTTCTAGAATTTTTTGAAGTTGACCAAGCTGAAAACGTTGGAAATTTTAAACACATATTTTTCTACACCTTGTATCTATCTTAATTTTTACTTAAAACTAAAATCTAAATATACCCTTTTGAAAAGGACACTTTAAGGATTATGAATATATTTTTTTATGAATTTTTCATTGTATATTTTTAGAGATAATGATATTTCATTTCACCGAATCATAATGTTTGCTAAAAATATTATGCAGTGATTTTTTAAAAAAATTAAATAAAATTAGATAAAAATAAAGAAAATGAAAACAAATTATATGAATTGAAAGCAGATACAATTTTGGAAATGATGGTGTCATTTTCAAAACCAAATTCTGAGTATTTGCAGGAGTCCGCAACCTCCAAAGTTCATGTAAGCTTGGGGGAATTCTCTAGTTTCCGAATACAGTCCCAATTTTTAGTTTTCGGCCGAAAAGTATTTTTGTTTGGCCGGAAGGTTTATTTTTAACGGAATCCGTTAAAAATAAACCTTTCGACCGAAAAGTCTTTTGGCTGAAATATTCTTACCGCAGGAAAAACAAACATATGGAAAATCTTGTACATGACTATCGAGGGCATCATCAGGGCGTCGTTTGATTTGACGTGCAAAATTTTGGCCTAACAATGTTTCGGCTGAAAAAGCCTATCTTTCGGCCGAAAGAAAAAAGAGTTCGGTCGAAAAATTGCCGCTAGAAATTTTTGAGACCCGATTGTCACGAAAGTGTTACCTAGCTTCATGATTTTACCCTGGTATCCAAATCTCAAGTCAATCTTTGAGAAAATGGAAGCACCCCCCAATTGATCGAACAAGTCATCGATTTTGGGTAAGGGGTATTTTTTCTTTATGGTTACCTTATTGAGTTGTCTATAATCTATGCATAGTCGGAATGTACCATCTTTCTTCTTCACAAACATGACTGGTGCTCCCCATGGAGACACGCTAGGCCAGATGTAGCCTTTGTCCATCGTTTCCTTTAGATGTTGTTTGAGTTCAACTAGCTCGAGTGTACTAATCTTATAGGGGGTCCTAGATACTGGTACTGCTCCAGGTGAAAGTTATATTGAGAAGTCAATGTCCTTTCTTAGAGGTAGACCCGATACCTCTTCTGGAAACACATCTCTATACTCTCTTAGTATGGGGTGGTCTTCTAGGCTTGGTCTATCATCCTCAACAGATTCCAACACCTGTATTGCGTATAGAGGACATCCCTTTCTGCAATACTTTTTCATTTGAAGGGATGATACTCATCTCACTGAGACAAGATTCTGAATCCCTTGGAGGGTTATCTTTCTCCCTTCTTCATTTACACATTCTAAGGTTTTGTGGTAACAGTCCAGCTTAGTTTTATATGCAACTAGCCAGTCCATACCAATCAGAAAGTCATACGATCCTAGAGAAAGTATGTTAAGGTTATCTTGGGTGGGAAATCCATCCACAGTGAATTGGTAGGCCGGTATGACCTCCGCTATTTTTCTTTTAGTGCTAGTGGCTAACTATACAAACCATGGCATAGCATGTTTATGTCACTATAATTTACACTTATCAACAACTTGAGGGGCCACATAATTCAAATTTTAACCAGGTTCAATTAAAATAGATACTAGATGGTTGGCGATCATACCTTCCATCTCCACCACTGAAGCTTGGTGGTCGGCTTGTTTATTATCCACAACTGCATAAATTTTTGGCATACTCCTAGCCACCTCATTGATGATGGTAGCTTCTTGGATGTTGTGAATTCTCCTACTATTCTACTATCTGTGCAAACAGTCCCTCAATAGATGTTATTCTCCACAACCCCAACATTTCAAGGGTTCTTTCTTTGGGTTATCATTCTTTCCTAGGGTTGATCCAAAAGGTTTATTTCCACTCTAGGAGGGGAAATTCTGCTAGCATATACTTCAGGTAGGAAAGCTCACCCTTGAATCCTTCTTATAGTTTTTAAATCTTGGGGGTTTAAACCCCTTTTTCTGGAACCCCGAACTATTCTTTTGCTTCCAGCCTTTGTGAGGTTTTGTCTGAAGCCCAAGTTGTTCATAACAATATATTTCATTTCGAATAGTGTCTTCTAGGGTCTTTGGTTCGTGAAACTCAATTCTGTTCTAATAGTCCTTATAGGTAGCCCACTGATAAATCGTTGCACCTTTTCCTTTTCTGCATTTATGTAGGGTACATACCTCAACAACTCAAGGAATCTGCTGACATATTCCTCTATGGTGAGTTGTCCTAGATTGAATTCATAGAACTCTTTATCCATCTCGTCGAAATATTTTTCCGATAGATACTTCTTCCTGAAGTATTTCTCAAACCGTTCCCAAGATAGGACCTCTTCATGAATCCCTTTTACATTCTTAAGGTCTTCCCACCAAATGGAAGCCTTTCCATTCAGGTTGAAAGTGGCTACTTGGGCCTTCAAGTTTTTAGAGAAGTCATGGACTTTGAAATATTTCTTTAGTCCAAACAGCCAGGCCTCTGCCTCCTCTCCTTTCTTAATCTCATCGTAGAAAGAGGGTGGTTTGGCCTTCCTGAATTCTTTGAGATTATGACTTTTGGAATCCTTTCATTTCTTCCATTTTCTTTGAGAATGTGAACTAATTCTACTACTAGAAGATTCCTTTGAGTCACCAGTTTCCTTTCTAGAGGATTCATCTGACGCTTGTCCCCTGTCTCCAGATTGGACCTTTCTCGAGGTACTCCTCCCAGTGTGGCCACTTAAAGGGCCAGGTTTTTGTATCTCGGGTGGAATTTGACTCCTCTTTTTATGTCTTCGGTCCACATGAATAGTGTCAGGTCCATGTTGTAGTTGTCTTTGTATGTCAAATAAACTCTGCAACAAGACTACATTGATTTCCATTTTCTTCTCTTGCTCTTTTATCAATCTCTTGTTGTCGGCCTTACAACCCTGTAATTTGGCCATGAGACTTCTCATAGTCTCAGCTAGATCCGAAGGGGTCTCTACCACCCTCCTCTCGTCAGACTCTTTGTCTCTATTGTGGGATCCATCCCCCACATCATGGTGTGTCACCATTCTATATGATTGCAGTTTCCCATGGTTGATCGACCGCCATAATGCAGACAAAGCACTTATTGTTAGCTAACATTATATTAGTTCATAACCAACACATAATTGACATTTCTTAAATTCATACACACAACAATAAGTTGTCATTATTTTCTATAATAAGGGCTTAACTAGATTTTTTAGGAAGGGAGTAAGGTAGGATTTCTCCCTTTAAACCCCTTAATGTGGTCTTTACACAACTCATCCATGAGCCCAAACAAGCCAAGTTCTCTAACCTAGCTCTGATACCAATTTGTAACACACCCACCCTTCTGAAGGCGTTTCTATAGTGTAAAGCCTCTAAATTTTTGGTTTTGTTGTCCTTCAACTATCTCATCTCGAATCATCTCTCCGAAATAAGCATCCTCCTTAAAATTACCCATAGTATTCTAACGAATATGGTCATACGCTAACTCGACCCTTAATTTATATCTCATGACCTCCCGAATCCTTTGGTATGCTCTAACTGAGAACCGTGCGCCATCTATGCGGATTCATATCGGTTGTATGATCCCTAGGTTCTAATCCGGGGAGTGAGATCCAATGATCAATATTTCCACCATCTGGTATAACTCTCGTCTAACTCATGGGCTAGCGGAGATTTCGGCTTTTGCTTCATGACTTTGCATGTCAGACATTTTCATGTGAGCCAACCTTGGCTCCCCCGACTCTTGAACTTTGAAACTTCTGAACTAGAGCCTAACACATGCTAGATCCTCCCTTAACCCTCATCAATGTGACCCCTGGCTATGACCTGGGGCCAAGATTCCGAGCACTTCGGGACTTCACGTATAGCGAAGATGGAAATTAGTCCATCTCCCTTCCTCTGATTCCCAAAACTCCGCTTGTGTCAGATCGACGACCATGACTCCTCTCACGATCTGATGGTTTAGATCAAATCGTGAGTTTGGACCTCGTGAGTTCTCACAACTCCACCTTTGACCTTCTCGATTTGCGAGTCAGGGAAATGTTGATCTCCCGCCACATGTCCTGTCTTGATGGATGACTAGGATTGTTGTAGCTCCCAACTCCTTGAAAATCTTTTAAGGTCTGAATCCTCAAACTCTCGGATCTGCTATCACCTGTCCTTGAACGATGGATGATTCTGATTAACTTCAAAACTTCAGGACTTCACAAAAGTCCAGTCCCTTGTGCACTTTCAAAGGGTTAGACCTCATGCACTTTCCTTTAGATCTCATGGCTATGGTCCTTCGCGCATAGATCCGACGAACGAGATTTGTTCTCTCCCTGTGCACGAACCCTGAAGTCACAGATCCAATAGTCGAGGTGGGTTTCGAAGGATCCATAGATCAACGACCCATGTTACTTTGCGACTTCGGGTTTTGGAGGTTTTGGTCGCACCAACCCATAGTCCTCCTAATACGCGAACTCCAAACTTGTGGATTCGAGGGGCTAGAGGGGTTAACTTCCATGCTTTTTCCCATAGAAAACAACCATGACAACCCTTGGCTCCTTCCAGACGGATCTTGTCCATTTGTCCTTCGGAAAAGGAAAACCTTTCCCTTTCGGTATTTTCATATCACTATTTTCCTGAGTTCTCACCCTGAAAGGGTTAGGGACTTGGGTCTGGAAATTCACACGGAAAGGGGGTCAGGGGAAAGTATTCTCCTCAGACAGATGGTTTCAAATCTACACGATCTTTCCTATCTCGACCATTTTACGACTTACACATGGGAATCCCTCCAGAGTAAAGTTGGGCATACAGTTTATCAGTGGGAGGTGTGAGTTCCCAAGGAGATGGAAGCATACACATAACATAGCCATTTCACACAGAGATGTTCATACATATATATATATATATATATATATATATATATATATAGAGAGAGAGAGAGAGAGAGAGAGAGAGAGAGAGAGAGAGAGATGTGTAAAAACCAAGAAATCATTCATCATTCTAACTCAACAATTAAAGCCGAGAAAAGACTTATCAGAATCAGACAATGTGAAGCGACTACTGGAAGGGGTGCCCATTTCCACCTAACCGTAGGCTCAGTCACTCCAAACAGATTTACCACTAGCCACCCCTGAGCTAGACCATGATGCTCTGCAACACAGCCTTTTCATCTCGCTCAGCCACAATAGGGACAAAGGTTTTTCTCATCTTCCCGCAGGATCCTGTCAATGGTTTACATGATACCAAGCAAGGAGGAATAGCCTCGTTTATCAGCTTGTATCATAACCTTCTCTGCCATTTCCTGTGTCCAAAATGCTTAGTTTTCCATTCTTCCTTGAATCCCCATTATTAATTTCCCGTATCTCCACTCTTCACAGGCATGTTTTTTTTCCCTCTCCCCACCACTCCTTCCCTCCTCAACTCTTTTAGCAGGGTCGCGTGTGGCCCAAATTCCCAGCCAACGGACAATTCTGGAAGCCTTATGGATCAATGCTTACACACCCCATCCCTCATTAACTCTTGAGGAGGTCTTCCCACCCACTAGCCTGACTATAATTCATTTCTGGGTCAGAGGATGGTTCTAGTCCCAAGCAATTAAATCCAATAAGCACTAGTTTGTTGAAGGTTAACACAACCATTCCTGGTCCCCTTCACCCTTTCTTCGTATAACATTCGTGGTCTTTCTAAGTACACCCCCCTTCCATTAGTCATGAAACACTTGTCCATTTTATTAGTAAATAATTAGGTTTACATTCGTTTACCTTTCAAACAAAGTTCCATCGAATCAATATTCACACATATAAAGTTTGCCATGTCTTTTGGTCATTTATAGTTATATTTACAAACTAGGGGAAACAGGGTGTCACACTTAAGGAGACAATTACAAAATCATTTGTGGAATCAATGATTATTTCCTTGATTGAAATTCACGAGAGTATGTAAGAGTACTAAGATAAGTTTGTTATATAATGATTCTCTCAACGATAGGTACTTACTCTTACTCCCAACAACATCCCAACTATAAATCATTCTCCTTAAATTCTTCTACTTGCAATTATTATTCTCAATATGGATTTATCTATCCAATTTAGCACCCATGGGTATTCACAATGCACCTTAGTGCAACCCAATGCTCCTCAGAGCATACAAGTACTACTTCCTCTAATCTAAGTCTTGACATCAACAAGCAAACTCCTTATTCATGTTTCTCTTCACAACAACATTCTAGTATTGACATGTTTCTCCTCCTCTTTCAATTCCTCAAATTCCTTAGACCCACAACATACAAAAAACATATAAAATCTCTAATACCAATCTAATGCGATGAGTAAATGAGGTTAAGCCTAAATGCGTGTAATATTAAGAGGATTTTCCAAAGGGAATATATACCAACCCTTATTGTTATTGTTCTAAACAAGTAGCTCATACACATTACACATTAAATCAAATAGATTATTATCTCATTATGGAGGCATTTAGCCATTACACAACACTTGCTTACAACCGAATGATAAAATGATCCTTAAATCATCTCAAATACCCACATAGATGAAAATGCATTGACATCCCTGCAATCCCTCATACCATCTCAAATACTTGCAAGCATATAAATGCATCAACATGCTTGTCATCTCAAATACTCACAATGATATAAATGCATCAATGAGGCTATAATCCCCCAAACACAACACCCACTCACAATTTAGAAAAAAATGATCCTTGGATCATCTCAAATGCCTATAGACATGTAATCCCTTGGATCATTTGAAATACTTACATGCATACAAATGTCATGCTTATCATTAGGTTAAAATGATTTAATTGGAATAACATAAATCAAAGTATTATGATTGATATTATGTTAGTTACAAGGGTCTACTACCTCTGTGGACACCCTCATTGGAATAAGGATTATGGTATGCTGGGGCTTATATGTTGTGAATGACCAACCCTCACAACCAATTTGGGACAGGAGGGAAAGAGACTATATAATCGTAAAACATATTCCAAGACACCACAAGATAAGTGTTCCAACTATTTGTATTCTGAACTAGCACCAAGACATAACACATATTTCAATGTTCTACTAACATGACAAGTGATAGATCTAAGTGCACATATGTTCTTATAATCCCTTAGGAACAACACCCACTCACAATCCAATGAGTCCTCAAATCATCTAAAATTCTCGTAGGCATACAAATCCACCAAGATGCTTATAATCCTCTTAGATCATCTCAAATACCCACATAGACACAAATGGATGACAAATGTATTGATGTCCCTATAATCCCTTGAATCATCTCAAATACCCACACCGACATCATATAATCCCTCAAATCATGTTAGCACTTAGAGGAGAGAGATGAAGGCCCATATCAAATACACACATGCATACATATGCAATGTTGTGCTTGTAATCTCTTGGATTATCCAAAATCCTTGCACTGTTTTGTTATCCATGTAGGCATACAAATCCATTGATGTGCTTATAATCCCTCAAATCATTTCAAATACACATAAGCATACAAATGGTGTACAAATGCACTATGTTCCTATCATCCCTCAAATTATCTCAAATAATTGCACTAACATCCCTGTGAATCCTCCAATCATCTATGCTAGTAAGGGAGGGAGGACCATCTCAAATACCCACAAATCATTTGAGTGCATAGATGGATGAAAATGCTACCACACAACTAATCAACCATTATGTTAGTCAATGGGAGGAGAAGAACCTCTTTGGATACCCTCATTAGCATATCTTTGTTTATTAAAACTTATACACTATTGTTCATTAATCATGGATTACCCATGTGAAATAAAAAATTTCATAATCATATAACATATTAAAAAAACTACAAAATAAGTGTCCCTATAATTATTATCCCTATATGTAAGCGGAAAAAACGAGAGAAATCACGTGTGAGCGTGAGGCCGAGGGTCATATTCAAACTCGTCGGAACTTCGGTGGGACTCGGGAGATTTCTTGCAAAAAGCTGATCACGATTTTGTTGAAGGCTAACAGGATTTATCCGTTAGCTTTTTTGGAAGGGAATCAAGCTTTTTTATATAACGGTTATCTTTTTTATCCGTTAGCTTTTTTATATAAGGGAATCATTTAACGGTCGAGGAGGGGAAGAATTTATATATATGTATGAATTTGCATTGGATTTTTTGTTTGGATCCTCCTCTTCTGTAATTTGTAGTCTCTGTATTTGTATTTTTTTTATTTGGAAGCACTTCCCGTGTGTCTCTGTTTGTCTGTCTATGTAATTTGCAGAGTTTATGTATTTGTATTTTTTTTTTTGGAAGCACTTCCTGTGTGTCTATGTTTGTGTGTCTGCGTGTGGTTGTGTATTTGTTTCTCTGTTTCTGCATTGCCAGTATGTGTGCTCTATCTTATGTTCTTTGAATTTGATTGGGTAGTAAGGAATAAATGATTGAAGGACGAAAGCTGCATCCGGGACGCCCATGGAAATGACAGGCATGTATTTATTTATGCCTCTCTTTATTTAATAGATAGTCTGCTCATCTTTATTTATTAGTAACAGAGTGTAGTCTCAATCATGAGTATCATGTCGTTTTTGTTTTTGTTCGGACAGGTTGG
>ML777828.1:645968-656606 GCA_009831015.1 Picea engelmannii | reverse complement strand
GCGCCCAAGCTCATCTGTTGCCCAATGAAGAAACCCCTCCACAGGAATGTCCTCTCCTGTGCTGCCTCTCCACTGAAACTGTCAGAGCTCAAATCCTCCAAGCAGATCTGCTACCAGGTAGCTGCCAGTCCTCTCAACTCATGAGCCCTCCTCCTAGCATAAATGATCACAGTAAATAAACTGAACCTGAAACTGAAAGTCTCTCTCCACAGAAACTAGCACCCAAGCTCTCCTCTCCCAATGCATCATACCTCAACCAGATCTGACAAGTATTCCTCTCCTGGTGAACATCTGAAGGAAAACAAGTGTGCCCCTTCTCTCAAGATGCGCCCTCCTCCATGCAAATGTTGATGAACAGAAAAGGATAGCTAAGGCTCCATGGATGAACTCACCATGCAAGCTCCAAGCTCCAAGAGTCTCTCTCAAACTCTCAAGGGTTTTGGCTCAAACCCCATGAAGTGCACCCTCTTCTCCTCCTCAAAGTTTGCGCCCTCCTTCTCTTCCTCACAAGTCTCAAGTGAAGAATGAGTCTCCAAATGCACTTTTCCCTCCTTTTAGCCTCCTCATGCCAACCCTAAAAGATCAATGGCCTAGATTAGATCTAGCCATGTCTAATCAATGGGTGAGATCAACTCAAATAATCTCACTAAGGAAACCCACTTTCCTTAGTTGCTTTATGTCTATTAATTCACCCACATTGTGAATTAATTGTCACTTTATAAGTTAAGTGACATATTTCACTTTTGACTTAAAACTCCCAAGTCAAAGTGAAATTAGAATCATAAAGTAAAGTATGAGAGTAAAAGTCTTCACCCTTTGTTCTTAGAGACTCATAAGCACATGGGGACCACTTTCCAAGGTACCCAAATCTCAACAGCATAGGGGTGTCACAATAATAAAACTAATCTCCTTTCGGTTTCTTTGATTTCAGAAACGATTTTGACATAGAGCCCAGGACTAACCTTTGGAATAGGTTAGAACAACTAAAAATTCCTTTTGAGTTGAGAACTACTTCATTAAGGTTATATGAAAATGTTATTTCCAAGTTTAGGGACATTGAGGGCTAGCAGGAAGAAACTATAATATAAGAGCCAAGAAAGGTTCTCCCTTATCCCCTACCCTTTTCGGTATACGTATTAATAAGTTAGAATATTGTTTGGAAGATGCTAGTTGTAATGGTCAGACTGGTATAGTCATCATCCTTATTATTTATGCCCATGATATTGTTCTTATGGTGAGGAATCCCTATGACCTTGGTAAGAAACTAACAATCCTTGGGGAATTTAGTGGTAGTATTGGTATGAATGTGAACACTAAGAAAATGAAGTTTATGCTAATTAAATCCCAAAATATCACCTACGATACTTTCATATATGAGAAAAATAGCTTAGAGTAAGTACCATCATATAAATATCTTGGAATTGAAATTCATCACAAGCTCAGTTGGAACTATAACATGGAGAAAATGATAAATGGAGGTTGAAAATTTTATTATGGGATTGAAAACAAGTGTAAGCTAGAAGAAAGATAGAATAAATCCAAAAGAATTTTATCATTTATAATATCAAGATTAAAGGAAATATACCCTATGCTATCCTCCTCATAGAAGAAAGCCTTTCTTTGAAATCTAGCGAAAAAAAAAAATGACTCAAGTGGGGATGGTATAAATTTGCAAAGTACTAGCTAAATCATTGGCATATCTCGGAGGATATCATTCTACAAAATAGTAATAAGATTAAAAATATTATTACATCTAAATTCAACGAAAACCTATGGTCCGGTAAAGAATTAGAGAATAAAATAAAGTTAAGATACTACAAGGGGGTGGTCAACCCTAATATATAATATCAAGAGTGTCTCTTGGTTTTGACCAATGCAAAGAATAAAATCATCATTGCTGAAATTCGATCCAACTCCCACAAGTTGCATCATTGTGGAATGAAAGAATTCATCATCTTTGTGACACTAAGAGGGTTGAATATGAAAATAAGTTTCTCCTAGAGTCCCCTTCATATACTCAAATTACATAACAATTTAAAAATATCTATCACAATATCAACCTTCCTAACCTCCTAACTCATCAAAACTATGGCCATCTTGGAACACTTGTCTTAATGTTTTTCGAACACATACAAAAATTTGTTAAGAAATCTAAGTAATTTGTTACCTTTATTAAGGTTCAATATACCAATTATAGTCTTAGTGGACATTAATCATCATCATCATCATCATCATTAATTAAAAAATAAAAAATAAAAATGATTGTTTAAAATATATATATATATTTCCTTTTCAGTATAAGCATCCTTCAAACAATGTTTCAATGTTATTTGTAGCAGTGTGAAGTAATATATAATGGTAATTGTATAGTCAATTATTTTTCATATGGAAATATTTACACTCTCTCGCTATCTCATATAATAAATATGTACGTTTGGAAAATATTTTAGATAAGATGAGAGTTTTGTAAAGTCCCATACTAACATATATATCATTTTTAATCTAAACAATTATTTTTGGGAGAAGGTATTAAACCGGTCTAAATTCTCTAGAGAGTGGGTATGACATTGTGTTTAAAGAAATTTCATGTAATGTTATGTGGTATGTATTTTCACATATTCATTTTGTACTTATTTGTTTCCACATAAATTGGTTTGATAACTTTTCCAATATATAATTAAACTTCATCATATATTTTAAATTTTAACATCTTTTATATTTTTACTAAATATTTTATACTTTTTACATAGTCATGTTTTTATCATGATCACATATTTACTTCTTTTTTTTTCATTTTCTTATCTATTTTTTTAAATGTTTACAATTCTTTAAGTTTAATTAAAATTTATAGTAAAATATTTTATCTAATATAATTAAATTTATAAAAACAAATTGAAGAGAGAGGGGGGGAGAGGTAGATAAAGAGAGAGGGGGTGTGGAGAGAGATATAGAGGGAGGAATATAGAGATAGAGAAGGGAGGAGGAGGGGGAAGAGAAAGTGATAAAGATATGGAGGAAGCTAGAGAGAGAGGGGGGGTGTGCATTGAAGAGAGAAGAGGTGGAGAGATAGGGAGGGAGGGTGTGAGAGAGGGAGGAAGGGAGGGATAGAGGGAGAGGGATAGAGAGAGAGGGGTGGGGGGGAGATAAGGGGGCGGGAGACAAAGGGAGTGAGGGAAAGAGAGAGAGACAGAGGCGGGGAGAAGAGAGAACAAGGGGGGAGAGATAGAGTGGAGAGAAGGGGAAAGAGTGATAGGGAGGGAGGGATAGAGAGAGAGTTGGGGGAGGAGCGAATGAGGGATCAAGGGAGGGGGAGAGAGAGATAAATAGAGGAAGGAAGCTATAGATATAGGAGAGAGAGGGGGAGGGAAGAAAGAGAGGAAGGGATGTTGTAGTTTTGGAAACATCGGGAAGTCATTATCAAAGGAAAAATACAAGAAACCATTACAGAAGATCCTAGAAGAAAGAAGAGGAAGTCGGCCCCATTGAATTATTAAAGAAAAATATTATTTAAGGAACAATGACAAGTCCTCCATGGAAGAATTATTGAGGTGCTGAAGGAAGTATAAATAAAGGTAAATCTCAATTCATTATTACACATTCACTCACACTCTCTCATATAAGGCACAAGTTTGGAGAAGTGATAACTGCAACTAGCAAAAGATGTTGGGGGAAGCTTGGAGGTTATATTGAAGGCACTAGCCTCTCTCTTGGTTTTTCTTGGTCATTTTACTATTACACTAGCTCTGGGAGAGGAATTAGACTTGGGGTGGATACTCTATATGGTATTTTTTCTCTTGATGGAGACATACTGGTAATATCTTGGACTTTATTCTTCTAGAGAAATTTTTGTTGGGTTTTTCTCCCGAATTCCAGTTTTCCCAGGACAAATTCTTCTGTTCTTGGGTGTACTTTGCATGGTTAATATCTATAGATCTTGTTTCTTTCACTACATTTCTATAGTTTATATTCTCAGTGTATAGTTATTCTATGATAATTGTGTCATAATGTAAGACATGTTTAATATCATGAGGTAATAACTATCAAAGTCTAAGAATCACGAAAACATCAACATGGTATTATAGCTAGTTGAAATATTGCCACTACACAAGTTTCTATTTGTAGTCACTACAAAAACTATAGTAAACCCTTATGAAGCTCATTGAGAATTTATTGAAGGTCATTGGGAGAAATCTCTGCATAACACACTTAATGATGCTCTTAGTTTACCAAAATGTCAAGTTTAAATTTTTCTCAAAGTCAAAGGTTGACTAGTCAAAGTCAAATTCAAAGGTTGACTGGTCAAAGTTAAAGTCAGAAGTTAACCTTTCAGTGAAAGATTTATTTCTTGGTCAAGTTGAAATTCTAGGAAAGTTTCAAGCTTTTTCACATCCTTCTAAATTGTTGAACCTTCTGATTTAGTTTTCTAACTTCTTCTTGCCAAGATAGTGTCCAATTTCACATTAGAAGACAAGATCGATGGTGCTACAAATTTCAAAGGTATGGACTTGTATATTCTCTTCAAGTTATATCATCTATCAAAGCATGAGTGTGATTGTAGGGGATGTATAAGATACCTTTTCCAATAAGTAATCTTGAATTCAACAAATTCATAGGAACAACACACCCTCCCTAGAAGTTAAAACTCTAGGTTCCAGGTTTGACTAATGCATTATGATTTGTTTAATACTTGTTGCATCTCAAGAATGTTGTAGCTATGACAATATCCTTTAGAATCCTTTTACTACTAGGTAGTAATTTTATGTCATTGAACTAAAAATAAAATGTTTGGTAGTACTGAAACACGGTTATGATCATTATGTAAATGCTCATCGTTTAGTACTAATAATTCACTTGGTTGCAAGATGTTCTTTTTGTTTGTCCTCCTTCATGGAAGGTTACCATGGTTGAAGACAATGGTGCCTCCAAGTACATGACAAGTTACCATGAAGATATTTCTAGTCATGACAAGATCCCATTTTTTATCTTGCAATTAGATAATTTTTATGTTGGTTATTATCCCTGATAAGAAAGGCCAAGCTTACATTTTATCATGGCTATTATCCCTGATACGAGAGGAAAATATTGTATTTTTATTTTGTTTATTATCCTTTATTCGGGATGCCATATGTTTTAGAAGGCTCATTATCCCTGGTACAAGAATCCCTATTTTGTAGAAGGGTCATTACCTCTACTCATTCAGGATGATTGTGCATACTCAGAGAGAGTCTAGATTCATAGGGAGTCACTTAGCTTAGGCAAATAATTAGATGACCAGTAAGGCCAATCTTCAGATCATACATGTAGGGAAATACCTTATACGAAAATTTCATGGAGTGACATTATTAGATATGATTCTAGGATGGAACCATACCATACATCAAGGAAAATTCCATTGACTATGGATGTAGCCAATCAATTAGATTGGGGTAAAACTATGATGGTTCTAGCATGTGATGTAGAGGGAGAAGATGTGGAAGAATCTCCAAGAATATTTAAAAGATACTCCCAAAGAGGGAGGTGATATTACATTGAGAGGGATCAGAGATATTTGATCCAGACACTTTCTCCAGTCATTAAGGCTATCATTTCTCTCGCCTCAGTGATAGATGAAGATCACATCTGATGAATGTGAAGACCACATTCCTCAACAAAGTGAATAAGTGCAAGGCTTCGTGATACAAGAGAAGAAGTCTCATGTTTACTGATTGAAGTAATCCTTGCAAACACTTAGAGCATGGTATCCTAGGATTGATGGATACTTGATCAGCCTGGGGGTGATGCAAATACCAAAATTTACTACAAGGTTGTGAATGATGAATTTTTGATATATGTTGATGACCTAAGCATAATAGTTCTTTGTCCCATGTAAAAGGGATTTGGCCTCATAGTTAGAGATGGAGGATCTTCACCAGATGTACTATTGGATTGGAGGTGTAACAAAGATCAGATGACGTCCTCCTAATTTAGGGGGTACTGATGATATTCGATATGATGGACTACATGTCCATGGTTACACTTTAGAGTTAGATTTGGTGGATCCGACGATGTAAAAGTAGTATATTCGATCCTTGATCGACCTATTTAATGTTAGGCCAGATATTTTGTTTGCAGCGAGCACCCTGAGCCAGTATTTGGTTGAACCCAAGGCAGTTATAGTGGGTGGTAGTGAAGCATGGTATAGTTAGATATGATTTGTCTTGGGTGATGAAGTGATACTGTAGATATATACATATTTTGATTGAAAAAGGAGTGCAATAGATGGATTGAGCACCTCAAGGTGCTCCTTTAGCATGGAATCAGTTGCAATTTTTGGGATAAGCTAGAAGTAGGATACTATAGCATTCGGTACAATAGAGACAGAGTATGTCACATCCAATGTCACAAGTTTTGAAGTGATGCAACTTCAGAAGATTCTTACAGGACTTCATCTGAGACATGGTACAAAAGGGAGCAGTGAGGCTCCATTACTTATCCACATATGAGAATATTGTTGAGATTCTAGTAGCATAAAATGGGTCTGTGTGGCCCCATATCCATTGTCCTAGTATGGGTTTATCTGACCCAGATAGGTCTGTGTGACCTTGGGAGAATGACTCATTCATTTACGGGGCTCTGCTAGTATTGAATGGCCCATAGCTTCAGGCAGACGTTCCCCCAGATTGGTCATGAAGGGGGTTATGATAGTGTTGATATCACCAAAGGGAGAATGACTCAATCATTGACGAGGCTTTGCTAGTGGTGAGTGGCACAAGTAAGCTCTAGGCATACATTATTCCATGTTGGTTTTTCATGGGGCTATGCTAGTGCTGATATGACCAAGGGTAATGACTTAGTCACTCACAAGGATTTTATAGTGGTGAATGTCCTAGGTGTAGTCATTCTCCTAACAAGGAGTGGATGGAATCAATATTCTATCATGTGCATATTTCTAGATGGAATGTATGTGTGGAGATGACACATCAACATAACTCATGAAGAAATTTTTCTATTACAGAATAATTCCAAGTATGGAGAATGTCTCCCTCGTTGAGAGGGAGTGTTGGATCTTTTGCAACTTCGAGATGTCATAATCCAAGGAAAAATAAAAGAAATTATCATAGAAGACCCTAGAAGACAGAAGAAGAAGTCGGCCTCATTGAATTATTGAAGAAAACTATTATTTATGGAAAAGTGACAAGTCATCCCTGACAGGATTATTTAGGTGTTGAAACTAGTATCAATAAAGGGAAATATCATTTCATTATTACACATTCACTCACACTTTCTCATCTAAGGTGAAAGTTTGGAGAAGTATTAGTTGTATCTAGAAAATGAAGTTGGGGGAATCTTATAGGTTATATTGAAGGCGTTAGCCTCTGTCTTGGTATTTCTTGGTCACTTTATTATTGCGCTAGCTCTGGAAGAGGAGCTAGACTTGGGTCAGATACTTTGTACTGTATTTTTTCTCTTTATGGAGACATACTGATAATATCTTGGACTGTATTCTTCTAAAGAAACGTTTGTTGGGTTTTTCTCCCGAGTTCAGGTTTTCCTAGGAAAAACTCTCATGTTCTAGTGTTGTTTTCTTGTGTCTACTGTCCATGGTTAATATCTCTAGATCCTGTTATTTTCTCTACATTGTAATCGTTAATATTTTCAGTGTATATTTATTCTATGATAACTATGGGATGATGTAAAACCTGTTTAATATCATAAGGTAATAACTATAAAGGTCTGAGAATCATGAAAACACCAACAATGGAGTGAGGAGTGAGGGAGGGAGGGAGAGATAAAGACATGGAGGAATATAGATATATAGGGGAGAAAGGGGGAGGGGATAGAGAGATAGGGAGGGAGGGAGTGAGTAAAGGATAGGGTGAGAGAGAGAGAGAGAGAGAGAGAGGGTGTGTGGGGGAAGATATAAGGAGAGAGTGATGCAAGAGCATCGCTCTCAAGCCGGGCATACGCCAGCCAACCAACCAACTCATCAAGCATGCATTCAATGAGGAGGAGAGGCCCAACCCTCTCATATTCAAATTTTGAATTTGAATCGAGGACATTTAATATTATAAGTTTGTTAGAGCCAAAAGGTTGTGACTATATGAAGGCATTAGATGTAGATAGCCTTTAATGGTTGTAAGGCTGCAATCTAGATCCAATATGGACTAGACAACCCATTCAATGTAGAGTTAATGTAAATTGAATAGGGTAGGTAGCTTTAGAGGGAAGAGCTCGAAGAGCCCCCTCATGTAAAAGATCTTGGATCTTGTTTTTAGAGCAGAGGGAGAGGTAGAAAGAATTAGAGTAGAGAAGGAAGGAGAGCCAAGACTCTATTGTAGTCCGAGCTCAAACACATTGTAAAGAGGCATTTTCAGATTAATACAATCAAAGCAGTTTTTCCTGCATGTTATTTGTGTATGATGAATGTCTTCATGTGTGTATTGAGGATATGTTGTAGATGTATGTTAGGTATGCATTTTCTAGGATAGATAGGTTCTGCTATCTATTGGGTTCTTTGATTTCAGGTTTGGAGTTCTTTAAGGCTTCATGCCAAGAGGGCGTGACAGAACACTGCGGGTTCTGATGGCCAGTGCATAGAGTGCACTTCCAATTCTGCGGAATTTGGACAAAGACGTGCTAGAAGGGCATACCAACTGAAATCATTGACTCAGAGGAGGATCTCAAGGTTATTGAATACCTTGGAGGTGAGACTATGTAGAGGAGGACACAGTTGAAGACAAAATCTCTGAGGAGTTCTATAGAGCTTTGCCAAGAGGGCATTGAGTAGGTGCATAGAGTGCACAGAGGAATTTTGTTAAGTTTGGGAGGAATATAGAATCACTGAGGGTTCTATAGGGCTCTGCCAGTAGGGCATTGAGCAGAGGCACATAGTGCTGAGGAGGAACTCTGCTATGAGTTCATAGAGAAATAGAATCACTGAGGATTCTGGACACTCTTCTAGGAGGGCATTGAGTAGGTGCCAGAGCGCACAAAGAGAACTCTTTTGAGTTCTGGAATAGAAGAAGAGTCCAAGGAAGGATCTTCACCAGGTTGCTGAATACCCTGCAGACTCAGCAAGAAGTTGCTTGAGAAAGAGAGTGCCAGGAGGGCATCAGATTCTCCATCTGAGGGAGAAGGAAAAAGGATAAATTCCTTAGAGGTCAAAGCTATAAGAAAATCTCAGAAGAGATAGCACCTTCGTGCATGCAAAGACTCTGCAAGGAGCGCAGAAGTCAAATAATCCTTTGACGATCCAAGGAGAGAATCTCAGGAGGGGTAGTGCTTTCATGCCAGGGAACTCTTTGGAGAGTTTAGAATCCCAAAAGCTCATGAGGAATAGCGTATTCAAGTTCCCAGGTGAGATCAAGGGTTGTAGAGCTCGCAGAAAATAATCAAAGGTTGAGGCCTTTAGCATTTGGGAATTCTTCCAAGTTTGGGAAGAAAGCGCATGCTCAAAAGGAGAGCATAACTGTCATCGGATCGGGCCGAGGGGAAGATCTGGACCGTTGAAGTTTCCACGTCCAGGGAGTAGCGGGAGAGCGCACTGTTGGTCCCCGGTTTTGACCATGCTCTTTGCCTATATTATATACCACAGACCTCCATTTATATGCCAGTACCACCCTTTTGACCTCATTTTGACATAATTAACATCTCCCTACCATTCAAAGGGATCATCTAAGGTATCTTAGCACTTCAAGCTATTTTTATGCACTTTAATGCTTTAAATTGGTATTGGAACTAATATCGTTTGGGTTAGGTACCACCTCTATTTTTGGAACAGGATGCCGGTACCAGGTACCAACTCGCACCCATGGAGGTACCAATGGAGCCGTTTGAGATATGTGCATTATGGTATGCGTTATGGTTCGAATGAGAGATAGAAAGATTCACAGGCCAGCTGGAGTCATCGCCACAGAAGTGCTCGAAGACACAATGATAAACCTGGATCGATTATTCTTCATCATTCACACTTCGTGACACTACGTGTCACGAAGATGTGAAATACGTTTTTAACTTGATTCCACGACTATTCTCGGATCAGGGATCTGTTTGTTTTATGCATCTTTGTTTTCGACTGTTATGAACAATAAGACCTCTATAAAAACTCGGGATCACTCCTGAGAACGGGTTACTGTTGTCGTTGCTATTGTTATTGTTGCTGGATTATGTTATGCCGTGAACCTATGTTCTGAATACAACTTGTGTTACGTTATATTATTTGACTGTCATATGATCTGAGTATTATTTTGATGAGTTAATGAGGCGTGAAGTTATACTATATCTGCATAGAATGATCTAGTCGTCTCTGGTCGTTACCCACAACGTTTGTGCCGTTTGGTTGGGCCCACCAAACCGGTGCAAGTCGCTGCCTTATTTTACAATAGATTTAGTTTGATGCTGTTATAGACTTAGTTCATTTTAATGCTTTAGAACTTGCATACGAGGTAGCTTAACGCTCATAGATCTAGTTGTTTTAGCATATTGGCATTTGTTTATCTGAATGGTAGATATGCATCTCATAGCGTGACATCGGTTTGGATGTTTCAGAATCGTGTTTATTTATTCCTCACTTGAATCATTCCAGCGTACTGTTATCTTTGACGTTGCTGAGTGTTAAACGCAGAACTGATGCCTGTAGGGTTTAGAATATGCATGTGG
>ML777828.1:621204-639487 GCA_009831015.1 Picea engelmannii | reverse complement strand
GAGAGAGAGAGAGAGAGAGAGAGAGAGAGAGAGAGAGAGAGAGAGAGAGATATGGATACTAGTGGCCACCCACTTATTCCATTAATTTATAATGGTTCCACATCTTGGTAGTTTTTCTACAGTTTTTCGAGTCCCAGAATTTTGAGGTAGTTTTGAGGCTCTAAATGACGCTTTTTCGATGCGGCATTTCCCAATAGATTCTGAAGGAATGTATTTTCTTTTTTAGAATGTGTAATTCTCGGCTAGAGCTTTCTAATGAGCTATTGAACACCCCATATGGAGATCGTATGCAAAAATAACAACCCCTATAAGTTGATGTATCAAATAACCACATTGGGCCCCATAAACGTTTTATCCTTTCATATTATAGGGTTAGTTTTATGGATGTTTAGGATTTTCTCATTGATGCTTTATGTTAAAAATTCCCTTTAGGCCTCTTTTTAATCAACTTCTTTTGAATGAGCATAGTCGTCACATCTTTATCTTCAGAGATAAGTTGCCACCATTTTAGCTAGCTTGTGTGCTTTTCATTATTACATTCTTTTGTATTATATATAGTCATTAATAGAATCTAATTTTAACTATATTAGTGTATTTCTTACAATATATATATGTGTTTCCTTGTTATATCTCTTCCTTCATTTCGTTGTCAAAATAATCTGGATCAATGGTATCAGAGCAATCAATGGTATTAGTGCATATCCCCAACGAGGCCAGGGTATAGATATTTGGGTCTCAAGTTAGTTTCTCTTGAGGAAAACCACTCTATCTAGCCCGAGCTCCCCCCCATGGTAGATGAAAAGAGAGACGACATAGAAAGATATATCATCAAATTGTTGCTCAAGGAATCCATCACACAACAAAAGAATGATATGGTGGATAATTTATCCCAGATCCTTCAAAGACTGCCAACAATGATGATGACACCTTCAATCAACAACCACTTTGAAGGTGAGAAACCCTTCAAGGTACAATTTAAATTTTATATTCCTTTATTTGAAGGCTAGATAGAAGTTGATGCTTTGGAAAAATGGTTAATTCTACTAGAAGGTTATTTCTTTGTCCAAAATTTTTCCAACAGTGAAAAAATCACCTTTGTGCTCCTTAAATATCTTCCCCATGTCAGAGATTGGTGGGTGTAACATCCCTACTATAATCAGTGGTTTAGTTAATGTTTAATGTATATGTAATGTGTGGCTACAATCAAATGATGCATATGTGAAATGCATTTCTGAATGTTAATAATAAAAATGTGATGTTAGATACTAAAGGGACATGGATAGAGATGGGGGATGAATTACTTCACAAGAGAGGGGATGGTCTAAGAGAATGTCTAAGAGATGGGTCCGAGGGGGAATTGCCCATGTCTATTAATTCCATCCACATTCCTAAATTTTATAATGACTATGTATTAAACTCTACCTTTTGATTAATTTCTCCCAAATCCAATCATTGAATGAATATAAGAGGGTGGGTGTGTTAAGTTGCATCCCGTAGTTATTGGAAGCATGGGGGATGAGTGTTGGTGTCTAAAGATGTCCTAAAAACAACCTTAGTTTAACATTAATTTATCAACCTGGAGATTCATCTTTTATCTCAAGAATATCAACAAAGTCTATGCAGGTAGCCTAAAATCGTGTAGCTAAACCAAATATGAGTTCATCAACAATCAAGTTCCTCAAATGTTCACCAAAGATTCTAAGAACTAAATGGAATTGAAATCTGATTACTAAGATGCTGTGAAATGGAAAGGAACTAATTAATCTATTTAATTCACTTAACTAGAAAGCAATAATTGAATCTAACTAAGGACTTGCAAAATTAACTATCAATTATGAATTCTAATTACTGGAAAGGAAATGACAAATTACTCTATCTGTAGAAAGAAACAACAATTATAATCTAACTAATCAGAAGGGACAACTAATGTAACTTTGCCGAAAGGAACAACTATTGTAACTTTAACTGAAAGGAACAACTATTGTAACTTTAACTGAAAGGAACAACAATCGTAAATCTAAGGAAAAGGAACAACGCAGATGAAAATGTGAGGAACTGTCAAGCAATAACCTCAGAAATGGAAATCATAACAACAATCATTAATAAATAATCGAAATGTCTATTTTCTATACGTAACCAATCATAAAATCATTAACACACTTGTGCATTTATCCTTGGCTATTGTAAAAGAGATCTGAATCATAAAATGGAAATCAAACTTCGAACTAATACAATTACAGAATGAGACAATGATTCCTTCAGACTGTGCCCTCAGTCTTCAAAAGTACTTCTACGAGAAACTTAGTGCATAGAAATGATAAAAACACTCAAAAATTTCATTGATTCCATGGCTGGTAAAACATTTACAAAAAATGCTTGCACATAACAGTTCTGAATCTAATTACTTGAATGTGTTTTTTCCTGTTTTTTCTAGATCTATTACCCTCTTATATATTACAATAGTTTGGGTAAATCAAGCTATCCTGAGGATTGAAAGATCCTCAGGATTTCTTTACTATTATAAAATTACAATATAGAAAATGCATTATCTTCAAACTGCTTTGCGCCTAAAAAGTCTTCAACCTTCAATAGCTTGATTATAGCCAAAATCTCTTTGGTTATCTTTGACATTTATTTATCCAATTCTGTAACAAAATCAAACCATTCCAATCGTAAAGTAGAATCTATTTAATAAAACTTGAATAACAACCCTAATAGACATATTAATCATATTCTTTCCTATCTATCCCTAACTATCTAAAGAATCAATCAAAATCATATCATGAACTGTGGGAAAAAGGAAGATATTTATACCTTTTTTATAACCCAACAATGAGTACAATTAGTTTTGGGAAGTGTCTGAGTCAAGAAAACAAGCCAAAGGAGAGGGAATTTGCATGGGCAACTACATCAATTTTTGTGTAGTCACTGTTTTTGTATGAGCTGCAATGAGAGAGAGAAAGAAAGAGAGCTTTGAGTTGAAACATCCATAGAGGGTGAATCATGGAGCATGATGGAGCATATTTGGAGTTGAAGACTGAATATCTAGGTTGTTAGGCATGAATAGTGAATTTTTGAGTGATTTGCACTGTAACATCAAGTGTTTGTTTTTTGTTGGTATTTTTTGTGGTAGGAATATCCCTTGAGTTCCTAGCTATGATATTCCTAGTTACATGTGCTAGAAATAACTTGATAAATGAATGGTATTCCCAAGGGACTAAGATATGTGAAGGGGTACATTCCTTGGCTACCTAAGAGAAAATTATGTTTGAGAGAACAAACTCTTTTGTGTATTTATAGCGTCATATCAAGGGTGAATTATTGTTGAGATTTGGAAAAAAAAAATTATGGTTGGGTGGAACGTCCCTCCCAAGCATCTAGTTGCATAACTAATTTGAAAGATACATTTTTTATCTCTTTTTTGTCTTTTATGTATGAGTTAAATTGTTGATCATGAACTATGTGTATTTGAGAATAATTTATATCCTGCTATGTTGGTTTATTAGCTACATTTCCTGTCCATTTTAACATGTTGTAGATGCATATAATTTATGGTAATAGAAAATAGTTAAATGTGTATGTAAATCATAGCTGCAAGATACATGAAATCAATTGGTTAGTTGTAAAGTGTTAATTTTATGAGTATTCTACACTGTATTGTTCCTCAGCTAAGCTAGGGGATGTTACATTATGGTATCAGAGAATATGATTCAAACATCAGGATTGTATGAACCAAGAACCATAGTGAATTGATGTAAATAGTTGTTGTAGACTTTGATTTGTGTGAATTTTGTGAAAACAAAGAAGTTGGAGTAAAATCCCAAAATTCGTGGGTAAATTTCGAGTTTGAATGCCTCATTACAATCAAATAGATGCTACAAGGGATTAATATGCAAGTTGAAGAGATAAATTCGACCTAGAAGGTCGAAAAAGTTTCATTCTAATTTCTTCATTAGGAACTTCATTTCTTTCTTCTCGATCTCCCATGATTAAGGTTTCACTTTTTTCTGATTTTGATCCTTGACCAATTTCATGAAGTTGAAGTTTCTCTCTTTTCATTTTTATTAGTGGACCTTTATAAGGTTTTATTTTTTCTTGGATTCACAACTGTATTCTTTGGTGCAAGGCTATTTCTCTTTCTTCTTCCCAAGCAAGGGTTTCCAAATATCTTTCAAGCTCTTCTAATCTATTTGTTGTCATTAACACCAAATCATACAATTGATGTAGTGTACTTCTTTGATTTCTATGTCCCACTTGTAACTGAGGTTGATTCGATTATGCTCGAGTCATTAAAATACTGATATGTGAAACCAACCTTTTGTTCTCCCCAATGAAGTCACCAAAAATGTTGACATTCATATTGCTCAAAATCTTAACAACAACTTTACAAGGATAAAATCACCCTACATTTTTAAAGAGGAGGTTCTCCTTTGTTATTGCTAAAATGAATTATGAAAAAACATTTTAATATAAAAAGTATAATCACGAAAGAAAGGTTCGAGAGAAAAGGACCAAGAACTTTTTCATAATAGAAATATGATATCTTTATAGTATTATACAAGCATTTAATTGTTTTAAATGGATTGTTGAAGGAAAATCCTCTTCTTTTCTCTGAAATTCACTAAGACCTGAAACTTTTGTGCTAAAAATACATATATCTCCTTTATTAAATTCTTCATCATTTTCTTGGTTTCCTTGAAGATACTACCTAAAGTGTTTCATTCTCAAGCCTAAAGAGACAAAACTGGTTTCCAACTCCCAAGTTTAAAGAATCAAGGACATTCTCTTTTGGACGTTGTCATCGACATATCTCCTGATAGGAACTAGAAAACTTTATGTCCCTTTTAATATTGAGCATGATTATGTTCTTCCTTCCAGAGTCTTCAAAGGATATATGGTGGAAATAGGAATAGAAAACAATGGCGAGGGGATCACACCACCTTCCAATCATCTTATTTTCTTTCTTAGAATTGCATTTTCATTTTCTATATCTCTGATTGAAATCTTTAAATCTTCTCCTGTGGCCTCATGGAATTTCAATAATTTAGAGGGTGGAACCCCTTGTAATTCAAATTGTAAATTCCATTTATTTTGAATCTTCTTATTTTTTGAATTAATATTTTCAATGATAACTTTCTTAAGATTTCATTGACGTAGCATAATGCAGGGTAAGGGACTCTTATTCAAACATAATTTTCTCTTAGGTAGCCAATTCTCTTGCAATTGTTCTACTTTCTTGGAGTTTCTTCTCTTCTCCTACAATTTCCATTTCTTCAACATTTATATTGAGTTCCATATTGTAACACCCCAGGTTTTGAACCCCCATTTTAAATAATGTATTGTTACAATGCTGAGAGGCAAAAGTGCCTAAGAAATGTATTGTTTTGATCATTATTAATAATAAATACATCGTTGGCTGCTAGATGGACAAGGACTAGAGTTATAGGGGGATATGATTCCACAAGAGAGGGGGATTGAGGGGTTAAATGTTTATTTCCTGTTTTTAATTATATTTTTGTCTAAAGGAGTGGATCATTTATGTAAGATTCTTGAGGGAGGCCAGGAGGTTTTTGATTCTTGATTCCCCACAAAAACACTTAAACCTGTCTCTGATATGATTGGTGGGTTGACTCATTCACTCCTTCACTTATTCTTTCATTCCATTCTTTCCCTCAAACATTCGTTCACTCACTTACTCACTCGTTCATTCATCCTGTCCTTACCTATCACTCATTGATCCATCCTCATTCGTGTCTTGGCTTGGGAAAGGAAAACAAACTGCTGAAGAGCAGCCATGGTAGCCTTGGCTGTAGAGGTCATTGGTGTAATCCACCCATTACTTGAGATGCACATGTCTGAGATGCGTTGGCCTATGTCCATCTTTGTTCATAGTTACGAGTCCTAAGAGTTCCAACATGGATATTCTGGAATAGTTGCGCTAGAGACCTGGAAGGAGAAGGATTTCCTGAGGGACTATGTGGCGGAGAAGGGTGAAGGTCCATTCTCTTGGGTGGTATAGGCTTGGTAGAAGAGAGATGGGTACTTGGATTGTTGTGAGTGCTGGGAAAGCCTGTGAGAGCTTAAGTGCTGACTGGTTTGGGAAGCCAAGTAACACTCTGGAACCATCCTTATGGATTCATAGCCCTGGCTTGGAGGTGACACTGTTGTTGAGATTTGGAGCGGTAGTGTCTATGGTTGGGTGGAACATCCTTGGTATGCAACCAACTAGTTTCATATTTTATAAAGATACGTGCTCTCTGTTATGGTATTATTTATCTGTATATGAATGTATTCCGCTATGTATTTATTTATCATTTAATTGAATCTTAGAATATGAGGCTTGTTGGTTATTGTTGTGCATGTCCTAGATATTTTCTTTTATGCGTCCTTATTAATTTAAAAAGGTATCTATAAGAGAAAGATGTCCAAGGGTGGGCTTGAAGGTAGCATACCTCGGCCTGTGGGTGGCAGGGTATGTTACAGATTGGTATCAGATATTCTGGTTGAAACACCGGGCCAGTATGGGATGATGTTGTCGGTCAGAGTCTCTTGGTTTAGATCGAATTTTGACCGTGAATTTGAAAATATCAAGATGAATGGCGTTGTAGAATCTACACATGAGATAGAACGTTAGAGATCCTTTGTAAGGGTTCAAAGGATCGTGACCATCCCTTTCGAATTCAGGAGAGATCACCATTGTGGGATCAAGAGAGATCTGGGATCATTGGATCAGAGGGAAGGTGAACAAGGGTCATCCAGTGAAGGCGAGTCAAGGATTAAGTCACAACCATCAGATCTCATTGGAGAGAAATCGATGGTGCGGAGGCATTGTGGAGATCAAGAAGAAAATTGAAGTTTCTGCAAGTTGTGAGCCTGCAATCACTCAGGATCATTGATCTCACTAGATCAATAGGTCAATGGTGGATATTGATCCCACTATAGATGAGCATATTCACTTTGTGGAGATCGGCAAGGAAATTAAAGAGTGAGTGAGTTGAGTCTCCACAATCACTCGTGGCCATTGATATTCAAGAAGAGAACATGTGTCAAGGGATCTCGTACTTCAGGAGGAAGCAAGAAGAAGATGAGTGAGTAAAGGAATCCCAAATTTCAAATCTCCTAAGATCCAGAGTAGATCCAGATCATTGATCAAAGTGGGAACGTAGCAGGAAATCCTTCACTCCGGTGGATAACCACTTCGAAAGAAATACGGATGTGAAAAGACATAACCCCTGAAGGCCCAAAGCCCATAGTTCATCTGGACCATCCATCAACAAGGACACACGATGCCATATCTCTCACTTCGAAGAATTATTACTACGGAAGGTTTTTCATAACGGAGCACTAGGGCAAGAACTACCTGAAGTGCAGAGTTAATACAGACCATTCGATAAGGGAGACACATGTCGACAGGTTGGCTAGTTTGGGAATTCAAAGTTTAGGAGAATTGGAGTGTGCTAGTATGGAAACTTCCGAAGTTCGAAGTGTCAAAGTGGTGGGGCATGATGACATCACCTAGAGGTGATTTGGACCCTGGAAGG
Source organism: Picea engelmannii (assembly GCA_009831015.1). Taxonomy (NCBI): domain Eukaryota; kingdom Viridiplantae; phylum Streptophyta; class Pinopsida; order Pinales; family Pinaceae; genus Picea; species Picea engelmannii. The sequence goes on along the minus strand of ML777828.1, from coordinate 631,946 downwards.
TTAAGTAGTTTGGAAATTCAGAGTTCGAGACTTGAAGAGTGCAAGCGTAAAATATTCTGAAACCCAGAATTCTGAAGTGACATGGCTCACGGATGTCACCTGGGATGACGTGGACACATGGGATGTGTGCCAAGTGTCAACGAGTTTTGAACATGTGGAGGATTTAAATGTTAGTTAGAACATGACACGTGTCACCTGCCTGATTGGGCCACGTGTCTGCTTCTAGTATTTCTCCATGTGGTGACATATCATGCAGTTCAGAGACTGGGTACTCCAAAGGAAAAATATGTGATAGTTTGTGTTAGTTCAAGAACTCCTGAAGGCTGGAGTACATATCGATCGTTGATCCTAGAAGACATGCGACAATAGATCTCATAACAGTTTGGAGGATCGACACTCCGGGAGAAAGTGAAGGTGGAGAGTTTGAAACTCTCGAAGCCCGAAGAGCCGAAGCGATTCATAGCCATCGATCTACGGGAGGACAGGTGTCGACAGATTGTCTAATTTGGGTGAAATCACTCTGGGAGAAGGTGAAGGTGGAGATTTTGAAACTCTCGAAGCTCGAAGAGCCAAAGCGATTCATATCCATCGATCTGCAGGAGGACACATGTCAACATATCTTGAACTCCGAGTGGAAGTGTTCCAGGGGGAAGAAAGCAGGGAAATTTGAGACTTCCAAAGGCTAAAGTCCCGAAGTGGACTAGATCCATTGATTTGAGGTGGACGTGTGGCACCTGATCGAAAACTTCGGGTACAGAGTATTCCGAGGGAATACGGAGGTCGAAAGTGTTGAACTCCCGAAGCGCGGAGTCCTATAGTTGATCTTGATATTTGATTGTGAATGAGGACGAGGACTGTTGATCTGGTCTTGAATGAAGGTTTCAAAGTTGTGAAGCGCCAGGAAGGATTTCTCCATGGTTTTGAGCCATGGTCACCTGGGGAAGTGGTTTAAAGGGAGTGCCTATGCAAAATTAAATCCTGTATCGGCTAAGAGATAACAAAGAAGTGTTATACAGTGTAGATTGATACATATATGTTCTTCATGAATTGAGGAGAAAAGGGACCTGTAACATGGTTTGACAAATTTTGTTTATCATATGCATAATTCTAACGAAATGGTCACTTACACATTTTACAAAATTAAGATATTAAGCATATAAGCTCAGAATGCGTATTGAGGAAATGGAAGAAGGCGAGGGAGCCTCCAGCCATGATAAGGAGGATGGAGGACAGAATACCAGAGTTGGTAATGCAGAGACAGATTCCAATGGATGCAAAGGAAGAGGAGAGAAATAAACATTAATAGAAACTGTAAGAAGCCTGAAAATAGAAGTCCAGAGCTACAAGGTAGACAACGAGAGGCTGATGTGGGAGGAAAGTCAAATAAATGATCGAGTACTGTAGAGATAAAATCAACTAAAAATTCAAGCCAAGAATAGATAGAAGAAAGAGGAATAAGGTAGGTGTCATGAAAGAAGAGATGATCATGGAAGAGCTGGTCATTCCAAAAGTGCTAGTAAAACTCGCATACACCACTCACCTCCTTACTCAACAAGAAATTTTTATGCATCGGGAGATTTCGTAAGAAGTCCAAAGGTGTCTTATGTTAGGCACCAAAGGAGGAGATAGGAAGTTGACAGTTTGCAAGGAAATCTGAGGAATCTTAAGCCACCATCCTTTGATGGTGAAAAAGAAATGGAATATGATGATGAAGCATGGTTGCTTGGACTTAGGAGATATTTTCAATTGCATAACTATTCATCAAACCTGGAAGCCAGGATTTCCACCTATCATTTATAGGGGAAAGTTGCAATGTGGTGGGATCAACTGAGGCAGGTTGAACATATTAATGAGAGTAGGATCACTTGGAAGAAGTTCAAGAAGTACTTCCAGAAGGAGTACCTCTCAAACCATTTATATGACAAGAAAATGTAGGAGTTATTTGAACTTGGGCTGGGAAGCATGACTATGACAAAATATGAGAAGAAGTTCTTGGGATTGTTAAAGTATGTTGGGTTTATAAATGCTGAAAAGGTAAAAATACAGATATTTCTAAGTGGACTGTCAGCCTTTTATAAAGAAAATATTAGGTATGATGAGCCCAAGACCTTGAATAAGACCATCAGGAAGGATAACTACATGTATGAGCAAGGACAAGGAAGACAATCCCTGTAGAAATCTTGGAAGGATAAGAAGAAGGATTATTCTATTCAGAGGAGGAAATGATTCAAACCTGCCTTCAATAGGAATGATCCTAATAGAAGTCATCAAGATCAATATGCTAAGGGTGAATCCAAGAAATAAGACTCCTTGGTGAAAAGGTGAAGACCACCAATCCAATGCTGGGGATGCAAGGAAGATCACGTGTACAAGGATTTCCCACATAGAAAAGATAGAGTGAATACTGTGCACAACATCTAAGAGGCTACAAAATTCGAAGATATGGGAAGAATCTATGCAGCTTTAGATGATCGGAAAGTAGAGTACTAGTCCAATATGATCGAGGTGGAAGGTAAGATCATAAATCATCTTGTTTCTATTTTAATTGATTCAGGAGAAAGTTAATGTTACATTGATCCTAAAATAGTGGATAGATTACATTTGGAGAAAAGTAAGTTTGGAAAGTCAAGTTTGGTTCAGATATCCTCTAGAACCAAAAGGAGAATCCATGACATGGTCAGAGGATGTTCCATAAGTCTTAATAGTGTGAATACTAGTGTTGATATGAATACTATACCATTGGGGTCCTATGATATTCTAATTGGATTGGATTGTCTGGACAAGCATCATGATGTCCTAGATTTTCATAGAAAGACATTTACCTGTCTTGATGAAGATGGAAAATAGAACACTATGAAAGGAGTTCTAAGACCCATCTCTATAAGGGAGATTTCAGCCTTACAACTGAAGAGATGTTTTAGAAAAGGATGTCAATTGTATGCAGCTCATGTGGAAGAGCCATAAAATACAAAGGGAACAAGCCTTGAATATTTATCGGTACTACAGGAATTTGAAGATGTATTCCAAGAAATACTAGGGTTGCCACCAAGAAGGGATATAGATTTCTCAATTGATTTAGTGCCTGTAGATTCCCTGGTATCAAATACATCTTACAGAATGAGCACACCAGAGTTAAAAGAATTACAAATGAAGTTGGAGGAATTGTTGAAGAAAGGGTACATACGTCCAAGTGTTTCACCTTGGGGAGAACCAATACTTTTTGTCAGAAAAAACGATGGAACCTTGAGGTTGTGTATTGAATTTCGACAACTGAAAAAGTATGCTATAAAGAACATGTATCATCTACCCATAATTGATGACCTCTTTGATCAACTAAGAGGAGCAAAGATATTTTTCAAGATTGACCCGAGGTCAAGATACCATCAGGTAAGGATCAAGGAAGAAGATGTTCATAAGACAACCTTTAGAACCAGGTATGGGCATTATGAATTTGTAGTGGTGCCATTTGGACTGATCAATGCACCAATTGTATTTATGTTCTTAATGAATGGAATATTCATAAATTATTTGGATAAGTTTGTCATAGTGTTCTTGGATGACATACTTATCTATTCTAAATCTGAAGAGGAGCATGAACATCACTTAAGACTGGTATTGCAAGTGCCGAGAGAACATCAATTTTATGCCAATCTAAGTAAGTGTTCTTTTTATCAAAATCAGATTCACTACTTGGGATAGATTATTTTAGAGGAGGGCATAGCAGTAGATCCAGAGAATATTGAAGCCATTAGAGGATGGTCAACACCCATAAATGTGTCAGAAGTTAGATATTTTATGGGATTATCTAGTTACTACAGAAGGTTCATAGTAGGTTTCTCTAAGATTTCTCATCCCATCACTTCTTTGCAAAAGAAGGGAACTAAATTTGAATGGACACCTAAGTGTGAAGAGAATTTTAATTTGTTGAAGGAATTACTTACTAGTGCACCTGTGTTAAAGATTGTTCACCCAAATGAAAGTTTTTTGGTATGTATAGATGCATGTAAAGAAGGAATTGGGGGAGTCCACACACAAAATGGACATGTCATTGGTTATGAGTCCATAAGTCTTAAGGAACATGAGAGAAACTATGTCACACATGACTTGGATCTTGTTTTCATTGTCCACACCTTGAAGATGTGGAGGAATTATCTCATGGGGAAGACATTTGAATTAAGGACATACCACATTGGCCTGAAGTATATTTTTGAACAACCAACCTTGAATGCTAGGAAAACAAGATGGCTGGAATTTTTAAGTGAATACAACATCGAGATCAAGCATATCAAAGGAAAAGAGAATAAATTTGTCGATGCACTTAGTAGAAGAGTGCATCTCATGCATGCTACTGCTGTTAGTATGCATCAGTCAGACTTGAAGAGTAGACTTTTAGATGATCTTGTTACAGATCAACATTACCTACAGGTAAAGGAAAGCTTACAACAAGGAGATGTATACCAGAAAATAAAGGAGTATGAGATAAAGGAATATGGATTACTCATGCATAAGAATAGAATCTATGTTCCTAGTTCTGGAGAACTGAGGAATTTGGTATTGAAGGAAATGCATGATGTTCCTTATGCTGGACATCCATGTTACCAAAAAACAAGTACAGTAGTAAGAAGCCAATTATTTTAGCCGGGAATGAAAAAGGATGTTGCTGATTACATCGCTTGATGTATGGAATGTTGATGCCGGAGCATCACCAACAAAGACCAAGCGTATAAGACAACTGAGCACACTAGCGCACATTTTGAAATATTTTGAATTTCAAACAATCAATGTATTAATGTAATATCTGACAAATATTTTTGAATTATGAATGTCTTTAATGACTAGAGGCTGAACCATCATGAAAGATTGATGGGGGAATGTATTTTGTTTTATGAATCAGATCATAATATAGATTTGGGGCTTGTGCTCTCATATGTCTGACTCAATATTTATTGTAATAAGTGTTAAGTAGTTGATAGAATTCAATTCCATTAAGATAGCGTAGAGCAGTTGGACGAAAGAAATCAAGAGAGTCCCTTTGTATAAATTGTTGTATTATTGCCGAGAAGAGGTCATTGAATCTAGTGTGTAGATTCCCATTGTAAGCTAAGAGTTGGGAGATACAGAGAGACATTGTATGAATGTATGTAAGTTTTAGTTAGATGAATATAACAGAGGAACATTGTCCCAAATGTGTGTTGTTATGTATCTATCTGAATGAATGGTAGAGTCCTTTTATTTTTCAATTCTCTATTATTTTTGTTATTGAATCCATGACTTCATTTGCTTTGTTGAATGTATGAGTCATTGTGAGGAGTAGATAAGTTATAATGGGTTATATTTATTGAGAGAGTGCAAGGTGTGCATAGAATCTGCAAGGAGTGCATGACTGAGTCTGTTTCGACTCGAGATCTCAGAAGAGGTAGGGGAACTTATATGGATGCAAGGAGTGCATTAGCGTCTGCAAGGAGTGTGTGACATAGTTTTTAGACTCGAAAGTTCAAGGAGGGATAGTGTGATTTAGTCATGAGAGATATAAGTGGTTGGATAATAGTCATAAGGAGTGTGAATTCATTCACAGAAGAGTGAGTGTGGAGAGAAGTATGTTGCAAGGTGTGCAGTAACCAGAAATTTAACTAAGTGTTGAAGAGATTGTTCATAGGAACAAGGAAAATTGAGGATGGAAAGATTAGGAGGGAGAGCAGTGGAAAGCTTCAAGGAAAGGAATCCTTAAATGTCTCATAAAATCCAATGGGTAAGATTCGTTCCAGAGGATACAAATGATTCCAGATCGAAAAACCTGGGAGAAGCCAGGAGGAGGGTAAATGTGAAGTATTTTGGTACTTTAGAGTTTCGACAAGTCCGAAGACTTGACGAAGGTAGATCAAGAAGTTTGAAGTCGTGACGAGATATCGAGCACTGATTGCAAAGGAGTATGTGGCAACGAGACCTAAGAGTTCAGAAATCGGGAGATTGGAGGTTGTGAGTGAAAGGCCTAGAGTTTCGCGGGGTCACGGAGTCCGAACCATTGTGGGGAAAACGAATTTAAGGAGACGGGTGGCATGAGTTTGGAGACTCGGAGCTGAGAGCTTCGAGAAGGAGTGAAGAAAGGATTTTGGAAATCCCTGAAGTCTGAACCGCGAAGGGGTAAGCCCATGGTCATATCCATGGTCACTTGCAGAGAAACCTGTGTATGTGGGTGGAATAGTTTTAGGTGCCCATAGGAACCTAAGGAGTCGCTCTGAATAAAAAATACAAATGATCCAATACTGGGAGGTCAATAATCCCTTTGGAGGGAAGGGGGGTTTGCACCAGAGTGGTATTAGAGCTGAATACACAATTGACTTCTATAGAGAGAAAGATAAACGTCAGCACAATGTCACATAGGAGACGTGTTGATCCACCTGTAGCTAATAGAGCTATGGAAAAGGATATGAGAGAACTATGTGTGAGGTTGGATTCCATGGAGATAGCACAAAGGAGAGCACCAGATGCTAGAGACGTTAGCGAGGCAGAAATAAAAAATGTAGATGTCAAAGCAGAAGTTGTAGCTGAGGATGCTACGGAAGAACACTTATTAAGAGAAATTGTCAAATTGGGTGCTAGAGCAAAGATTGACATCTCTATGCATGAAGGAAATTTAGACATAGAAGAATTGCTTGACTAGATACGATCAATGGACAAGTATTTCGACTATGAGGATGTTGAAGGGGAGAAAAAAGTAAGACATGTTGTCACTGGGTTGAAGGGACATGCAACACTGTGGTGGGATGAACTACAGGCCGACAAGAGGAGTAAAGGAAAGAAAAAGATCAAGAGTTGGGATCGAATGGTAGCCAAGTTGAAGGATAAATTCATGCCCAAATATTACCAGATAATTCTGTTCAGGAGGATGAAAAACCTGAGACAAAGAGGATTGACTGTGAAGGAGTACACAAAAAAGTTCTATAAGTTGAACATTAGAGATGGACATAGAGAGAGAGTTGAAGAGAAATTTTCCAGATACATTAACGGCCTAAGATATGATATTTAGGATGAAATCAGTATGGCGACAGTCAAAATTGTAGAGGACGCATATCAAATGGCACTGAAAGTAGAAGAGAAGTTTTCTAGGAAGAAGAGTCAATAGAACATAGGTCGAAGGTTGAACAAAGGCAAAGGAGTTTCCTAAGAGAAAACATAGAAGCTGAAGGAAGAGGCAGAAAAACCACATAGTCACTTTGAGAGAGGAGAAAGTTCCCAAGGAAGACAGAGTGGTGGTAGAAGTTCTTTTCCCAGAGGAAGAGGAAGAGGCAGAGGAGGAGAAGTAAGATGTTACGCCTATGGAAAAACATGACATATGTCTTGGGATTTCCCCGAGAGAAAGAAGGGAGGTGAAGATCACATCTCAGAAGCACAGAAGTGAGACGTTGAGGCAGAAGGTGCAGAGGATGGAAGGTACTTGATGATGAAGAAGGTTCTTTTGAAGCAAGAGCCAGAAATTGAAAAACCAGTGCAAAGGAACAATTTATTCAGGACAACTTGCAAAATGAAAGATAGAGTTTGCAAGGTGATAATTGATAGTGGGAGAAATGACAACTTAGTATCCACAGAGATGTTGGAAAATATAGAGATGGAAACAACTGCACATGGGATACGATATAAAGTCTCATGGTTGCGGAAAGGTCATCATGTAACAATTACTTAACATTGCCTGGTTAATTTCAAAATACGAGGATATACAGATGAGATTCTATGTGATGTAATTTTTATGGATGTCTGTCATTTTTTGTTGGGAATACCCCGACAATATGACACAAATTTTATTCATGATGGGAGGAGAAACACTTACACCTTGGAGAAGAATGGTAGGACACCCATGTTGCTGCCAATTGAGGAAAAAAAGGTGAAAGAGGAAGCCAACGTGAGCATACTTCTCATGAGTGGGAATGATCTCCTGAATGAAGTAAAGGAGAAGGAAATGTAGTTTTTTGTAGTGAGGAAACCAAGGGTTATCCATACCAGTACTTCATTAGAGGATTTTCCTGAGGAAGTTCAGGAGCTACTAGAGAATTTTGTTGATATTGTAGTGGATGAATTTCCAAATTCATTGCCACCTATCAGGAGCATCGGTCATCACATTGACTTCATACCAAGAGAAAGCCTACCGAATAAAGAAACACATAGGTTGATTCCTCAAGAGAATGAGGAAGTGAAAAGATAGGTTTGGGATCTGTTAGATAAAGGATTAGTCAGAGAAATCTTGAGTCCATGTGCAGTATCAACTGTATTAAGTCCAAAGAAGGATGGAGGATAAAGAATGTATACAGACTCGAGAGCCATAAACAAGATCACCATCTGATACAGATTTTCATTACCAAGTATGGATAACTTGATGGATTGCTTGAGTGGAGCCAACTATTTTTCAAAAATAGATTTGAAAAGCGAGTATCACTAGATAAGGATGAGAGAAGGTGATGAGTGGAAAACAACATTCAAGATGAATGAGGGGTTATATGAATGGATTTTTATGTTGTTTGGCTTAACGAATTCCCCGAGTACTTTTATGAGACTAATGTATGAGGTGTTAAAGGATTTCATTGGTAAATTTGTGATTGTGTATTTAGATGATATATAGGTGTTTAGTAAGAGTAGGGAGGAACACTTGAGACATTTGGCATTGGTTATGAGGAGGATATAGCAAGAGAAGTTGTTGATGAATCTGAAAAAGTCTTCTTTCATGAAGACATAGCTCATATATTTGGGTTTTGTTATTTCTTCAAACGAGTTGAAGATGGATCCCAAAAAGGTGAAAGCAATCAAAGAATGGTCGTCACCAAGGAATATCTTTGAGGTAAGAAGCTTCCATGGGTTACCAAGTTTATACCGAAAGTTCATCGAGAATTTTAGTGGGATTAGCACTCAAATTATGGATACAGTGAAGAAAAGACAAGTATTTCAAATGGGTAGAGGAGTCTGAGAAGAGCTTCAACATATTGAAGGAGAATATAGTTGAACAACCAATTCTAGTTTTGTCGGATTTCGAAAAAACATTTTAGGTGAGATGCGATGCGAGTGGAGTTGCAATTGGAGCGGTCTTAGGTTAAGACAATAGACCCATTACATACTTCAGAGAAAAGATGAATGAATATAAAAAAAAGTATTCCACATATGACAAAGCGTTCTATGCCATAATCCATGCATTGAAGAAATGGAGACATTATCTCATACCAAAGGAAATTTTTTTGTATAGCGATAATCACGCTTTGCAATTCATAACTCGACAGGAGAAGTTAAACCAAAAACATGCTAAGTGGATAGAGTTTATGAAAAATTTCACTTTTGTCACTAAACATATTTATGGAAATGCTAACAAGGTTGTTGATGCATTGAGCAGAAGAATTTTAATTCTACAGGAATTTCAAATAAAGACCTTGGGGTTTGACCACCTTAAGGACATGTACCACAATGATTCAGATTTTGGAGAGGCATATGAAGCATGTGTGAATCCTGTACTTAGAGACAGAATCTAGTGGGTCGAATATTTGATGGGTTGTTGTTCAAAGGATGTCAGTTGTTCATACCAAGATGCTCGATGACAGATAATTTGCTGAAGGAAAAGCATAACGGAGGTCTAGCCAGACACTTTGGCCATGACAAACATTTGCGGAATTGAGTGGTTCATATTATTGGCCAGGAATGAGAGCAGAGGTAAAGAAGTTTGTGAATAATTGCAAGATTTTTTAGTATGCCAAGGGAAAGAAACAAAACACTAGGTTGTATCAACCATTGCCTATTCTAGAGAGGCCTTGGGATGCAATAAGCATGGATTTTGTATTGGGATTTCCAAGGACACAAAGAGGAAGTGATTCCATATTTGTGGTGGTAGATAGATTTTCAAAGATGGCACACTTTATTCCATGCTAGAAGACCAGTGACACAACACATGTTGTGAAATTTTTTTTAGACAAGTTGTGAGACTCCGTGGATTGCCCAGAAGTATAATTTCAAAGAGAGATACCAAATTTGTTGGTCATTTCTAGAGGACATTGTGGAAAAATTTGGGGACAGAGATATCCTTTAGTTCTGCATATAATCCATGGATGGATGGAAAAACTGAAGTGGTGAATAGAAGCCTAGAGGATTTGTTGAGGAGTTTGGTCACTGAACACCATAGTCAGTGGGATCAAATTCTAGCACAAGTTGAGTTAGCGTATAATGACTCAGTGAAAAGAAGAACTAGGAAGAGTCCATTTCAAATAGTTTATGGAATGAATCCAAGAGGAGTTTCAGAGTTGAGATATCTAAAGCAGAATGAGTTTAGGAGTGTTGGAGTTGAAGAATTCATTGCAGAAATGCAGGAACTTCACAATCAGATCAAGGAGTAGTTGAAGAAGACCAACAATGAATACAAATGAAGAGCTAAGCAACATAGGAGAAACATTGAATTTGAAGTTGGAGATCAAGTTATAGCACATCTGAGAAAGGAAGGGTTCCTGAGGGGAACATATAATAAGCTGAAATTGAAAAAGATAGGGCCATCTAAAATCCTGAGGAAGTTTGGCGAGAATGCTTATTGTTAGGATATTTAGACAATGTTCGACAACACAGGTATTCCAACAGAGAACGAACACCTTCAGTAACCACTCACATAACCAGATCAAAGATCAACACACCGATGTTTTCACGTGGTAAAACTCCTACGGGGAAACATCCACGACCCCAGCCAACGCGGCCACTTGGAGCAGTTTATTAATGCAAAGAAAAAG
>ML777828.1:564125-616057 GCA_009831015.1 Picea engelmannii | reverse complement strand
CGATCATCGGCAAATGACCCTCCATGCTCTTTAAATAGAGATCATGGACCAATCGGGTGTTAAGCCACGGATCAATGGCCGTTAAGATCGAGGAGGGTATGAACCGTCGGATCACTCTATGTCGGGAACATATCGTGACCGTCAGATTGCCTAACTACAAATGCATACTAATGCGTACTAAAGAAACACACTTTTACCTAACGACATATTAGACCAAGTAGATCTTAACTAACTCCTAAGTGTCTAAATATCCTAACATCCCCCCTTAAGAACAACTTGGGATAGGATTGAAGGATTTACAATAATGACACAATAGGAGAAGGAAGGAGGCATTAGAGCCTTTGTTGTCGAACACTTATGAGTTAGAGCTGCCAGAAGATGTGGGAATATCACCCATATTCAACATTGTAGACTAGTATCCTTACAGGGAAGATGGAGTTGGAAGGTCTAAAGACCAAATAAGTATCCAGAGGGAGAAACAGATGTTTGTAGCAGAGAAGCTGCAGATGGAAAAGATTATAGACCAACTAGTTGGTGATAAAACCAGAAGGAAGATGTATTTTGAATACTTGGTAGAGTGGAAAGGATGACCAACAGAAGATGCCAGTTGGGTTGGTGAAGTAGAGATCCATAAGCATGGAATATTAGTGCAGGAGCTCATGGACATTAGTCCATGAATTTTTCATCCAAGGGAGTATGATACAGGAGCATCGCTAACAAAGCACAAGCGTAGAAGATAGCTAGGCGCACTAGCACACATTTTGAAATATTTTGAATTTCAAGTGATCAATGTGTTAATAAAATATCTGACAATGATTTTTGAATTATGAATGTCTTTAATGACTGGAGGATGAACCATCATGAAATATTGATGGGGGAATGTATTTTGTTTTATGAATCGGATCACAGTACAAATTTGGAGCTTACACTCTTATCTGTCTGACTCGATATTTATTATAATAAGTGTTAATTAGTTGATAGCATTCAATTCCATTAAGATAACATAGAGCAGTTGGAGGGAAGAACTCAAGAGAGTCCCTTTGTATAAATTGTTGTATTATTGTCGAGAAGAGGTTGTTGAATCTAGTGTGTAGATTGCCATTGTAAGCTAAGAGCTAGGAGATACAAAGAGACATTGTATGAATGTATATAATTTTTAGTTCGATGAATATAACAGAGGAACATTTTCCCAAATGTGTGTTATTATGTATCTATCTTAATGAATGGTAGAGTCCTGTTATTTTTCAATTCTCTGTTATTTCTATTCTCGAATCAATGACTGCATTTGCTTTGTTGAATGTATGAGTCATTGTGAGGAGTAGATAAGTTCCAATGGGTTCTCTTTATTGAACGAGTGTAAGGTGTGCAAAGTGTCTGGAAGGAGTGCGTGACCGAGTCTGTTTCGACTCGAGAGATCAAAAGAGGTAGGGGAACTTATATGGATGCAAGGAGTGCATTAGCGTCTGCAAGGAGTGTGTGACAGAGTTTTTAGACTCAAAAGTTCAAGGAGGGATAGTGTGATTCAGTCACGAGAGATAGAAGTGGTTGGAGAAAATTCACAAGGAGTGTGAATTCATTCACAGAAGAGTGAGTGCGGAGAGAAGTTTGTTGCAAGGTGTGCACATACTAGAAATTCAACTAAGTGTCGAAGAGATTGTTCAAAGGAAAAAGGAAAATTGAGGAAGGAAAGATTAGGAGGGAGAGCAGTGGAAATATTCAAGTAAAGGAATCCTTGAACGTCTTGTAAAATCCAATGGGCAAGATTCGTTCTAGAGGAGATGAACGATTCCAGATCGACAGACCTGGGAGAAGCCAGAAAGAGGGTAAACATGAAGTATTTTGGTACTTCAGAGTTTCAACAAGTTCAAAGACTTAACAAAGGTAGATCATGAAGTCCAAAGTCACGACTAGATATCGACCATTGGTCGCAAAGGATTACGTGGAAACGAGACCTAAGAGTTTGGAAATCAAGAGATTGGAGGTTGTGAGTGAAAGGCCTAGAGTTTCATGGGGTCATGAAGTCCGAACCATTGTGGGGCCGATGAATCTAAGGAGATGCGTGGAATGAGTTCGGAGGCTCAAAGATGAGAGGTTCAAGAAGGAGTGAATAAAGGATTTGGGACATCCCCTAAGTCCGAACCATGAAGGGGTAAACCCATGGTCATAATTGTGGTCACTTGCGAAGAAACCTCTGTGTGTGGGTGGAATAGTTTCGGGTGCCCATAGGAACCCAAGGAGTCGCTCCGACTCATAAATCCAAAGGATCCAAGTTAGAGAGGTCAAGCATCCCTTTGGAGGGAAGGGGGGTTTGCACCAAATGTAAGAAGGTGAAGACTGAGCATAGGCACCCAACGAGTTTGCTGCAACCATTACCAATCCCATATAAGAAATGGGAGGTTATAACCATTGATTTCATAATCAAATTGCCTAGGACAACAAGGAAACATGATTCAATCATGGTAGTGGTTGACAAATTAACAAAGGCTGCTCATTTTGTTCCTGTAAAAACAACACATAGAACGGCTAATATTGCATAAATTTACTTGAGGGAGATTACTAGGTTGCATGGGATACCTAGAACAATTATCTTGGACATAGATACAAAGTTTAACTCCAATTTGTAGAGGGGATTGTTTAAAGGATTTGGTACAAATATAAACTTTAGCACAACATACCATCCACATTCAGATGGGAAAACAGAGAGGGTTAACCAAGTAATTGAAGATATGCTGAGAATGTATGTGATGGATAAGCCATCTAAGTGGGAAGATTAATTACACTTGGTTGAGTTTGCATATAATAATGGGTATCAAGTTTCATTGAGAATGAGCCCATTTCAAGCCTTGTATGGTAGGAAATGCAATACTCCAGTGAGTTGGGACAACCCATCAGATAGAGTGGTACTTGGGCTGGAGTTGCTCAAGGACATGGAAGACCAGATGGTTAACATCAAGTAGAATTTGAAGGCAACTCAGGATAGAAAATTTTTTTATGCAGATAAGAATAGGACAACTAGAGAATTCAAAGTAGGGGAGCATGAAATTTTGAAAGTGAAGCCCTAGAAAATCTCCTTGAAATTGGATAGTTGTACAAAGATGGCAGTCAGATTCTGTGGTCCATTTGAAATATTGGACAAAATAGGGCCAGTTTCATAAATTCTTGCATTGCCTGCTTCCATGAATGTGCATAATGTATTGTATGTCTCTTTACTAAACAAATATGCGCATGATCCTAACCATGTTATTGATTGGCATCTGATTCAGGTAGAGACAGAGGGAGACTTTCATGTTCAACCAGTGCGGGTATTGGATAGAAAGGTCAAAATGCTCCACAATCGAGTTATAGAGCTGGTAAAAGTTCAGTGGACCTGCTATGGTCCTGAAGATGCTACCTAGGAGCATGAAGATGCTATGTGGGAAGAGTACCTGCAGCCTTCTGAAGAAATTTTGAGATTTTGATCTCTATTTTGTATATGCACTGAGGACAGTGCAAAAATAAGGGGAAGGGGATGTAACACCCCAAGTTTTGAACCCCCATTTTAAATAATGTATTGTTACAATGATGAGAGGCCAGAGTGCCAAAGAAATGTAATGTTTTGATCATTATCAATAATAAATACATCAGTGGCTGCTAGACAGACAAGGACTAGAGTTATAGGGGGCTATGATTCCACAAGAGAGGGGGCTTGAGATGATAAATGTTTATTTCCTATTTTTAATTACTTTTTTGTCTAAAGTAGTGGATTAGTTACATGAGCTTCTTGGGGGAGGCCAGGAGGTTCTTGATTCTTGATTCCCCATGAAAATACTTAAACTCATCCCTCATCTGATTGGGGGGTTGGCTCGTTCGCTCCTTCACTTATTCTTTCATTCCATTCTTTCCCTCACACATTCCTTCACTCACTTAATATCTCGTTCATTCATCATGTCCTTACCTATCACTCATTGATCCATCCTCATTCATGTCTTGGCTTGGGAAAGGAAAAATAACTGCTAAAGAGAAACCATGGTATCCTTGGCTCTAGAGGTTGTTGGTGTAATCCAACCATGACTTGAGTTTTGGATGTCTGATATGCATTGGAATGTGTCCAACTTTGTTCACAACTATGAGTCCTGAGATTTCCAGCATGGAGATTCTGGACGAGTTGCACTGGAGCCCTGGAAGGATAAGGACCGCCTCAGGGACTGCGTGTCAGAGAAGGGTGGAGGTCTATTTTCTTGGGTGGTGTAGGTTGGGTATAAGAGAGATGGATATTTGGATTGTTGTGAGTGTTGGGAAAACCTATGAGAGCTTGAGTGCTAACTGGTTTGGGAAGCCAAGTAACACTCTAGAACTGTCCTTGTGGATTCATAGCCCTGGCTCGGGGGTGAAACTGTTGTTGATATTTGGAGAAATAGTGTCTATGGTTGGGTGGAACGTCCCTAGTTTGCATCCAATTGGTGTCATATTTTCTAAATATAAGTGCTCTCTGTTATGGTATTATTTATCTGTATATAAATGTATTCTGCTGTGTATTTATTTATCGTTTAATTGAATATTAGAATATGCATGCTTGTTGGTTATTGATGTGCATGTCGTAGATATTTTCTTTTATGCATCCTTATTAATTAATAAAGGTATCGGTAAGATAAATAAGTCCAAGGGTGGGCTTGAAGGTAGCGTACCCTGGCCTATGGGTGGTCGGGGATGTTACACATATCCTCTAGGAAAAATTCATGTCTAGGTGTGTATTCATTCCTTCCCTCTTTATTTGTACCTCCCTTTCTCTTGTTGGCAATTGGGGGTGTGTGTGGCTTCTCAATATTTCTCTTAGGAGTTTTGTTTTCTCCTTCATCATCAAAATTATCAATCGAATAATTTAGTTGTTCTTGAAATGAATTTTTGGGTTTTCCTTTGGATGGGCCGATTTTTTGGGAAAGATTTGGGGATAATTAAATTCTTTAATTTACAACTCTTACACGTTGTCTTTGTTGATCATTGGTACTGATTACTGTCTCAATATATTCTTGCAATTTTTCCAGAGGTAACCCTTGAGGGTTTTGATTTTCACCTTCTTCTTATCCAAATAAAAATGTCTTGGAAAATGACACGCTATATCCAAATAATGTCATGTGGGTAAAAAATAACTGATTATGGTCGAAACCATTGATCTCATTTTTTTCTTGAGGTTGAATAAATAAAATTGAGTTGATATTTCATCAAGATGGGAAATTATTTTTATAGTTATTTCCCCAATTTTCCATGGTAATGGGATGAACCATTCTTTTCTTTTTTCATTAAAAAAGTGAGCCCAAAACTTATATTTTTTTACATATATAAACTATAAATATTCTATCAAAAACATAGTATGGTAGGTATGGAGGTTTCTCATGTGAACAATAGAGTATGATAATACTAATATTTTCCATTGCTTCAAATATTCTTTTCCAGCTAAGAAATATGCAACCTACGGTGATAATTTTTATGTACTAGGTTATTAAATTAACTTTTTGAAAGAAGAGATAAAAGCATTGTGTGCTTATAATGAGAGGGGGGATGAATCAATATCAAGTATAATTTAGAACCTTTTAAACTTTAAATTTTAAATCAAATAAATGCATTCCAATTTATAATAAAGAGAAGGAGAAGAAATAAACAATGCACATCAAATTTACATGGTAATCCACAAAATGTTTTTCTTATATAATAAAAAAAATTACATTCATAGGAATCTACAACTTCCAAGATTATCCAACTCCAAATTGAAGGAGGTTTCAACCCCCTATTTTACAGGTTACAACCTAAAAGAAGCTACAATTCCCTAGATTATCCAACTCCAACTCGAAGGAGGCTCCAACCCCCTTTCTTTGCCCCTTCCTTCCACCCTCAAATATGTATATAAATGAATCAACTTGTCATTGTCACTGCCACTATCATTGTTAATGTCATTGTATCTCTCACTGTCACTCTCTCTGTCACTATCATTGATACATCATTATCATCAAACTAGGTGCACAGAGATATTGGGTCCACATAGACTATCATTATCACTATTATTTTCCCTATCCCTGTCACTATCAAACTAGCATAAAAACCTCAAAATAAGTACTCAAAACCTTGAGAAAGAGAGAAATTCAGATAATAATCCTCTTCAAGGGGTAATACTCCTTATACATCATATGAATTTACAAATACAAGATGATTCCAAATGAAAAGGTATCCTTGGTATATATATATATATATATATATATATATATATATATATATATTTATAGGAGACTAGGGGGTACAATTACAACTAATGGACCCAAGCCGACATAAATAAAATAACAATACTAATGCAATATACCCCAATTAAGGGCTAATGTGCCATGATTTAGGGATTAACATTCCCCTCCTTTTCAAACAAGTGTTTTCCTCAACGATTGAGTAGTTATGGATGCTCCTGTAAAAAATATTCATCTTCCCAGGTGGAATATTCAGTAGGTAGTTTCTTCCACTTAATGAGATACTCTGAAATTGATCTATTCCTCAACTAGAAAATTCTTGTGTCAGTGATAACTTCAAGATCCAATATGATTTTTCCTTCCTTTTCAAGTTCAGGAAATATAGTTTGAACTGGCATATTGTCACCTATAACCTTCTTTAAGCATGAAACATGGAAAACTAGGTGTACTCGCAAAGATGCATGCAATTCCATTTCCCTAAGTCCATTTTTTTGCAATTCCTAGAGGTAAAAAGAACAATTTTCCACATATATGTGCCCTAACAACTATACATCATGCGTATATGCAAGTTGCACCATTACATCCTGCGTACATTGGGTTTTGTGCCCAAAATTAAAAAAATGGTGTTGAGTTTCCATTTCACGTCATGGGATCCATGATCCTCAACCTTCCATATACTGCAAATGTTCTGACTCGACCCTTTAGTTCCATTTGAAGGATATAAATGGGCCATATCCAAGCTATGGAGAAGGGGAGAAGAATTCAACTTTGAGAGAAAAGTTACTCTGGAGAAATTATTCACTTCATATTGAGTTTGCATCCCTTTGTCCTTTTAAGTCTGAACACATTGTTCAACCCCCAAGATCTTCCCTATTTGATGGAGAACCTCATTGTCTCTCTTATATGATATTGCCTTTGGTGGAGGATTGAAGTGGTGGAGGCCCAGCTGGAAGGGACTTAGTTTCTCAGTTCTGAACATGCCGACACAAACATTTGTCATTCATACACTTCTTTTGATTACATTTTAATAGAAATACTCTTTTCTCGTCCAATTAATGTCTCACAAATATTTGAGTTTTTATTCCATGGAAGTATTTGTTATGAATATTGATGGATTATGCTATTATATTTGATAACTTTATATATTATTAGGATATGCTTACGTATCTTGGTTGTTGATGACAAGTTATAGGTGTATAGATTTGAGTCAAGTGCTCAACGATGGACTTCATCGAACGTGTGGACCAGGTAGGATATTTATCTTGTATTGTTAGCATATTTGTTTGTATAGAATACTTGATATTAGAGTTGATTTCTGCAGTCATTTCCGTCTATTGTGGTTTACCCCATGCCATAGATTTATTTTCCTTGTAACAGAATTGGAAACCATATTAGGGAGGGAATCTTCTTTTCGGGGTTTGGAGTGTTTTTATCCTTTGATTGATCTTAGTTATCTTGAGTTTCTTGTTGTCTAATTGCCTGAAATTATCATTTTGAGTCTAAGTTTCTTGGCCTTATCCTTAACCTCACATTGTTTTAATACATATATGTGGGTTTTCCCTTGATAGATGCATACATATGAGAGTTGTCATTCTGCAAAGGGTGTATATACGTGGTTTTATCTGGAACAATCATGTACACCATCTTTGTTTTCTTGATTGTTGAGTTTGGTGTTTGTTGGGTAAGTTTTGATGGTTGTTGAGTCTTCTTGTGTCTCTGTCATGACTGTTAAGTTCCTACAGAGTGATAGGAAACCTTTCTTTGGTTGAATTTTTAGGCGGTCTTTCTTTCTCATCATTTTTTTATTGGTTGTCCTTGAATCTTCGACTGGGTGTTTTCTTCTTGATATCCTACTTGGTTTGTCAATGTTTTCTTACAGTAGGGTCTTTATATCAAGTTGTTGTTCAGTCCTTGCATTTTCATTCTTTTATATTGAAAATACAAAAAATCTGCATTTTGCATCATGGCATTTGATCTTTTGGGTTCTTATCATTGATTTTGATATATGTATGGAAAGATTGCATCTTATTTGAAATCACAAAGTTGAATTGAAAATTGCATTTTTGAAAAATATAATCATTTATTGAGAATTGAAGTTAGGACTTTGCATTGTATTCATATTTATATATTTTATTTATTGAGTCATAACATCATCAGTTCCATGACCAAATATTTTGAATCCACTAAAAGTAACACTCATATATTTAAAATTGATTAGAAACAATTTTCTTTTTCAGGGTGCACAAACTAGCCTAATATTTAGAGCCTTGGGATAAGATTTTGTGAGTAAAATTCTCCAAGGTTATTAAACTCAACATATGTGCCTGAATAAGGGAGTGGTGAAATCCATTGTATAATTGGTGATGTCAGGAGGCTCCGCTCACACCATAGTTAAGCATGAGGTCATGCAAAGTTGGTTGCGGAGATATCCCTCCAATACCTTCTTAGCATCAAAGATATTTCTCGGGATCTATTCGTATATGGGAGTCTTGCTAGTACCTTTACCTCTGTGAGAGGTGGCGATTTTGATATTTTGATCTTTGTTACCCTACCCATACGGTGGACCTGACTTATGACTGTTCACCTGTGCATTGGTTATATCGTGGTGGGTTTAGTTGCTTGACATAGGTAGCCACATAGGTTACTTGCAGGGGTTATTTTGTAGGTACCCTGAGTCAGATAAGGGTCGGACAACACTCAACCTATATGGAGGATTACCTCTCGAGGGGGATATGAATGACTATGCATTTGATCTCGCGAGGGCCCTTATAACTGATTCTGATACCTCTGATATTTTGAAGGGAGTTTCAGGCCCCTCTTGGGCGAGGCATACCTACTCTAGGGAGGAAGGCCTCTTTTCAGATACTATATTCTCTTTGTGTGCATTGGCCTTTTTTATTTACATTGGTGTGCTCTTTGATTATTAGTTGGCCTTAGGATTCTGTATTGCATCGTGAGTTTTCATTTCTATCATTAGTGGAGCCCCCGGGACTCCCTCAGTTAGCATTACCCATCCCATGGTATTTTCTCATTCCATGGGGACGACTCTTTTGTGTTTCTGAGTGGTACACCAAATCATGATAATCAGCCAATACCTTGGGTCTCTAATCATTTTTCTGATGGTATGCCAGACACGTCTTCACACTTTCCATCCTCTATCTCATCATCTTATGTGAAGCCAAGTTTTGGGTATGGGGACATGATGCCTTCTTATTCTCCCTTTTTGTTTGGTGGGAGTCATATCCTTCAACCAACTCTTACGATAGGATGATGGAATATTCCTTCCTATGGATCCAATCCTAGCTTCACTTTTCCAGGAGCAAGTGCTCAAATGGGATTTCATTTTACTTATTACATCCCTCCCATCTATCCTTCCTCCGACATTTCAGTTCCTGTGAACGGTTTTCCCATGGAGGACCTCCATCTATCCTCTAGTGTTTCACTTGGGGGGAGTCATTTTTATAGTATGGGAGATCCCCTTCACGAATTTCCTTCATCTTGGGGCAACATATATCCTCACCTGAGTAACCCTTGTCATGTTGATTTCTCTTCGCAAGCGGCTTCCTCGGTGAAGATTCCCTTACAACCCTTTATGAATAAGTTTGGAGGATGATACTATCCTCCCAGAAAGGGCCATGGTGTATATCAGAACCCTTCTTGGAATGTAACTTCTCAAAACTAGTATTTCCCAGAACCTTGGTCTCAAATGCCACAACAAATCGTCGCCAGTCCAGTCACTGCAACTCATACTAACATTATATCACCAACCTATGCTAGTCATGTTGGATAATGGTTGTCAACCTCTGCAATTCACATTGAAGAACAACAACCAAACACTGCAAGTCATGTTGGGGGCACAAATCTAGTCATTTCTAGTCACACCACACATACATCGCCAACCTCTGCTAGTCATGTTGGGGATTCATCATCAACCTCTGTTAGTCATGTTGAAGGTTCGTTAGCAACCTTTTCTAGTCATGTTGGGAATTCATCACCAACCTCTGCAAGTCATGTTGGATATTTTCTACTAGCCTCTACAAGTCATGCTGGGAGCATGTCACCAACCATTGCAAGTCATTATGGGGGAATTCATATGATTGAGAAGCCTAGACGTATAAGACATAAGCCCAAGTTCCTTTGTAGGATTTTCAAAGGAGATCACCTTATTCGTTTGTCCTTGCAACTTTTGAGGTACAAGAAGCATGATCCTTTCCTGGGGTCCATTCGGGTTCTGATTCGTCTTTGGTTTCCCAAAATTATAATCATTCTTTGGTTGATAAATCGATCGTGTCAATGCAATCTTTGTCTGACACCACTCCTATGTTTGGGGGTGATGTGTCTCTTGACTGTGCTGTCTTACATCCTATTCAACCAATAGTTGAAGAAGTGGTTGTGCCGATGGAATATTCGGTCGATCCCACTCTTCTCTTGGAGAGTGAAAATTCTAAGGAAGTGACATTGAAGATGCAATCTTCAGTCAATCCCACTCTTGTTTTGGGTGCTATTGTGTCTTTCAACCATGTTCTTATCATTTCTAGTCCTATACCTTTTGAACAAGGGAGCATTCCACTCTCTTCGAGTACGCTCCCTCCAAGTCCTAGGGTGGCTTCCTTTGATGGGAATGATCTTGTAGAGCCTCTACTTCCTTCCTCTACACCCTTCCATATAAGGGGAATTTTTCGATATATTGTAGATAAGGTAACCTATGCAAGTATTTTGTCCTCCTCGAGTTGGAAAGCTTTGGGTTTTACCAAGCTTGTGTCAACTATCTGTGAGTTGTTGAATTTCTACAGAAGGCCTGCATGGGAGCCCTGGCCTCCCCCATGATATTCATCTTAAAACAACATCCCCGAGTCTTGTTTAAGCTCTTTTTTTACTCTCTCAAAAAGAGAAAATATTTTCGAGTGAACTTGTCTCTTTCGCACTCGTTAATTGGATCTAAAAGGACATCTATTTGGTTTAATTTTAACCCCTTTTCAGACCAAGTAGACTAAATTTATGAAAAAGGACATTCTTTGGAGTTAAGTTGTAATTGCATCTCATCCTCTCGCTTGCAGTATTGAGCCTATTTCTAGTTCTCTCTTTTGCATTATAAGCCTATTATCTCAACAATTTACATCAACAACCAAGCATATCCTTGCTTATATCCTTTATAGCTTGACACCGTGTACCCTAGGAGGAAACATTCCCCTGAGTGTCCATATCCTGCATGCACCTCCTTTCATTGAGCATAGGTATGTTCCACTACTGGAACCAGTTGCTTACTCGTGACACTCATTTCCTCCTCTGTATCATAACATTCATTTGTTTATGAAGAAACAAAAAATGATGAGCAAGAAAATAATATTATCTCATGTTTGCAGCAGTCATGTCTCCTTTGAACAAAGAACAAACTTTTGAATCCACTTGTCATCCAAAGTTTGTGTTTAGCATGACCTTAGGAAGATGAGATCATTACTTAGAGTTTACTCCTCCAATTGGTTACTCTTCCAGTCCCTATGGAGAGATTGATTAGTGCCTCCTGCATCACAAAGTTCCATCATTGAGTCTATGTTACTAGAGTCTTCCATATGTCTCATGCTCTTGTTCAAAGGATGTCTATCAGCTTGTGTCATCCATTTCTCAAAACTCTTGACTATGCATGCCGTCCATACCCTCAGTGTGTCTCAGAGTTACATGAAGTTGTAGTCCTATCTATTATAGCAAGATTTGCCTCACCCTATGCAATCTTGCACATAGGTTCTTTTTCCATTTCCCTATGCAGACTTTTAATCCCTTTTTGCAAATTCCAGAGCTAAAAATACATTTTTTTCCACATGTATGCACCTTGCCTACTATACAACATGCGTATATGCAGGCTACGCCACTACAGCCCACATACATCGATATTTGTGCCTGAAAATGAAAAATGGTGTCGGGTTTACATGTCACGAAAGGACATCTATGATCCTTGGCCTTCCATATTCTGGAAACGTTCTGACTCATCCCTTCAGTTCCATTTGAAGGCTATAAATGGGCCAATTCCAATCTATGGAAAAGAGGATAAATAATTCAACTTTGAGAGAAAATTTACTTTGGAGAAATTATTCACTTCATATTGAGTCTGAATCCCTTTGTCCTTTAAGTCTGAACACAATGTTCAACCCCCAAGCTCTTCCCTTATTGATTGAGAACTCCATTTTTTCTCTTCTATGAGATTTACTTTCATGGAGGATTGAAGTGGTGGAAGCCTCGCTGGAAGGAACTTAGTTTATCAGTTCCGAACCGCGACGACACAAAAGTCTATAACATTTTCACTTCTGTTGATTATATATTAATAGAAATACTCTTTTCCCATCCAATTGATATCTTGCAAATATTTGAATTATTATTCCATGGGCGTATTTTTTATGTAGATTAATAGATTATGCTATTGAATGTACTAACATAATTTATTATCACCATATGCTTGCTTTTCTTGGTTGTCGAGGACTAGTTACATGTATATTGGTTTGGGTCAAGTGCTCAACGATGGACGTCATCGAACATTTGGATGAGGTAGGCCTTTTATCTTGTCTTGCTAGCAGATTCATTTATATATCATACTTGAGAATAGATTTGATTTCTGCAGTTATTTCCATCTGTTGTGGTTTACCCTAGCCATAGAGATATTTTCCTCGTAATAGAATTGGCGACCATATTAGGGATTGAATCTTATTTATCAGGGTTTGGAGTGTTTTTCTCCTTAGATTGCTCTCGATCCTATTGTGTTTCTTGTCGTATCATTCCTTGACAGCCTCTGTTCACTCTGGGTCTGAGTTTTTCATCCTTCTCCTTTGCCTGGCTTTGTTTTTGAAACATATATGTGACCTTTTTCTTGAAAGTAGCATATATACGTGTGTTGTCCTTCTACAAGTTGCGTACATACACATTATTTCCTTGAACAATCACGTACATCAACCTCTTTTTCTTGTTGGCTAGGTTTGGTGGTTGCTGGGTAAGTTTTTATGATTGTTGAGTCTTCTTGGGTCTCTGTAGTGACTATTAAGTGTCTGTGGGGTGACAAGAAACCTCTCTTTGGTTGAATTTCTGGGTGGAGTCTTTCTCATCATCTTTTCATTTTGATTTTCCTTGTACATTGGGTTGGGTGTCTTTCTTTTTGGTATTCTACTTGAGTTGTTTCTTTCTATACACAATAGAGTTTTTATATATCAAGATGTTGTTTAGTCCATGCATTTTCATTTTTTCTTATATTGAAAATACAAAAATATTAGGCATTTTGCATTGCTTGGCATTTTGATCTTTTGAGTCTTTGCCATTAGCTTAGTGCATGTAAAGAAAGATTTCATTTTTACTTTAGAATTGCATAGTTGAAATTGAAAATTGCATTTGTTATAAGAAGCATATCATTCATTGAAAATTGAAGTTAGGACTTTGAATTGTATTCATATTTACTTTACTTGCTGAGTCATAACATCATGAGTTTCACTACCATACCTTTTTGAGTAAGAAATACCATTAAAATTAACGTTATAATTTAAAATTCATTAGTCTCGATTTTATTTTCTAGGGTGCACAAACTAGCTTAGGATTTAGTGCCTTGGAATAGGATTTTGTGAGTAAACTTCTCCAAGGCTATTAAATCAACATATGTGTCTGACAAAGGGAGTGGAGAAATCCATTGTATAATCGGTAATATCAGGAGGCTCCACTTACACTAGAGTTAATCATGAGGTCGCATGAGGTTGGTTGAAGGGATATCCCCCCAATACATCCTTAGCGTTAGAGATATTTCTGGGGATCTATTCATATCTAGGGATCCTAATAGTTCCCTTACCTCTGTGAGAGGTGATACTTTCAAGGTTTCAGGCTTTGCTACCCTTCCCATACAGTGGACCTGACTTACAACTGCTCGCCTGTGCATAGGTTATACATTGGTTTCTTAGTTGCTTGACTTAGGTTTCAGATAAGTTACTTGCAGGGGTTATTCTGTAGGTTCCATGGGTGAGATAAGGGTCAGACAACACACAACCTTTATGGAGGATTACCTCTCCGGGGGGATCTAACCAACTAGTTGTTAAGCCCATGAGGGCCCTTATAACTGATTATGTTACCTCTGATATTTAGGAGGGAGACTCAGGCCCCTCTTGGGAGAGACATACCTTCTTTAGGGAGGGAGGCCCCTTTCAACCACTTTACCCCATTTGTGTGCATATTGGCCATTTGATTTTTGGTGTGCTCTTTGATTATTAGTTGACCTTGGGATTTTATACTGAGTTTTCATTGTCATGAATAGTGGAGTTCCTTTGTCTCCCTCATTTACCGCTACCCCCCCCCCCATGATTTTCACTCATTTCATGGGGATGAATCTGCCCACTTTTCATAATGGTATGCAGAATTATGACACTAAGTCCATGCCTTGGGTCTTTAATCATTTTCCTATTGATATGTCGAATGTGCCTTCACCCTTCCCGTAGTCTCGATGGTCCACTTATATGAATACTATCACTGGATCCGGGGGCACCATGGCCTAGCTTCCTACATCTTCCTTTGATATGAGTCATGTCCCTCAACCAACTCTCACTATGGGAGGTTGGAACCTCCCCTTTTACAGATCCAGTGCTAGCTATGCTATTTCGGGATCCAGTACTCAAATGGGTGTTTATTCTACTTATTACACCTCATCTATGTATCCTTCATCTACCATGCCTATTCCTTCAAGCACTTTTCCCATGGAGGGTCCACATATATCCCCGGGTATTTCACATAGGGAGAACTAGTTTTATGATTCAGGATACCCTCTTCATGGAACCCCTTCACATGGGGGCAACATATATCCTCACTCAAATAATCCTTATCATACTTTTGTTTCTTCACAAAATTTAGTGATGATGCCCGTACAAACCTCTTTGGATCAGTTAGGCGGAGGATACTACCTTTCTAGACAGGGACAAGGGGTAAACCAGGATCCTTCCTAGCTTGCAATGGTTCAAAGCCAATCTTTCCTTGGACCTTGGTATCTAATTCCACAACCCACCACTAGTCCAGTCACTATCGTTCATGTTGGAGATGGGTCGACGACCATTACAAGTCATGTTGAAGACCCACTCCCAACCAACTCTAGTCATGCCGAGGGAATCACTTTAGTTTCCACAAGTCATATCAATGTCACATCTCCAACCTCTGTTCATATTGTAGGAGATGAATCTCTCACCTCTTCCATTCACAGTGAGAGCATGTCACCAGCCATTGTGAATGATTCTGGGGGCATTGACAATCCTAGACATCTCAAATGTAAGCCTAAATTCCTTTGCAGGACTTGCGAAGGAGATCACCTTACTCATTTATGTCCAGCTACAACTGGGATACCAGAAGTGTGGTTCTCACCCGAGGGTTGTTTGGGTTCTGAAGCATCTATGGTTTCCCCACACCTTGTGTCCCCTATCCCTGTTATCATGCATCCTCTTCAACCTAGAATTGAAGAAGTGGTCATGCCAGTGCAATCTCTGGTCAATCCAACTCTCCTTCTGGAGGGTGATGCATCCTCCAACCATGTCGTCAGTATTCCTGATACTACACATTCTGAACAAGAGAGATTTTTTCTCTCCTCACACACTCTCCCTTCAATTCCTAAGGAAGTTCCCTTTGATTGGGATGGTCTTGTGGGGTATCCAATTCCCCTGCCTATGCCATTCCCAGTAAGATACATTATATAATATATCACGAAGATGATAACCTTTGTTAGCACTTTATCCTCCACAACTTGGAGAGCTTTGGGTTTTCCCAATCTTATGTTGGTTATTCGTAATATATTGACATTCCACATAAGTCCAACATGAGAGCCTTGGCCTTCCCTATGACATGCTATCTAGAAACTCCCAAGAGAGTATGATTTAAGCTCTTTTCTAACTTGTTTAAAAAGAGAAAATATTAATGAGTGAATTTGTCCCTTTCACACTCGTTAAATTGGACTTGAAAGGTCATGAGTCTTAGTTAATCTCTTTTACGACTCATTTTCAAAAAGTGAAAAGATTACTGAGTGAACTTGTCTCTTTCACACTTGTAAATTGGATTTGAAAGGACGTTTATTTCGTACAAGTTTATCCCTTTTTCACACCAAGTATACTAAAAAACATGAAAAGGGACATTTTTTTCCTTTAAGTTGTGATTGCATCTCATGCCCTTGCTTGCAGTATTGAGCCTATAGTCAGTTATCTCTTTGCGTTATAAACCATTTTCCTCAGCAGTTTTTGCATCCTCAACCAAGCAGAGCCTCATTTATATCCTTCACAAATTGACACCCTATACCTAGGATGGAACATTCCTTTAAGTGTCCATATCCCGCATGCATCTCCTTACATTGAACATAGGTATGTTCCACTGTTGGAACTAGTTTTTCTTACTTGCGACACTTGTTTCCTCCTCTGTGTCATAACATTCATTTGTCTATGAAAAAAAAACAAAGACTTGCGGTAAGGGAGTATTATCTTATATTGGCAACAGTCGTGTCACCTTTGAATAAAGAACAAAGTTATTGAGTCCATTTGTCATCATAATTTTGGGTTTAGCATGGCCTTAGGAAGATGAGATTGTTACAAAGATTTTTCTCTACTGATTGGTTACTCTTCCATTCCCTATAGATAATTTCATTGATGCCTCCTTCATTTACTGGTTTCATCATTGAGTCTATGTTTCCAGAGTCTTCCATATGTCTCATGCTCTTGTTCAAAGGAAGTCTATCAACCTGTGTCGACGATTCCTTAGAACTCTTGACTTTGCATGTTAGCCATACCCTTAGTTTGTCTCAGAGTCACATGATATTGTCATCCTATCACACACCCTAGCCCTACTTTCATCATTGGTAGGTAACCTTGAACCCAACAGTCGACATTTCATCATTAGTCATTGACTGGGTGGTTTCCCTTATGTTCGAAGGCAAGACATATATTCACACATTGGGATTCGTGCATTGTCTTGTATTCCATTATTCTAATTGGTGGTTTCCTCGTCTTTGTCAGCAATTTTCCTCATTGGATTCTATTCAGAGAGTATTTTTTGTGTACCACTTGCACTTGGAAAACGTGAAAGACACACTAGGTCGTTGGTTCATGAACATGTTCTTCGTCCAATTTCCTCCAAATCATGAAGCTCCTACTTTGTACCTCGTGATGAATGATGAGAGATGCCTTAATGCTCTCCTTTTAGTGGGTCTCCCATCGACTTCATCTCATCTATTCTGGAAATGAGACCTAGAGTCTTATGAGTACCTTCAGGCTTGTAGTCATTAGTGGCAAGTTCTCTTGCCATCGATAATTGGGAATACATCAATGTCTCCTGATCGATGGATTATTCAAGTGTTTGACCCCGACTCCTTTATTCACACTTGTAAGAATGTACTCAGTGCCTTGATACCTACTTTCATTATCAATAGGTTTCCTGACATTTGTTAACAGTATACCTCAATGACTGGTAATCAAACGATGTCTCATTATGTTCGACCTCAACTCCTTTATTCACATGCTGTAGACTTTCACCTTTGGCGGATTGTGTAGAAGACTTGAAGACATCATTATGTGGCCGCAAATTTCCTGAGCTATTGCTTCCTTTTCATTGGACCAGTACCTATATGACTTCAGTGATCATGGGAGATCAGATTGTACTCCATTGTATACAGATATCTTCAGATTGATCTTGAGATTGCTTATACTCAGCCTTGTTCATGACTATGACAGTCTTTGGCATGTAACCAGATTTGTATTTTCTTATTCATGGCCAAAGACAGTGGTTTGGAATATTTTGACATGGATCTGTAGTGTAATTCAAATTGGTGCCATGTATGCAAATTCAGTGCAGAATGTAATGAGCAACTAGTTTTTCTAGTTGGTTCATCATCACTCCACTTCTGAATTTTTATATTGTATTTCGGCCATCGCATATACTCCTCTGACCTCACACATTAGGGGGCATATGTTATAGCAAGATTTGCCTCACCCTATGCAGTATTGCACAAAGATCCTTTTTCCATTTCCCTATGCATACTTTTCATCCCTTTTTTCAAATCCCATATGTAAAAATACATTTTTTTCCACATGTACGCACCTTGCCTACTATACAACATGCATATACGTAGGCTGCACTAGTACAACCTGTGCACATCGGGATTTGCGCCCAAAAATGAAAAATGGTGTCAGGTTTCCATGTCACGATAGGATATCTATTATCCTTGGCCTTCCATAGAATGGAAACATTCTGACTCGGTCCTTCAGTTCCATTTGAAGGCTATAAACGAGCCAATTCCGAGCTATGGAAAAGAGGAGAAAGAATTCAACTTTGAGAGAAAAGTTACTCTGGAGAAATTATTCACTTAATATTGAGTCTACATCCCTTTGTTCTTTAATTCTGAACAGAGTGTTCAACCCCCAAGCTCTTCCCTTATTGATTGATAACTTCATTATTTCTCTTCTATGAGATTTCCATTGGTGGAGGATTGAAGTGGTGGAGGCCCAACTGGAAGGAACTTAATTTCTCAGTTCCGAACCGTGCCGACATGGAAGTATATAACATTTTCACTTCTTCTTATTATATATTAATAGAAATATTCTTTTCCCGTCCAATTGATATCTTGCGGATATTTGAATTATTATTCCATGGGTGTATTTGTTATCTATATTAATGGATTATGCTATTGAATGTGCTAACATCATTTATTATCACCATATGCTTTCTTTTCTTGGTTTTCGAGGACTAGTTGTAGGTATATTTGTTTGGGTCAAGTTCTCAATGGTGGACTTCATCGAATGTTTGGACGAGGTAGGCCTTTTATTTTGTCTTGCTAGCATATTAGTTTATATAGCATACTTGAGAATAGAGTTTATTTCTGTAGTCATTTCCATCTGTTGTGGTTTACCTATCCATAGATATATTTTCCTCGTAAGACTATCGTTCACCCTGGTCCTACTTTTATCATGGGTAGGTAACATTGAACCGAAAAATTGACATCTCCTCATCAATCGTTGACTAGGGGGTTTCCCTTGTGTTCAACGACAATAAATCTATTCACACATTTGGATTCGTGCAGTGTCTTGGATGTCATTAGCCTTATTGGTGGTTTCCTCACCTTTGTTGGCAATTTTCCTTATTGGATGTTATTCATAGGGTATTTTTTGTTCACTACTTTCATCTGGTTCATGCGAAAGATGCACAGGTTCGTTGGTTCATGAACATGTTCTTCGTCCGAGTTCCTCGAAATAATCAAGATATTGCTTTGTACCTAGTGTTGATTGATGAAATATTCCTTAATGATCTCCTTTCAACGGGTTTCCTTCCATCGAATTCAGCCCATATATTATGGAAACGAGACCTGGAGTCCTATGAGTACCTATAGGATTACATTCATCAGTGGTAGGTTCTCTCACCATCGACAATTTGGAATACATCAATTTCTCCTGATCGATGGATTCTTCAAGTGTTCGACCTCATGACCTTTATTCACACTTGTAAGAATGTACTTGGTGCCTTGATACCTACTTTGACTATTGGTAGGTTGTGTTTCATTTGTTAACGATACACCTTAATGACCGGTAATCAGATAAAGTCTCATTATGTTCAACCTCAACTCCTTTATTCACATAATGTATACTTGCACCTTTGGCAGATTGTGAAGAAGACTTGAAGACATCATTTCATAGTTGCATCTTTCCTGAGCTATTTCTATCATTCATTGGAACAATACCTATATGACTTCAATGATCATGGGATATGATATTGTACTCCATTGTATACATATATCCTCAAATTGATTTTGAGACTGGTTTTCACTGGTCCTTGTTTGTGACTATGACATCATTTGGCATGTATCTACCCTTGTATTTCCTATTCATGGCAATGAACAACTGTTTGGTATATTTCCACATGGATCTGCAGTGTAATTCAAATTGGCATCCATGTGCACAAAGTCATTATGGATTGTAATATTCTTATGAGCAACTAGTTCATCCAGCTGTGTCTCCATTACTCCACTTCTGGGAATTATAATGTATTTCAGCCATCACCGATACTCCTTTGACCTCACACATTAGTGGCCATATTTTATAGAAATATTTTCCTCACCCCATGAAACTTGCTAAGAAGGCCTTTTCCATTTCCCTATGCAGACTTAAAGTCCCATTTTTTGCAATTCCTAGAGCTAAAAAGAATATTTTTCCACATATATGTGCCCTAATAGATATACAACATGCATATACATAGGTTTTACCATTACAACCCATGTACATTGGTTTTTGTGCCCAAAATTAAAAAAATGGGGCTGGGTTTCCATGTCACGTCACAGGATCCATGATCCTTGACCTTCCATATACTAGAAAAGTTCTGAATCGACCCTTCAGTTCCATTTAAAGGCTATAAATGGGCCATATCCAAGCTGTGGAGAAGGGGAGAAGAATTAAACTTTGAGGGAAAAGTTACTCTGGAGAAATTATTCACTTCATATTGAGTCTACATCCCTTTTTCCTTTTAAGTCTGAACACATTGTTCAACTACCATGCTCTTCCCTATTTGATGGAGAACCTCATTATCTCTCTTATATGATATTTCTTTTGGTGGAGGATTGAAGTGGTGGAGGCCCAACTGGAAGGGACTTAGTTTATCGGTTCTGAACGTGCCGACATGGTTTGTCATTCATACACTTCCGTTGATTACATTTTAATAGAAATACTCTTTTCTCGTCCAATTAATGTCTCACAAATATTTGAATTGTTATTCCATGGGAGTATTTGTTATGAATATTGATGGCTTATGTTATTATGTGTGCTAACTTTATATATTATCACCATATGCTTGCGGATATTGGTTGTTTAGGAAAAGTTGCAGGTGTATAGATTTGAGTCAAGTGCTCAATGGTGGACTTCATCGAATGTCTGAACAAGGTAGGCTCTTTATCTTGTCTTGTTATCATTTTTGTTTATATAACATACTTGAGATTAGAGTTGATTTCTGCAGTCATTTTCATCTGTTGTGGTTTACCCCATGCCACAGAGTGATTTTCCTCGTAAAAAAAAGGTCGCCTTAGTATATATAAGAGACTAGGGGGTGCAATTACAACTAATAGACCCAAGAAGACATAAATAAAATAACAATACTAATGTAATATACCCCAATTAAGGGGTAATGTGCCATGATTTAGAGCTTAACATTCCCCTCCCCTTCAAACAAGTATTGTCCTCAACACTTGAGAAGTTATGGATGCTCCTGTAAAAATATTCATCTTCCCACATGGAATATTCAACAAGTAGTTTCTTCCACTTAATGAGATACTCTGAAATTGATCTATTCCTCAGCTGGAAAATTATCGTGTTAGTGATAGCTTTAAGATCCAATATGATTTTTCCTTCCTCGTCAATTTCTAGAAATATAGTTTGAACTGGGATCTTATCACCTATAACCTTCTTTAAGCATGAAACATGGAAAACTGGGTGTACTCGTGAAGATGCATGTAGTTCCAATTTGTATGCCATAGTACCAATATTTTGAAACACCTTATAAGGGCCATAATAATTTGGTTATAATTGATTACCCTTCTTATCTTTCTTGACATACATCTATTTGTATGGTTGTAGTCTTAAGAATACCCAATCCCCTACTTCAAAACTTCTTTCACTATTACGCTGATATGCTTGTTGTTTCATGCAATTTTTTCCATGGTTAGATTGTCCTTTAAGATTTGGAGAACTTTTTTTTGATGCTTGATGTGATCTTCCACTACTTAACACTTAGATTTTGATGCTTGCTTGACGGACATCTGTTTGTATGGTTGTAGTCTTAAGAATACCCAATCCCCTACTTCAAAACTTCTTTCACTATGACGTTGATATGCTTGTTGTTTCATGCAATTTTTTTCCATGGTTAGGTTGTCCTTTAAGATTTGGAGAACTTTTTTTTGATGCTTGATGTGATCTTCTGTTACTTAAAACTTAGATTTTTCTTTTAGAGAAAAAGTGATGGATGGTGGGTGATATCCATAAAGGACAAAAAATGGTGTCATTTTTGTTGTAGTATGAAAGGAAGTGTTATACCACCATTCTAGCAAGGGTAACCACTTGAGCCATTTTGTTTGTTTATCAGAGACAAATAAACGAAGGTAGCCTTCCAAACAATTTTTCACTATCTCAGGTTTTCCATCAGATTGAGGATTATAGGATGAGATATGAGCCAATTGAGTACCCAAACAAGAAAACAATTATGTCCAAACATTTCCAGTGAAAATGGGATCTTTGTCACTTACAACAATAATTTGGGTTCGATGTAGCTTTTGAAATGTATCCATGAATGCGATAGAAATTGTACTAGCTTTGAAAGGATGAGAGAGTGCACAAACGAGTTCGATCTTGGTAAGTCTATCAACAATCACCATGATGACACTATTTCCTTCAGACTCTCGTAACCCTGTGATGAAATCCATGGAAACCTCCTCCTAGCACTGACTTGGAATGGATAATGGTTGTAAAAGACCTGGGGTCTTAATCGTTTGCACCTTATTTTGTTGGAAACCCAAATATTCTTCCACAAACCTTTGAATATCATTTTTAAGGCCATCCCAAAAAGATTCCCTCTTGACCCTATGATGGGTTTTCAAAAATCTTGAGTGTCATCCTACCAGAGAGGTGTGCAATTCTAAAAGTACCTTTTGTTTGAGTTAGAAGTTATTACATAAATATAAGATATATTTGGAGGGCTCATTCCCTTGGCATGTTTTTGATGCGGCATAGATTTATTTCAACCTAGCATGTTGGAAAAGTAAAGGGACTGTTCGGTTTATGTGATATCATTTATGCTCCTAATAATTTCCATATTTCAGGGTCATTCATCTTCAGGAGTATCTAGATAATTTGGAGGAGTGTGGTAGGTTTGGCACATTATTAGTGGTAAGTTGGTGGATTGGGATGGGATTTGGACAGGAGGCCAATTTGGAGTTGGAAGTGAGCTTTGTAGAATCAAGCGGGGATGGCATAAATATACCAATTCCTGGCTAAATCAATGGGGGATATGGGAGGATCTCATTCTACAAAATACTGGTAGTATGAAAAATATTATTACATCTAAATTCAAGGAGAATATATGGTGCAATAAAGAATTAGAGGATAAAAGAAAGTTAAGATACTAGAAGGGGATTGGAAAACCCTAATCTATAAGATCAAAAGTATCTCTTGGTTTTGACTAGTGCAAAGAAGAAAATCATCATTGCTAAAATTCAAACCAACTCCCACAAGTTGCATAGTGAAACTAAGCATTGGACAACTCCCAAAACACTGTGGGATGAAAGAATATGTAATCTTTGTGGCTCTAAGAGGATTGAAGATGAAAATCATCATTTCCTAGAGTCCCCTTCATATACTCAAATTAGATCACAATACCGACCTTACTAACCTCCTAACTCATCAAAACTATGGTGATCTTAGACCACTTCTATTAATATTTTTCGAACACATATATAAAATTATTAAGAAATATAAGTAATTTGTTACCTTTATTAAGGTCCGATAGACCAATTATGGTCTTAGTGGACATTCTTCATCATCATCATCATCATCATCATCATCATCATCATCATCATCATCATCATCATCATCATCATCATCATCATCATCATCATCATCATCATCATCATCATCATCATCATCATCAGTGAGGGCCACATTGCACTATTTTTGGGGAGTTTGGTGGAGCTAGGCGATTCTCACCCCTTCCCTCGAACTTCCCTAATTAGGTTTCATGAACATTTTGTTTAACATTTTTTAAAGTTTTGTTTTTTTATGTTTTTTGTTAATATTGTTTTATAAATATTATTTTATAAGTTTTTGAAAATTTTAGTTTTATTTTTTCTTAATATTTGGTTTTTAAGTTTTTTTACATTTTTGTTTGATATTGCTTTTCATATGTTTTTTTAATATTATTTTCTTTTATTAAAGTGTTTACTTATATTTTTAAAATTTGTTTTTTTATTTAAGTGTTTTTAATATGATTGTTTATTTTAAAAATTAATAATGGATATATGTTTCTTCTTTTTTTTCAATGTGTTTTTTTTTTTTAATTATAATATATATATATATATATATATATACTTTTGTTTTTTATATTTAAAAAAAAAATACTTTTCAAAAGATGTGTATAGATGGATGTGTATTGTTGGTTTCCATGTAAGGCATAGTTTAGACAATTGGAATAGATTTTGTGCTCTTACTTATGACCAAGTATGCTGAGTATCATGATATTCCGATGGTCCCTTGGACAATCTATATCATTCCCAAGGATGAGGTGGGCCTTCATTGGATTGATGTGAAAACTCAAGGAAACATTTTGGCTACTAAATGGGTGGTTAGGTTTTTGGAGGGCTCATCCCCTTGGCACGTTTTGATGCACCATAGATTTATTTCAACCCATCATGTTGGAAAAGAAAATGGAATATTTGGTTTATGTGATATCATTTATGCTCATAATTTCCAGATTTCAGGGTCATTCATCTTCAAGAGTATCTGGAAATCTTGGAGGAGGGTGGTAGGTTTGGTTCATTAGTAGTGGTCCGGTAGTAGATTAGGATGGGATATGGAAAGGAGGCCAATTTGGATTTGGAAGTGGGAGGGTACTTTCATATTTTATCTCCCTCATTTTTAGGCTAGGAGGCTTAGGGAATATAATATTTTCTTATGGAGGGATCTTTGCAATTCCAAATTTTGTTCTTTGAAGACCTTACGTTTAGTGGCTAGGGGATTTGCATTGTCTTTTGTATATCATCCTACCTTGATGGATATTATTGGGTTCATAACCCAAGAGGATCTTTTTAAGATGAACATTGATATGACCAATCCCTTTTGGTGATATTAGGAGTGGAGTTTTAGATGTCCTTTGACTCTGTATGATTCTCATAAGATATACTCTATTATGAATCAACGACATGAATTAGGTCCTTCTCTTAATACCACACAGATTTATTCAAATGTAAGGAGCCATTAGATTCAGTGGTTGCATGGGGTCTAGTTGATTTGATTTTCTTATAAGCTTCGGGTTTTGTTGGGTTGGTGATCTACCAAGGTCTCCCCTCCAAAGCCCAACTAACCAAAAGTGGTCTTTATGATGGCCTTTTCCCCTCTTGTTTGAAGTCGTAATCAGTGAAGTGCGTCTTATGGGAATTCTCCTTTCCAAGATATTTTTAGGCTCAAGTTCAATGTCAGTTAGCACACATCCTTTAGGGGCATTTGCATTGGCTAGAAATTTTGTTTGGTGACTCCATATCATTGATCCAAGATTCCTTGAGCTATATTTGGCACTGTTTGAGAGTTTTCACTTTGTATATAATTTGGAAACCCCATTTCAATTTTTTTTATGACAATGAGGCTAGTTCTTAGTCATATTGTTTTCAAATATTACTAGATGAGATATGTATCCAACTCCTAGAAAAAGGGGCATTATTGATTAGAGATTCCAAATTGTTAGATTCAGTCACTTATTTTGATTTCATCATTGCTTTAGTAGCCCTTTGAAAGAGGGTATGATTTCCATTTTATATACCTTCTATATTTTTCATGTGTTTCTAGTTGTTGATGTAAATAGTTTTGTGCATATGTAAGAAGTACATTTTACAAAAAAAAATACCTTTTTTCCTTCGAAATAAAAAAATTGATGGTTTATTTATTTATTTTTAATTTAAAATGTTTATACTTTTATCAATTGTATTTAAAAATAAAATCATCCCCTTTTCTGTTTGGGGTTTTTCCCTTTTTTTTTTGTTTCTTAATTTATTTATTTTTACAATTTTTTTTTGAAATGGTGTCATGTTTTGGGGCTATCGTTTCCAAAATGTTATAATTTTAATTCTGAAAAGAAAATAAAAAGAGCACTACTAATAGTGGATATTTTTTAATCTGTGGTTGATCTTAAGATTTTAGTTCCAAGGATACTAGTTGTCAAGGCCATGATTTCAAAAAACTTGCAATTTTATCCCTAGAAAAAAAGGGGGCAACTAATAGGAGCACCACTTTTCGGTTCAGAGGTTGATTTTAAATTTTTGGTTGCAATGATAGAAATTGTCAATCTGAGAGGTTTCAAAAAATTTGTAGTTTTCACATCAAAAACAAAAAAAATGGTGTTACTATTAGCACCACTTTTCAATTCAGGTGTTGATTTTAAGGTTTTTGTTGACAACATTATTATGATGTTAAGGTCGTGGTTGCAAAAGGTTCTTATTTTAACCCCTCGAAAAAATGTATTACTAGTAGCACCACTTTTAGAAATGGGGGTAAAAATACCCACTAAATGTGACCTGTAGAAAAACAAAATCTCTAGAGGGTTCTCGACAACTTGGAAAATATGTTTCATATGGAAATAATTCTTCGACATTTTGTTTGGTTAAACCCAAGTGAAAAAAGAGGAATTTCATTGGTTTTTTGGGACCTTTCTACTTTCCCAAAAAGGATGAAATTCCTTACCTATCAAATACACGTTCTCAAATGACTTTTTATGTAACACAATGAGTTGTTGAGGACATGCACATTAATTCACCTTGTAAAATACTTGTTTTCAATCACATCCAAAATGCTACACGTAAATGGCATACCCAACCCATATGGTTTCTACCACAAAGGGTGTGATTGAATATTTTAAGATCTACAATTATTGTGTTATCATGAGGGTATTGCAAGAATCATAGTGGGTATCCAAAGAGTTGAATTGTGGATATCTAGATTATCAACAAGGATGGATTTGGGTTTCAGGATCGATTTCGAGTTTCTTGAAAAAAGAGGAAAACTTGAGTTAATTTATTCCTTTGTAAGAAAAAAGCTGGTGAATAAGGGTTTTCATATGTGGGGAAATTTGTGGGACAAGGATGCAGATAAATGTTAGAATTTTTTAACCTCAAAAAATGTTCATTTGAGCTCCATTAATGGTGACAACAATCAAAGATGATCTGGGTGCATCCATAGAAGGTATGTGTTGGAGTTACTTCACACACACCTAGGATTTATTTTTCCTAAGGTTATTCCTTATTTATTAGTCATAATTAGTCATGATCCAGTCTCCTATATTTTACGGGAGAATATTCCACCTGGAGAATATTCTCTTTCAGTTGACACTTCAATTTGACTAGTTGAGTTGAGTTTAGATGTTGCATTGGGATCATCACCATGCTAATTCGACCTTGCCTTTGTATCATCACCAGAGTGGTGCATTAGCCTTGATTCCCTGAGTTAACTCCTCACTACTCTTTGTTCAGTCAGTTAACTGAAGACTAGTTGACTAGTTAACTCAACTAGGTGGCAGTTCACTCCCATAACTACCTGAGAGACTAGAATAGGTGGAAGTTCACTCTTGTAACTGCTGGTGTGTGTCTAGATCACTCTAGACCACCAATATGGTGCATTGGTTAACCTCAATTTGAACTCATTGATTTATACAGAGCATATCATGTGTAAATTATTCATTATTCACAACGGTTAATGATAACTCTTCCATTCTTTCTCTCCTTCTTCTTCTTTCTCCAATTCTCTCTGCAAATGTGAGTATTATTTTTTATCTAGATCTATTATGTGTAGGTTAAACACATTTACATGGTATTAGAGCCGATGGACTGCTAAGAAAAATCTACACCAAATTTTTTTGCAGGTACAAAAGATTGAGGACAACGAAAAGATGGAATTCCAAAAAGAATTCATTCTTACACCTTACAAATATTTCGCATGGAAGGAGAAAATAGCCATACGGATCTGATACAGACGGTTGTATAGGTTAAACATGAATACAGATATAGATCCGACATCATCCATAGAAAAATCCAAGTACTTAAATCCCATGGATGAGGCACTTGGAACAATTTGCAGTCTTATTTCTCCTTATCTCCTTTTTCACATATCTTCTTGTAAGACTCCCAATGTAGCCTGGAAAACCTTGGAAGGGATCTTTGGAAAACAATATGAGATGAGGGGACACATGATGGAGGTGGATATTTTCACATCGGATCCAAAACGCTTCGACAATATCCAAGATTTCTTTACAAAATTCAAGGATTTATTGTCGCAACTCAAAGCTTGCAGGGTTGATAAATCGACGGAGTAGAAACAAATGGTTATCATCATTCTCTCCAATATTGGTCATGAATTCTCTATATTTGTATCCACATTCGATACTGTCATATTCGCCTCTAGAGCCACCTAGAAGATGCCTTCTCTTGAGGACTTTATCGAATCCATGACACAAGAGAAAACCAAGCTCATCAACATGGGCACAATCAAAGGCCCAAGGGCTCATGCACTCATTGTGCATGATGGAAGCCAAAAATATCAGAAATCTAAAGATAAATATAAGCGGAAAACTCATGCACATATGAAGAAGGAAGGGTACACAAAACCCTTCACTGATGGCTCCGGATCGAAAGGAGAAAAGGGAAGAAAAGGAGAGAAATGCACATAATGTCACAAAGGATTCCATTTGGAATCCGCATGAATGAAAAAAAAAATAGATATGATGTCTCAAATACTTCAGCAAAACAACCTTGGAGATTGCATCCCTGAGGGTGCAAAGAAGAAGAAGAAGCCAAAAGATCCAAATTCCAAGAAAGGCAATTCTAGCCATGCCTTGATTGCCATCAACTCCTCTTCTGATGCTTGGATCGTAGATTCAGGAGCATCACATCACATGGTTTCCTCAAAAGTAGTCTATTCTTTATTGGATGCATGCAAAGCTTCTCCTATTCTGATGGGGGACAACTCTTTTGTTGAAGTCACTGGCAAAGGAAGGATTGAACTCACCAACGGAAGCTTCGAGAATGTGTTGCATGTTCCCAAGCTTTCTGTCAACCTTCTCTCCGTGTATCAGATGAAGAATTCCAGCACCGGAAAGAAAGTTGTATTCACACCAAATTCTGTGGACATGTGCGACATGCAAACCAACTCCAAGTTTTCTACCAGTGAGGTAAATCATCAGTCTAGATTGTATACTCTTTGTGAATTCATTGAATCTGATTCTTCTTTATTGCTTACTCATGCTGATGAAAGTAGTAGGATAT
Organism: Picea engelmannii; assembly: GCA_009831015.1. Taxonomy (NCBI): domain Eukaryota; kingdom Viridiplantae; phylum Streptophyta; class Pinopsida; order Pinales; family Pinaceae; genus Picea; species Picea engelmannii. The sequence goes on along the minus strand of ML777828.1, from coordinate 586,822 downwards.
GGCACGAGAGTTTTGTACATTTGAATTTCAGGTACATGAAACAACTTAGCAAGAACAAATTAGTTGATGGTCTACCAGACATCCATTTCTCTAAGGGAGTATGTGAGGGATGTGTTCTTGGGAAACACCCTCAAGAGAAATTCGACAAAGGAAAGTATTAGTGAGATTATGCACCTTTAGATCTGATCCACAATGACCTCATGGGTCCTTTTATGCATCCATCGATCAGAAAAGCGAGGTTTGTTCTCATTTTTGTTGACAATTTCTCACATTTTACTTGGATCTACTTTCTCAGGAAAAAATCAGAAGTCTTTCAGCACCTCAAAGATTTCAAAGCCCTGGTTGAGACAGAGTTCGGAAAGAAGATCAAAGTCCTTCGAAGTAATAATGGAGGAGAGTATGTAAATCATGATATCCATAATATTTTCCATGAGGCAGGGATTTAGTTGCAACATACAGTTCCCTACACTCTGCAGCAAAATGGAGTTGCTAAGAAGAAAAACAGATCTCTAAAGGAGATGACATCTTGCATGTTGCATGCAAAGTCACTAGCATAGAGACTATGGGCGAAGCACTTAATTGTGCAACATACATCGAAAACAGATCTCCCCATAGATCTGTCAAGGATAAGACCCCCTACGAGGCTTGGAGTGCCCTCAAACCGGAAGTGACCCACTTTCTCATTTTTGGTTCTCATGCATGGGCCCGAATTCCCTCTGAAAAGAGGAAGGCACTTGATCCATAGAGAACTGAGTGCATTTTTGTTGGATACCCTGATGGTCTGAAGGGATATCATCTTATTGATCTTTCCTCGGACCAACTCATCAATGAGCGTAGTGTCCAATTTGAGGAAATTGTCTCGCATGTACCTCAGCAGCCGCATGTAGACACCTTCACTCTTCCACCTGTCCGAGATGATTAGCATGCACATGTCAACTCTTCTTCAAGAGAGAGTTATGATATAGAGGACTCAGATGATTCAAATTCATATTCAGAGTCAGTACATTCGGATGCAGAGTCAGAGCATCCAGATGTAGTTGCAGAGCTAGAGCAGAGGCCCAAGTGGGCACAAACTACTCTTCAGGATGTAGGGGATGTTGTTGGTGATCCAACCGATACTAGGAGGAATCGATTTGATTTCAAGGAGCGTCCTGTTGCACTCACTGCCACTAATCCATTTCTATCGAGGCATATTTTCTTGGTTTAGTTTTCATATCCACAGTCTTATGGTGAGGCTGCTGGAAATCCCTTTTGGGAATCCACCATGTAGGAGGACTACAAATCCCTCCTCGAGAACCAGACTTGGGATTTGGTTCCCCTTCCTTCTATGAGGAAAATTTTCAGATGCAGATGGGTCTACAGGACCAAGAACGCAACAAATGGACAAATCAATAGATACAAAGCCAAGTTTGTTTCCAAAGGATTTCAACAAGTTCACGGTATTGACTATGATGAGACCTTTGCTCCAGTAGCAAAGATGGATTCCATACGATTGACACTTTCCATTGCAACAACCAAGGGATGGTAAGTCCATCAGATGGATGTGAAGAATGCATTTATTCATGGTGATCTCTCTGGGGAGATATACATGGAGCAGCCTCAGGGATTTATGCAGAACTCATCTTTGGTCTTTCGATTGAAGAAGTCACATTATGGCCTCAAGCAGGCTCTGAGTGCATGGTATGCCAAGATGGAATCCTACCTGTTGTCACAGATATTTGTATGTTGTAAATTAGACTCAAATGTATACATGCTCAAGACAGATGATTCTCTTCTACTTTTAGTTATATATGTCAATGATTTGTTGATCATTGGTTGCTCGACTTCAACGATTGGTGCAGTCAAAAGGATTCTTCATAACAGGTTTTTGATGATAGACATGGGTCCGTTACACTTCTTCCTTGTACTTGAGATTAGTCAGGATGCATTAGGAATCAAATTGTCTCAAGCCAAGTATGCACGAGATCTCCTTGAGAGATTTCACATGACAGACTGCAAGTCTACCTTGACTCCTTTCCTATCAGGAGTCAAACTTGAGGATGGCGAGGAGACTCCACTAGTTGAAAGCACACTATATAGAAAGCTAGTGGGGATCTTGTTGTATCTCACACACTCAAGACCAGACCTCTCATATGCATTTGCCACAATTTCCAGGTTCATGCAGGAGCGACATGAGCTACATTGGAAAGCTACAAAGCATATCCTTTGATACATACGGGGTACCATCACCTTTGGGATTCATTATGAAACAGACTCTACATTAGATCTCACTGGGTTTACTGATTCTGATTGGGCTTGCGATAGCAATGATCACAAGGCCACATATGGTTACTCACTCAGTATTGGTTCCAGGCCTATCTGTTGGTCGAGAAAGAAGCAAGATGCCATTTCTCTATCTTCAGTCGAGGCAGAGTACTGAGGGGTAGTTATCATAACCATTCAGGCTATGTGGCTAAAAAAATTTCTCACTGAGTTGGGCATTCGATTTCATAGGTCGATCATCATCTGGTGTGACAACTAGAGCACTCTGAAGTTTTGCAGAGATCCAGTTCAGAGGCAGCGGACGAAGCACATCAATATCCACATGCACTACATCTGGGAATTAGTACATGAGGGGATAATCGACTTATAGTTCTGTCCTTCAGCAGAAGAAACAACAAACATTTTCACCAAGACCTTCATTGAGCATAAATTTCATTCTCTGCAAGGTCATCTTGGAGTGAAGGACACAATTTCCTAGCCACTGTAGTTCTTATTTTTACATACATTGTACATTGAGGGGGGGGTTTTCCCATGAGGGTTTCCTTCTTTCCTCACTTTATTTTCAATGTATCTTTCATACTTGGGTACCTAACATGGCCTCGTTGTCGCGACCCAATATTTATTTTCACCATAGTGATGTTTAGGGGGGGTGTTGGAGTTACTTCACACACACCTAGAGTTTATTTTTCCTAAGGTTATTCCTTGTTTATTAGTCATAATTAGTCATTATCTAGTCTCCTATATTTTAGGGGAGAATATTCCACTTCAGTTTGACTAATTGAATTGAATTTAGATGTTGGATTGGGATCATCACCATGATAATTAGACCTTGCCTTGGTATCATCACTAGAGTGGTGAATTAGCCTTGATTCCCTGAGTTAACTCCTCACTACTCTCTGTTCAATCAGTTAACTGAAGACTAGTTGACTAGTTAACTACACTAGGTGGTAGTTCACTCTCGTAACTACCTAAGAGACTAGAATAGGTGGAGGTTCACTCCCTTAACTGCTGGTGTGTGTCCATATCACTCTAGATCACCACTATGGTGCATTGGTTCACCTCAAGTCGAACTCATCGATTTATATAGAGTATATCATGTGTAAACTATTCATTATTCACAACGGTTAATGAGAATTCTTCCATTCTTTCTCTCCTTCTTCTTCTTTCTCCAATTCTCTTTGCAAATGTGTGTATTATTGTTTAACTAGATCTATTATGTGCAGGTTCAACACATTTACAATATGGTGGTAGGTATTCTAGTAGATATTCAATACAACGTCTGTAATAATAACAGAGATTTCATACAACAACATCAATGATAACATTAGCACTACACACTCCTTTATCAATTCTATATAGTGATGAATGAGTGCATGGGAAAATTTGTGGACGCGAGAGAGATGGAGGGTGAATGCATGTGCCATTCCTTAGTCTAGTTCCAATTTATATGCTTTGTATATTTAGCATTTCAGTTCTATTTTTGAGTTTTTTTGAGTTAGTAGTTGCATGCACAGTTAGTTAGGGTGCTTTACATGTCAAAAGTTTTCAATATTAGATAGGGTTCTTTGCATGTGGAAAGTCTCCAAGGTTATATAGGGTGATTTTCATGCATACTTGCAGCCTCCTCTAGTGGGAACACCTTCCTAGGAGCAGTTCTTTCATGCAGGTTGATGTTTCTAATCATAAGGCTAAGAATATAACTAGGGTTTAGGTTTATTCCACTTAAGGCACTATTGTGCATGTATCCACATTCATTGTACCTCCCAGTCTATAAATGAGAGGGAAAGGGTATGGGTTTTATTCATTAAGTTTTACACATTAGAAAGTAGTGGGTGAAGGGTATAGTTTGAATATTTCAATGTAATTCTTCTTTTCAAGAGTAATAAACAATATTGTGATTCAAGTTTTATATTTGTGTACTCACTACTACCTTCTTAGCTTGAAGTGTTTTAGTTCCTACTAAAGTTAGGATCACAATTTTGATACAGATTTCAATTTTTCGTTTTCTTATGTAGGTTAGAAATAAGACTAGCATTGTTACCATGTGCTAAAGAATTTTAACATGGTATAAGAGAACAATTTATTAAATCATGTAGATTTTGTATATAGAGAGACACATTGTCTAAATAGAGAGTTGTTAAAGAATTTTAGTGAGTTGTATGTCCAAGATTTAGTGATCTAAATAGAATTGTTCCAATGATCAACATATGGACCTCAAAAGGGTTGTGGGGTGAAAATACCTAGTTAATCTAATGATCGTAGATTGTAGATTTTTCAAAACAATTACAAAAATGGAAACTCCTAGGATGTGAGAGAATCACTTGTTGGAATGAGCCTCCAATTATGTTCCATAGAATTTGATATTAAAAAACCTCTTGGAAATGAAAAACTCATGGTACCTTGTGTAGATCGTTGTTGCACCACCTACAGATCCCAAAGATCATCAAGAATACAACAAGAAGATAGTAAACTTGTTACAAGGAGGCTCCAACTTTGTGCCATAGAAGTTGAGATTATATAACCTTTTCAAAATGGAATACTTATGGTACCTTGCGGAGACGTTTGTTGCACCACCTACATATCCCAAATATAAATCAAAACACAGGAAAAATTTAGTAAATGCAAAGAAAGTCCCATTGGATTTTGTTGTACAATTGGTTTATATTAATGGAGCGTTGGTTTGGATAGTTGGTCGTCATTGATGTCAACCCTTAGAGATTGATGTGAACCCTTAGAGATTTATGTCAGCCCTTGGAGAGGTCCAAATATGCTGGATATTTGTACGATCAATATTAATGGTGAGTTAGTTGGGAGAATTTCATATAGCCCACATGTATCCCTGAAGGTGCGGTTATGGCACCTGAAGTTGATTGGGGAATAACGAAATGAAGCATAGTGTAATTGTAGTTAATACTATCATAGATGGATATTACATATCGTGCCATTTATGATGATATGTGGTACATCACATAGTTCCTCACAGTTGAATATATATGGATTTTTGAAGTTGGAGGACCCTCATGAATATTCTAGAAGCCCCTAGAAGGTCAACAAAGAAGTCAATTATTCTAGAAGCTCCTAGAAGGTCATCAAAAAATTTACTAGTCAAATTGGTTGCAAATAGGAGTTAATCATGGGTAAATTTGTTGAAATAATAAAATAATTAAAAATTAATTAGTTACAACAAGAAATTATGAGTTGACTAATTATGGGTAAAGTAGTTTCAACAAGAATATGTGTTAGCCCTAAAACAAGGAAGATGGCTAAACCAGTTACAAGTTACCCCTTAAAGGAAGACAACAAGAAAGTAATTAAAAATAAATTATTTGCAACATGAAATTATGATTTGACTAATTATGGGTAAAGTAGTTGCAACAAGAATGTGGGTTAGACCTAAAACAAGGAAGATGGGTAAAAAAGTTACAAGATAACCCCTAAAGGAAGGCACTCAGGAAGTATAAATAAGAGATCAAGAGACTCCCATTAGAACATATTGAGTATATTGAATATATATAAGTGACTGAGGTAACCAAAGAGATATGAGGAGAATTTCAGAGGGAAGGTGAAGTAAAGAAGGCCAAAAATCCAAAGGAGGATGAATTCTTTTAATGATGTGTTCTAAGGTGTGTTATTTACAAGTTATCTGACCATTTTTGCAATAACTTGTTTTATAGGATGATTCAGATAGAAAAAATATGAGGCTATTGAGAGCACATATCAAGGTACCCATGGTATAAATTTAATCTTATGGGTCGTTGTAGTTTGGGATATACACCCTATGGAAGGTAGGGATTTTCACTAGTCATGAAACTAGTTTTAAACAGGTGTTCCGCGAAAAACAATAATAAATTCTTCATATAAGATCCAAATTTAGGGAGAAAAAATGCATTGGATATATCATAGGCCTTAGTATGTTGTGTGAAATTTTCATATCCATATATCAAATATTCCACATGTGGCATGCTTTACAAGTTCTCTCTCTAGAATAAGCCAAAATTCATCAAGGTCTACCATTTTGGCTATAACTCCATTTCTGGGATGTTCCAAGAAGTGAAACTTGGAGGAATTGTAGAGAAGACATTGACTAATATTGCGTACAATTTTTATACCTTATTTATTACAGGTAAATATTTATTCTTATTGAAAGTTAGCGTTTTGACCAATCCAAAAACTAGTTCCGTGAGACTGAGGTAAAGTTTGATGAAGATGATATTCTCTTATTGTTGAAGTTGAGGAAGGTATGCAGGTATGTGATCACATACACTAGGTCAACTACATTATTAGAGGTATTCTTATATGTTTAGTTTGAAGTTTCATCTTGATGATTTTGTGGAGCATGCTTGAGGCATGCCTTTGTGAGTTTTTGGTATATGTCTTGTGCTACATATTGGATGTTTTGTACATGTTTGTTGAGGTCTTCTTGTTGAGATACATCGCTAGTGAATTTATTGGTTTATTGGTATATAGTGTATGGCCTGATATGGTATATGATTGGTACATGTTATGGTGTTAGTGTACATGGTTGATATACATGGTTGATGTGCATGGTATGGTACATGGTATGGTACAAGATTGATACTTTGTATGGTATAGGTTTGGTGCATGGTTGATGCACTTGTTATGGTACATGGTTAATGGTACAAGTTGTGGTACATATAGATGCATGGTATAGGTTAGTACTTGGTTGAGACACACATATTTTGATGGTATGTGGTGATCTTGGTACATGTTTGGTAGAGGGATGTGGTATTGATGTTGGACATATGGTTTGAGATATGCTCTTGTTGATATTGTAATGAGTTGCATGCGGGTAGGAGTGGATCTAGTTTCCTAGATGAGTCAATGACAATGGCAGTGATAGTGACAGTGACAAGGGTTGAATATAGTGATAGGTTGAAAGTGATAGAGTGACAGTGGCAATATCTATTGTTTGAAAATTATATTTCAGGGTGGTTGGATGGGGTAAGGAAAGGGGGTTGTATCCTCCTTCCGGTTGAAGCCGAAGAATTAGGGAGTTGGAGCCTGAGAACTAGGCGGTTTTAGCCACCTTTCGGTTGGAGCCAGAGAAGATAGGGGGTTGTATCCTCCTTCTGGTTAGAACCATAGAATCAGGGAGAATTAGCTTCCTATAGGTTGGAGCATGAGAAACAATTGGGTTGTAGCATCCTTCTAGTTATAGCTGGAGAATGGGAAGTTGGTGCTTTCTATGAATGTATTTCTTCTGACATATAAGAAAATAATTCCATGGTTTTCTCTGCATTGGGTTTCCACATAAATACGGGTGTACTGTGTATTTGTGGATGAGTCTATGATTATTTATAATGCACTAATGGATGATGATGTTTATGATGCACTAATGTATTGATTGTTAATAATAAACCAATGATGTAATTCTCATAAGTTTAGAAGAATACATATTGGTATTGAAAGTAATAAAAGTGCTCATATTTATTCACACCCCCCCCCTCTCATTATTCTAACAATTGGTGAAGATCCCCTAATCCTTTATATAACTGCAAAAAATTCTGCCAAGTGGATGTATGACTCCTTGGGAACCTTGTACTAGAGTGTGAACATATCTAGGAATATCCTCTCTAAGAACAAACACACCTCTACTTGCACGAGAAAAATAGATACAATAGTAAGCAATCACATGAATATGATCACAGTGGTAAGAGATTATTGTTGCAATTGGAGACATAGTTGAGGATAATGAGATAATTCATATTTCTCTTAATGAATTTAGTCCACTGCGACACAACTTTTTCCAAGTTATCTACGGTCAAGAAAAGTTACCTAACTTTGAGAGGTTATGGGATGCTTCATTGGAGAGGAGATGAGTCTACAACAAGTCTCAACTAGTTATGAGGATGTTCTAGACCTAGCCCTCATAGGGAAGGTGAGGAGGGGACAAAAGAAAGGATCTAGAAAGGGTCAAAAGAAGAAGGAAGACTCAATATCTTATAACCAATAGAAGAAGGATTTGAGCCAAATAAAATGCTTCAATTGCAACAAACATGGCCATTATTCTTCTCGGGGTCTCGAGAAAAAGGGAAAGGGTAAAAAACAACAACAATTACAATTTGCAAGAAGTGTTAAAGCTCCATGTGTGGACAAGTTGTCTGTTAGGCTTGATACAACCTTTGTCGTGGTTTTGTGCCTTTCCACCAACACAATTTCAAGTTTTGGATGGTATGTGGAAAATGGAGCTTCGAGACATATGACTTATGATATAAAGGTCTTCAACATGTTTCGATAGCAAGAGGGAGGTATTATTGTGGAGTTTGGTGGTCATGCCACATATCATGTGAAGGGATTGGGCTCCATATCTTTCCCTATGTATTTAGGTGATTTTTTTGAGTTAGATCCTATCTTGTGTTTTCTTGATTTAACAAAGATTTTGTTTTCAATTTTGTGCATTTAATTTACAGTGTTTTGCTACGTTTGATGGTCAAGAAGTCAACATTAGAGACAATATCCATGGATCTGGTTGTGATTTGGCAAAAGGAATGGAAGAAGGTGGCCTTTAAAATCTATTCACAAATCCAATTGAGGAAGTGTGGAAAGATGCCATGATGGATGAGATTTTATCTAAACTTGATGAGACTCTTACTCTAGAGAGTTTCTCTAGCCTTAATGTAACACACCCACCCTTCTTAAGGAATTTCTATAGTGTAAAGCCTCTAAATTTTCGTTTTTGTTCTCCTTCAACTATTTCATCTCGAATCATCTCTCCGAAATGAACCTCCTCCTTAAACTTCCCCATATTATTATAGTGAATACGGTCAGATGCTAACCCAAACCTTGATTTATATCTCGCGACCTCTTGAATCCTTCATTATGCTCTAACTGAGAACCGTGCGTCATCTACGCGGATTCATCTCGGTTGTACCGTCCCTAGGTTCTACTCTGGGTAGTGAGATCCAATCATCAATATTTCCACCATCTGGCATAACTCTCATCTAACTCATGGACTAGCGAGGATTTTGGCTTTTGCTTCGTGAATTCCCATGTCAGACATTTTCATGTGAGCCAACCTTAGCTCCCCCGACTCTCGAACTTCCGAACTTTAGAACTAGAGCCTAGCGCGTGGTAGATCCTCCCTTAACCCTCATCAATGTGACCCCTCGCTGTGACCTGGGGGCCAAGATTTCGAACACTTCGGGACTTCTTGTATCACAAAGTTGGAAATTAGTCCATTTCCCTTCCTCTGATTCTCGAAACTCCACTTGCGTCAGATCAACGACCACGACTCCTCTCACGATTTGACAGTTCAGATCAACTCGTGAGTTTGGACCTCGTGAGTTCTCACAACTCCACGTTTGACCTTCCTAATTTGTGAGTCAGGGAAATGTTGATCTACTGCCATGTGTCCTATCTTGATGAACGGCTAGGATTTCTACATCTCCCATCTCCTTGCAAATCTTTCAAGGTATGAATCCCCGAACTCCGATATCTAATGCCACCTGTCCTTGGATGATGGATGGTTTCGATTAACTTCGGAACTTTGGGACTTTGAAAAAGTCCACTCCCATGTGCACTTTCAAAGGGTTAGACCTTGTGCACTTTCCTCTATATCTCACGGCTATGGTGCTTCACGCATAGTTCCGAGGAGCGTGATCTATTCTCTCCCTGTGTGCGAACCCCGAACTCCCAGATCCAACGATAGAGGTGGGTCCCGAAGGATCCATAGATTAACAACCCACATTACCTCACAACTTCAGGTTTCATAGGTTTTGGTCACACCAACCCATAGTCCTCTCGATACACGAACTTTGAACTTGTGGATCCAAGGGGCTAAAGGGGTTAACTCCCATGCTCTTTTCCATAGCCAATGACCATGACATCCCTTGGCTCCTTCCAAATGGATCTCGCTCGTCCGTCCTTCGGACAAGGAAAAATTTTCCCTTTCGATATTTTCATATCACTATTTTCCTGAGTTCTCACCCCGAACGGGTTAGGGACTTGGGTCTGGAAATTCACATGGCAAGGGGGTCAAGAGAAAGTATTCTCTTCAGACAAATGGTTTGAAATCTACACTATCTTTCCTATCTCAACCATTTTATGACTTACGCCGGGGAAGACCTCCAGAGTGAAGTTGGGCATACAATTTATCGGTGGGAAGTGTGAGTTCCCAAGAATATGGAAGCATACGCACAACATGGCCATTTCACATATATATGTTCATAAATCCATATATATATAGATGTATAAAAACAAAGAAATCATTCATCATTCTAACTCAACAATTAAACCCGAGAAAAGACTTATCAGAATCAGATAATGTGAAGCGACTACTGGAAGGGGTGCCCGTTTCCACCCAACCATAGGCTCAGCCACTCCAAATAGATTTACCACTAGCCAACCCCGAGCTATACCACGATGTTGTGTAGCATAGCATTTTCTTCTCACTCATCCACAATAGGGACATAGGTTACTCTCCTCTTCCCACAAGATCCTGGCAATGGTTTACATGATACCAAGCAAGGAGGACTAGCCTCGTTTATCATCTTGTATCATAATCTTCTCTGCCATTTCCTATATCCAAAAAATTTAGTTTTCCATTCTTCCTTGAATCCCTGAGATTCATTTTTCATCTCTCCACTCTTCGTAGGCATGTTCTATTTCCCTCTCCCCACCACACCTTCCCTCCTCACCTCTTTCAGTAGGGTCACGTGTGGCCCGAATTCCCAGTTAGTGGTCAAGTTTGGAAGCCTTACAGATGACTGCTTACACACCCCATCCCTCATTAACTCTTGAGGAGGTCTTCCCACCCACCACCCTGACTGTAATTCATTTATGGTTCTGGTCCTGAGAAATTAAATCCAGTAAGCACTGGTTTGGTGAAGGTTAACACAACCATTCCTGGTCCCCTTCACCCTTTCTTCATACAACATTCATGGTCTTTCTAAGTACACCCCCATTCCATTAGTCATGCAACACTTGTCCATTTTCTTAGTAAATAATTAGGTTCACATTCGTTTACCTTTCAAACAAAGGTCCATTGAATCAATAATCACACATTTAAAGTTTTCCATAGTCTTTTGGCCATTTATAGTTATATTTACAAACCGGGGGAAGAAGGATGTCAAAATTCCCTCCCCCTTAAAGGAACATCGTCCTCAATGTTCTATCTATTAACATGTCATGTATGTACATAAGTGAACAAAAATGCGTATTCCTATCTCATGGCATCCTCCATTTCCCATGTGGTCTAATCTGGGCCAAAGTATTTCCACTGCACCTTGACCTATGCAATGGTTCAGTTCCAGAGTGGGGTTTCGTTCCTTTCTAGTATGCATTGAGGTTTTGGTAGGAATTGTCCCTACGGTTCCACCTGGATCACAGACCAGTCAATTATATGATTAGAATCATGTACATATTTCTTCAGCAATGAAACATGGAAAACATTATGTTCTTTTACTGTGGGAGGAAGTGCTAGCCTATAGGCTACATGTCCCACTCTATCTAGAACTTTAAAATTTCCACAATACCGAGGTGCCAACTTGGCACAAGCTCCCATTCTTAGGGAAATCTTCCTGGGCCTAACTCTGAGATAGATGTAGTCTCCCATCTTGAATTCTCTGGGGGTTCTCTTTCTGTCGGCATAACTCTTCTTTCTATTTTGAGTGATTTTTAGATTTTGCTTTATCTAAATCACTTGTTGTTCCATTTATTTCAACATGCCAGGTCCAATCGTAATTTTGTTTACGGGATTACTCCAACTGTCTGGAGTGTTGCACGGCCTACTATAGAGGACTTCGAAAGGGCTCATCTTTAGTGATTCTTGGTAGCCATTGTTGTAGGAAAATTCCACCAGTGGTAGGTAGTCTTCCCACTTTGTAGGTTGATGCATTACATGCAACCTTAGCATGTCTTATAATATTCGGTTCAATCTTTCCGTTTGTCCATAGGTTTGAGGATGATAGGATGTGCTAAGCAATAATTTGGCCTCCAGACCAGCCATCAAGGATTTCCAAAAGTTTGAAGTAAATTTTGTGTCTCTATCAAACACGATCTCCTTAGGCATGCCATGTAGTCTGAAATCTCCTTCAGGAATATGTTGTAAATATCTATTTCCTTACAATTCGATTTGACGGGAATAAAATGAGTGAAATTGCTCAATTTATCCACCAGTACCATGATGGCGTCATTCTTCCTGGCCGATGTTGGTAATCTAGTGATGAAATCCATGGAGATGGTCTCCCATTTCCATTCTGGGATTGGTAGAGGTTGTAATAATCTTGTTGGGTGCTGGTGTTCTACTTTAACTTGTTGGCATTCTAGACATTTATCTAAATACTCAACTATGTCTTTCTTCAATCCAAGCCAATAGAAATATTTCCTGGTGGTTGCGACCATCTTCTGATAGCCCGGATGTCCGGTGTATGGTCTCTTGTGAAATTTGTCCATTATGAACCTCTTTAAGTCGTCACAACTTGGAATATATAGCTTGTTTCGGTAAGTCAACAGACCTCCATCTATCATCTGGTAGCCTTCATACATTAGCCATGCGGGTTCTTTCTCTAGGTATGAGGTCACGGTCTGGAAGAATATGTATGTTTCTTGTGCATTCCTAACTCTTTCCCTAACATTCGTCTCACAGGTGCTCATCGTTTCTAGGTGAATTGTTTTCATACTTCTGCTAAGGGCATCAACCACCTTATTTTTCTTTCCTTTGATATGTTTGATTTCGAAATCAAACTCGCTAAGGAGGGCCATCCACTTATCTTGTCTAGCATTGAGTTTTGGTTGGTCAAATAGGTGTCGCAATCCACAGTGGTCTATCATAAGTAAAAATTTCCTAATCCCTCCACATTTTCAAAGCGTGCACTATGGCGGCCAACTTTAGATCATGGGTCACATGGTTGACTTCATACTCATTCAATTTTCGAGATTCATAGAAAACTACGCTTCGTTATTGCATAAGGAATCATCTGAGTCCTTCCTTGCAGGGATCTGTGCACACGAGGAAGTCATTATCGGGATCAATGATCTTCTGCATGGTCACATGGGTCAGAAGGTGTTTTATTGACTTAAACCTTTCTTCACATTTCCAAATGAATTTAACCCCCTTCCTCTAGAGGGTAGTGATTGGACAACCAATCTTGGAAAACCATTTTATAAACCTCCTATAGTATCCTGCTAAACCCATAAAGGATCTGATATCCAAAACATCCTTCGGGGTAGGCCATTCCATGATGGATCTGATCTTGTCTCGGTCTACTGTTACCCCTTCTTCATATATGACATGGCCCAAGTAATGTATTTGCTTTTGGAAAAAGTCACACTTGCTAAATTTGGCGTAGAGCTGATGCTCTCTTAGCACTTGAAGTACAAGTCTAAGATGTTCCTCATGTTCCTCTCTATTCTTGGAGTAGATTATGATATTGTCAATAAAATCCAATACAAACCTGTCTAGGAGTTTGCTGAGTGCATTGTTCATCAAACACATAAAGGTTGCAGGGGCATTGGTTAATCCAAATGGTACTACCACAAATTCGTAGTGACCATATCTTGTCTTGAAGGTGGTTTTATGGATGTCTTCATCCTTGATTCAGACTTGATGGTATCCAGATATCAAATCAATCTTTGAGAAAATGGAAGCACCCCCCAATTTATTGAACAAGTCATTGATTATGGGTAAGGGGTATTTTTTCTTTATGGTTACCTTATTGAGTTGTCTATAATCTATGCATGGTCGGAATGTACCATATTTCTTCTTCACAAACAGGATTGGTGCTCCCCTTGGAGACACGCTAGGCTGGATGTAGCCTTTGTCCATCATTTCCTTTAGCTGTTGTTTGAGTTCAACTAGCTCGGGTGTACTCATCTTATAGGGGGTCCTAGATACTGGTACTGCTCCAGGTGAAAGTTCTATTGAGAATTCAATGTCCCTTCTCGGAGGTAGACTCAATACCTCTTCTGGAAACACATCTCTATACTCTCTTAGTATGGGGTGGTCTTCTAGTCTTGGTTTGTCATCCTTAATAGATTCCAACACCTGTATTGCATATAGAGGACATCCCTTTCTGCAATACTTTTTCATTTTAAGGGCTGATACTCATCTCACTGAGACAAGATTCTGAATCCCTTGGAGGGTTATCTTTCTCCCTTCTTCATTTACAAATTCTAAGGTTTTGTGGTAACAATCCATCTTAGTTTTATATGCAACTAGCCAGTCCATACCAATCAATAGGTCATATGATCCTAGGGAAAGTATGTTAAGGTTAGCTTGTGTGGTCAATCCATCCACAATGAATTGGTAGGTTGGTACGATCTCCGTTATTTTTCTTTTGGTGCCAGTGGCTAACTATACCAACCATGGCTTAGCATGTTTATGTGGCTATAATTTACACTTATCAACAGCCTGAGGGGCCACATAACTCAAATTTTAACTAGGTTCAATTAAAATAGATACTAGATGGTTGGTGATCATACCTTCCATCTCCACCATTGAAGCTTAGTGGTCGGCTTGTTTATTATCAACGACTGCATAAATTTGTGGCATACTCCTGGCAATGTCATTGACAGTGGTAGCTTCTTGGACGTTGTAAATTCTCCTACTATTATGTTGTCTGTGCGGACAATCCCTCAATAGATGTTATTCTCCACAACCCAAACATTTAAAGGGTTCTTTCTTTGGGTTATCAGTCTTTCCTAGGGTTGATCCAAAAGGTTTATTTCCACTCTAGGAGGGGAAATTTTGCTAGCGTACACTTCGTGTAGGAAAGCTCACCCTTGAATCCTTCTTATAGTTTTTAAATCTTGGGGTTTTAAACCCCTTTTTCTGGAACCCCGAACTATTCTTCTTCTTCAATCCTTCGTGAGGTTTTATTTGAAGCCCAAGATGTTCATAACAATATCTTTCCTTTCGAATAGTGTCTTCTAGGGTCTTTGGCTCGTCAAACTCAATTATGTTCTGATAGTCCTTAGGTAGCCCACTGATAAATCACTGCACCTTTTCCTTTTCCACTTTTATGTAGGGTACATACCTCAACAAATCAAGGAATCTGTTGACATATTCCTCTATGGTGAGTTGTCCTAGACTGAGTTCATAGAAATCTTTAGTCATCTTGTCGAAATATTTTTCCGACAGATACTTCTTTCTGAAGTATTTCTCAAACCGTTCCTAAGATAGGTCCTCTTCATGAATCCCTTTTACATTCTTAAGGTCTTCCCACCAAATGGAAGCCTTTCCATTTAGGTTGAAAGTGGCTACTCGAGCCTTCAAGTTTTTAGAGAAGTCATGGACTCTGAAATACTTCTTTAGTCCAAGAAGCCAGGCCTCTGCTTCCTTAATCTCACCATCGAAAGAGGGTGGTTTGGCCTTCCTGAATTCTTCGAGATTATGACTTTTGGAATCCTTTTGTTTCTTCCATTTTCTTTGAGAATGTGAACTGATTCTACTACTAGAAGATCCCTCTGAGTCACCAGTTTCCTTTCTAGAGGATTCATCCGACGCTTGTCCCCTGTCTCCAGATTGGACCTTTCTCGAGGTACTCCTCCCAGTGAGGCCACTTAAAGGCCCAGGTTTCCATATCTCAGGTGGAATTCGACTCCTCTTTTTCTGTCGTCGGTCTACATGAATGGTGTCAGGTCCATGTTGTATTTGTCTTTGTATGTCAGATAAAATCTGTAGCAAGAATGCATTGATTTCCATTTTCTTCTCTTGCTCTTTTATCAATCTCTCTTTGTCAGCCTTGCAGCTCTGTAATTTGGCCATGAGACTCCTCACAGTCTCAGCTAGATCTAGAGGGGTCTCTACCAACCTCCTCTTGTCAGAATCTTCATCTCTATTGTGGGAGCCATCCCCCACATCGTGGTGTGTCACCATTCTATATGATTGCAGTTTCTTGCAGTTGACCAATTTCCATAATGCAGAAAAAACACTTGTTGTTAGCTAACATTATATTATTTCATAACCAACACATAATTCACATTTCTTAAATTCACACACACACAACAATAAGCTATCATTATTTTCTATAATAAGGGCTTAACTGGAATTTTTAGGAAGGGAGTAAGGTAGGATTTCTCCCTTTAAACCCCTTAATGTGGTATTTACACAACTCATCCATGAGCCCAAATAGACCAAGTGTTGTAACCTAGCTCTGATACCAATTTGTAACACATCCACCCTTCTGAAGGCGTTTCTATTGTGTAAAGTCTTTAAATTTTCAGTTTTGTTCTCCTTCAACTATCTCATCTCGAATCATCTCTCCGAAATGAGCCTCCTCCTTAAACTTGCCTGTAGTATTCTAGCAAATACGGTCAGACGCTAACTTGACCCTTTATTTATAGCTTGTGACCTCCCGAATCCTTTGGTATGCTCTAGCTGAGAATCGTGCGTCATCTACATGGATTCATCTCGGTTGTATGATCCCTAGGTTCTACTCCAGGGAGTGAGATCCAATCATCAATATTTCCACCATCTGGTATAACTCTTGTCTAACGCACGGGCTAGCGGGGATTTCGGCTTTCGCTTCATGACTTCACATATTAGACATTTGCATGTGAGCCAACCTTGGCTCCCCCAACTCTCAAACTTTGAAACTTCTGAACTAGAGCTTAGCGTGTGCTAGCTCCTCCCTTAACCCTCATCAATGTGACCCCTGGCTATGACCTGTGGCCAAGCTTCCGAGCACTTCGGGACTTCACGTATAATGAAGATGGAAATTAGTCCATCTCCCTTCCTCTGATTCCCAAAACTCCACTTGCATAAGATCGATGGCCATGACTCCTCTCATGATCTGATGGTTTAGATAAACTCACGAGTTTAGATCTCGCGAGTTCTCACAACTTTACCTTTGAAATTTCTGATTTGCGATTCAACGAAATGCTAATCTCCCACCATGTGTCCTGTCTCGATGGACGACTAGGATTGTTGCGGCTCCCAGCTCCTTGAAAATCTTCCGATGTCCGAATCCTCGAACTCTCGGATCTGCTGCCACCTATCCTCGGATGATGGATGATTCTGATTAACTTCAAAACTTTGGGACTTCACAAAAGTCAACTCCCTTGTTCACTTTCAAAGGGTTAGACCTCATGCACTTTCCTCTAGATCTCATGGCCATGGTCCTCTGCGCATAGATCCAACGAATGAGATTTGTTCTCTGCCTGTGTGTGAACCCTGAAGTTGTAGATCCAATGGTCGAGGTGGGTCTCGAAGGATCCATAGATCAACGACCCACATTACTTCGCAACTTTGGGTTTTGGAGGTTTTGGTCGCACCAACCCATAGTCCTCCTGATACGTGAACTCCGAACTTGCGGATCCGAGGGGCTAGAGGGGTTAACTCCAACGCTCTTTCCCATAGACAACAACCATGACAACCCTTGGCTCCTTCCGGATGGATCTCATCTGTCTGTCCTTCGGAAAAGGAAAACCTTTCCCTTTCGGTATTTTTGTATCACTATTTTCCTGATTTCTCACCCCGAACGGGTTGGGGACTTGGGTCTGGAAATCCACATGGAAAGGGGGTTAGGGGAAAGTATTCTCCTTAGATAGATGGTTTCAAATCTACACGATCTTTCCTATCTCGACCATTTTACAACTTACACCCAGGAAGCCCTCTAGAGTGAAGTTGGGCATACAGTTGATCAGGGGGAGGTGTGAGTTCCCAAGGAGATGGAAGCATATGCATAACATAGCCATTTCACTTAGATATGTTCATACATGCATATATATATATATATATATATATATATATATATCTGTCTGTGTGTGTGTGTGTGTGTGTAAAAACCAAGAAATCATTCATGATTCTAACTCAACAATTAAAGCTGAGAAAAGACTTATCAGAATCAGACAATGTGAAGTGACTACTAGAAGGACTGTCCATTTCCACCCAACTGTAGGCTCAGTCACTCCAAACGGATTTACCACTAGCCACCCCTGAGCTAGACCATGATTCTCTGCAACACATCCTTTTTTTCTCGCTCAGCCATAATAGGGACAGAGGTTACTCTCGTCTTCCCACAGGATCCTGTCAATGGTTTACATGATACCAAGCAAGGAGGAATAGCCTCATTTATCAGCTTGTATCATAACCTTCTCTGCCATTTCCTGTGTCCAAAACGCTTAGTTTTCCATTCTTCCTTGAATCCTCGATATTCATTTCCCGTATCTTCACTCTTCGCAGGCTCGTTCTTTTTCCCTCTCCCCACCACACCTTCCCTCCTCACCTCTTTAAGTAGGGTCGCGTGTGGCCCAAATTCCCATCCAATGGTCAAGTCTGGAAGCTTTACGGATGAGTGCTTACACACCCCATACCTCATTAACTCTTGAGGAGCTCTTCCCACCCACTAGCCTGACTATAATTCATTTCTGGGTCAGAGGATGGTTCTGGTCCCGAGCAATTGAATCCAATAAGCACTAGTTTGTTGAAGGTTAACGCAACCATTCATGGTCCCCTTCACCCTTTCTTCATATAACATTTGTGGTCTTTCTAAGTATACCCCCCTTCCATTAGTCATGAAACACTTGTCCATTTTATTAGTAAACAATTAGGTTCACATTCGTTTACCTTTCAAACAAAGGTCCATCGAATCAATATTCACACATATAAAGTTTTCCATGTCTTTTGGCCATTTATAGTTATATTTACAAACAAGGAGAAACAGGGTGTCACACTTAAGGAAACAATTACAAAACCATTTGTGGAATCAATGATTGTTTCCTTGATTGAAGTTGATGAGAGTATGTAAGAGTACTAAGATAAGTTTGTTATATAATGATTCTCTCAACGATAAGTACTTACTCTTACTCCCAACAACATCCCAACTATAAATCATTCTCCTTAAATTCTTCTACCTGCAATTATTATTCTCAATATGGATTTATCTATCCAATTTAGTACCCATGGGTATTCACAATGCACCTTAGTGCAACCCAATGCTCCTCGAGGCATACAAATACTGCTTCCTCTAATCTAATTCTTGACATTAACAAGCGAACTCCTTATTCATGTTTCTCTTCACAACAACATTCTACTATTGACATGTTTCTCCTCCTCTTTCAATTCTTCAAATTCCCTAGACCCACAACATACAAAAAACATATAAAATCTCTAATACCAATCTAATGTGATGAGTAAATGAGGTTAACCCTAAATGCATGTAATATTAAAAGGATTTTCCAAAGGGAATATATAACAACTCTTATTGTCAATGTTCTAAACAAGTAGCTCATACACATTACACATTAAATCAATTAGATTATTATCTCATTATGGAGGCACTTAGCCATTACACAACACATGCTTACAACCGAATGATAAAATGATCCTTAAATCATCTCAAATACCCACATACATGAAAATGCATTGACATCCCTGCAATCCCTCATACCATATCAAATACTTGCAAGCATATAAATGCATCAACATGTTTGTCATCTCAAATACTCACAACGATATAAATGCATCAATGAGGCTATAATCCCCCAAACACAACACCCACTCACAATCTAGAAAAAATTGATCCTCGGATCATCTCAAATGCCTATAGGCATGTAATCCCTTGGATCATTTGAAATACCTACATGCATACAAATGACATGCTTATCATTAGGTTAAAATGATTTAATTGGAATAACATAAATCAAAGTATTATGATTGATATTATGTTAGTTACAAGGGTCTACTACCTCTATGAACACCCTCATTGGAATAAGGATTATGGTATACTGAGGCTTATATGTTGTGAATGAACAACCCTCACAACCGATTTGGGACAGGAGGGAAGGAGACTATATAATCGTAAAACATGTTCCAAGACACCACAAGATAAGTGTTCCAACTATTTGTATTCTGAACTAGCACCAAGACATAACACATATTTCAATGTTCTACTAACATGACAAATGATAGATCTAAGTGCACATATGTTCTTATAATCCCTTAGGAACAACACCCACTCACAATCCAATGAGTCCTCAAATCATCTAAAATTCTCRTAGGCATACAAATCCACCAAGATGCTTATAATCCTCTTAGATCATCTCAAATACCCACATAGACACAAATGGCTTACAAATGTATTGATGTCCCTATAATCCCTTGAATCATCTCAAATACCCACAYCGACATCATATAATCCCTCAAATCATSTTAGCACTTAGAGGAGAGAGATGAAGGCCCATATCAAATACACGCATGCATACATATGCAATGTTGTGCTTGTAAGCTCTTGGATTATCCAAAATCCTTRCACTGTTTTGTTATCCATGTAGGCATACAAATCCATTGATGTGCTTATAATCCCTCAAATCATTTCAAATACACATAAGCATACAAATGGCGTACAAATGCACTATGTTCCTATCATCCCTCAAATTATCTCAAATAATTGCACTAATGTCCCTGTGAATCCTCCAATCATCTATGCCGGTAAGGGAGGGAAGGCCATCTCAAATACCCACAAATCATTTGAGTGCATAAATGGATGAAAATGCTACCTCACAACTAATCAACCATTATGTTAATCAATGAGAGGAGAAGAGCCTATTTGAATACCCTCGTTAGCATATCTTTGTTTATTAAAACTTATACACTATTGTTCATTAATCCTCACAACCAACGTGAAATAAAAAAATTCATAATCATATAACATATTAAAAAAACTACAAAATAAGTGTCCCTATAATTATTATCCCTATATGTAAGCGGAAAAAACGAGAGAAATCACGTGTGAGCGTGAGGCCGAGGGTCATATTCAAACTCGTCGGAACTTCCAATTTTTTAGAAACGATAAGAGACGTAGATAAATGGATAAAGTGGAAGGTGGGACTCAGGAGATTTCTTGCAAAAAGTTGATCACGATTTTGTTGAAGGCTAACAGGATTTATCCGTTAGCTTTTTTGGAATGGAATCAAGCTTTTTTATATAACGGTTATCTTTTTTATCCGTTAGCTTTTTTATATAAGGGAATCATTTAACGGTCGAGGAGGGAAAGAATTTATATATATGTATGAATTTGCATTGGATTTTTAGTTTGGATACTCCTCTTCTGTAATTTGCAGTCTCTGTATTTGTATTTTTTTTTCTTTGGAAGCACTTCCTGTGTGTCTCTGTTTGTCTGTCTATGTAATTTGCAGAGTTTTCTTTGTCTGTCTATGTTTGTGTGTCTGTGTGTGGTTGTGAATTTGTTTCTCTGTTTCTGCGTTGCCAGTATGTGTGCTCTATCTTATGTTCTTTGAATTTGATTGGATAGTAAGGAATAAATGATTGAAGGATGAAAGCTGCATCCGGGACGCCCATGGAAATGATAGGCATGTATTTATTTATGCCTCTCTTTATTTAATAGGTAGTCTGCTCATCTTTATTTATTAGTAACAGAGTGTAGTCTCAATCATGAGTATCATGTCGTTTTTGTTTTTGTTCATGAAGAGTAGACTGATTCTGATTATTGCTCATAAAGATTATCCTGATTATTGATCCATGACTGTGGATAAAGATCTGGTGGAGTGCAATGAACATACAAGCCCCAGGGTTCGTCACATGCAGATGACCCGGCCTAAATCTCAAACAGTAGACACCCAGGGCCATGGCAGGTATGTCTATGTATCCCTTTTTAATATATGGTTATTAGATTCTTGGTTTCTTTTTTTTAATTCATCATTAGCAGGGTTTTTAAGTATTTCTTTATTATTAACAGTGCATTCCAGTCTTCCTTCCTCAATGAGTCTCAATCACCCTTTTTCGTGCCTTTTCCTTTACCTCATTCAGTTTCAGTCATGGTTGTCCATCAATACAGAGAAACAGGTTATTTAAGAATATCCACCTTCATACCAGAAATTCTTAAAGATGACTATGTCCCAATCCACTCTACAATGCCAAAAATTAGCTCTGACATTTATGTCCTGAGTCCTCCTTATCTGTCTGAGAAGAAAGAGTGATAGATAGAATGAAATGGATATTATAATAACCTGCAATTACATAGTATAATATGAAGTGGCACTACATTTTGCACCAGAAATATGAGTTCTGAGTCCTCCTTATCTGTCTGAGAAGAAAGAGTGATAGATAGAATGAAATGGATATTATAATAACCTGCAATTACATAGTATAATATGAAGTGGCACTACATTTTGCACCAGAAATATGAGCAAATGAAAGCACAAAATAGAAGGCACACTCTGCGCCGTAGTTATTTAAGACAAAACATATGAGAAATCAGTCATAGAATCCTCCACATGCTGTAGAGATCATCATGATCCTCCGTCCTGACCACTTTCATCACCCAGTTGGAGATCGGAACCAAATCTGGCGATCATGATGAAAAGGAACCTTGAAATCTCCTGCATTACACCCCCATCGTCATTAGTATTATTGGCATTGGTCATTGTTAGAGTACCAACGATGCATCCCTCTGTTTTCACATTGTAATCTAAAGAAAATTTGATTGATTGATTACTTCTACAAAGCATTGTTA
>ML777828.1:541350-557898 GCA_009831015.1 Picea engelmannii | reverse complement strand
GGTGAGAGAGAGAGAGAGAGAGCCTCTTGCAAGTTGAGTCACTATCATAGACACAATTTTGGAAAGAAGTCATGTATTTTACTCCTGCCAAATATTTATTTCCAATTCAATGTATAAGAATAACATATTTACCGACATGATGAGAATTGTGGCCTACAAATGAGAATTGTGTCCCTAAAGCCCCATGTTTTTTGGGTCAAAAACACCAAAACCAATCCCTTTTTTGAAAAGTGGTGCTACTAGTAGCACCTTTTTTTCTAGGGTTAAACTTAGAACCTTTTACAACCATGGCCTTAAAAACAACATAATGTTGCCGAAAAAAACCTTTAAATCAACCCTCAATCAAAAAATGATGCTAACAACCACACCATTTTTTATTTTCAGGGTTAAAACTACAACTTATTTGAAAACTTTGAACTTGAAAATAGATACTATTCTAACCAAAAATTTAAAATCGACCTTTTTAATCGAAAAGTGGTGCTCTGAGCAGTGGTGCATTTTTAATGGGGATTAAACCACAATTTGTTTGAAATTGTGGCTTTGACAATTGGTACCCTTGGAAATTTTTTTTTAAGACTAATCACAAAATCGAAAAGAGATGCTATTAGTAGTGTATCAATAACAATCATTTTTTAAGGTTTTAGATTTGTAACATTTTAGAAACCATGATTCGACAATCTATATCATGCTTAAGGATAAGGCGGGCCTTCGTCGAATTGATGTGAAAACCCAAGGAAACATTTTCGCTACTAAATGGGTGGTTAGGTTTTTTGAGGGATCATTGCCTTGGTCTGTTTTGATGCACCATAGATTTATTTCAACCCATCATGTTGGAAAATAAAAGGGACTATTTGGTTTATGTGATATCATTTATGCTCCTCATAATTTCCAGATTTTAGGTCATTCATCTTCAGGAGTATCTCAAAATCTTGGAGGAGGGTGGTAGGTTTGGTTCATTAGTAGTGGTCCGATAGTAGATCAAGATGGGATATGGAAAGGAGGCCAATTTGGAGTTGGTAGTGGGAGGGTACTTGCATATTTTATCTCCCTCGTTTTCAGGCTAGGAGGCTTAGGGAAAATAACATTTTCTTATGGAGAGATCTTTGCAATTCCAAATTTCATTCTTTGAAGACCATACGTTTAATGGCTAGGGGGTTTGCATTGTCTTCTATAGATCATCCTACCTTGATGGAGATTATTGGATTCATACCCCAAGATGATATTTTTAATACGAACATTGATATGAACAATACCTTTTGGAAAGATTGGGAGTGGAGTTTTAGATGTCCTTTCACTCAGTATGATTCTCATAAGATATACTCTATTATGAATCAACAACATGAATTAGGTCCTTCTCTTAATACCACGTGGATTTATTCAAATGTAAAGATCCATTAGCTTCAGTGGTTGCATGAGGTCTAGTTGATTTGAGTTTCTTATAAGCTTCGAGTTTTTGCTGAGTTGGTGATCTACCAAGGTCTCCCCTCTGAAGAAAAACTGACCAAAAGTGGTCTTTATGATGGCCTTTTCCCCGCTTGTTTGAATTCATAATCAGTGAAGCACATCTTATGGGAATTCTCCTTTCCAAGATATTTTTAGACTCAAGTTCAATCTTAGTTAGAAAAGATCCTTTAGGGGCATTTGCATTGGCTAGAAATTTTGTTTGGTGACTCCATATCATTGATCCAAGATTCCTTGACCTATATTTGGCACTGTTTGAGAATTTTCACTTTGTATATAATT
Source organism: Picea engelmannii (assembly GCA_009831015.1). Classification (NCBI taxonomy): domain Eukaryota; kingdom Viridiplantae; phylum Streptophyta; class Pinopsida; order Pinales; family Pinaceae; genus Picea; species Picea engelmannii. The sequence goes on along the minus strand of ML777828.1, from coordinate 556,155 downwards.
TGGAAATCCCATTTCGATTTTGTTTCTGATAATGAGGCTAGTTCTTAGTCATATGTTTTTCAAATATGGCGAGATGAGGTATGCATGCAACTCCTAGAAAAAGGGGCATTGTTGATTAGAGATGCCAAATTGTTAGATTCGATCACTTATTTTGATTTCATCGTTGCTTTAGTATCCCTTTGAAAGAGGGTATGATGTCCATTTTATATACCTTCTATATTTTTCATGTGTTTCTAGATGCTGATGTAAATAGTTTCGTGCATATATAAGAAGTACCTCTTACAAAAAAAAAACCTTTTTTTCTTTGAAATAAAAAGATTGATGGTTTATTTATTTATTTTTAATTTAAAATGTTTATTTATTTATTTCAAATTTTTTTTGAAATGGTGTTAGGTTTTGGGGCAATGGTTTCAAAAATGTTATAATTTTAATCCTGAAAAGAAAAGAAAAATAGTACTAATAATAGTGCATATTTTTTATTCTGTGGTTGATCTTAAGATTTTAGCTCCAAGGGTACTAGTTGTCAAGGCCATGATTTCAAAAAACTTGCAATTTTATCCCTAGGAAAAAAGGGGGCAACTAATAGGAACACCACTTTTCGATTTAGAGGTTGATTTTAAAGTTTTGGTTGCAATGGTAGAAATTGTCAATCTTAGAGGTTTCAAAGAATTCGTAGTTTTCACATAAAAAAAAAAAAAAAAATTGTGTTACTATTAGCACCACTTTTCAATTCAAGTGTTGATTGTAAGGTTTTCGTTGACAACATTGTTATGATGTTAAGGCCATGGTTGCAAAAGGTGCTTATTTTAACCCCCCGAAAAAAATGTATTACCAATAACACCACTTTTAGAAATGGGGGTAAAAATACCCACTAAATGTGACCTATAGAAAAACAAAAGGTCTGGAGGGTTCTCGACAACTTGGAAAGTATGTTTCATATGGAAATACTTCTTCAACATTTTGTTTGGTTAAACCCAAGTGAAAAAAGAGGAATTTCATTGGTTTTTCGAGACCTTTCTACTTTCCTAAAAAGGATGAAATGCCTTACCTATCAAATACATGTTCTCAAAGGACTCTTTGCATAATACAACGAGTTTTCGAGGACATGCACAACAATTCAACTTGTAAAATACTTTTTTTCAATCACATCCAAAATGCTACATGTAAATGGCATACCCAACCCATATGGTGTCTACCACAAATGGTGTGATTGAAGATTTTAAGATCTACAATTATTGTGTTATCATGAGGGTATTGCAAGTATCAAAATGGGTATCCAAAGAGTTGAATTGTGGCTATCTAGATTATCAACAAGGATGGATTTGGGTTTCAAGATAGATTTGGAGTTTCTTGAAAAAAGAGGAAAACTTGAGTTAATTTATTCCTTTGTAAGAACAAAACTTGTGAATAAGGGTTTGCACATGTGGGGAAATTTGTGGGACAAGGATGAAGATAAGTGTTGGACTTTTTTAACCTCAAAAAATGTTCAATTGAGCTCCATTAATGGAAACAATGGTCAAAGAAGATATGGGTGCACCCATATAAGGTATGATGATAGGTATTCTATTAGAGATTCAATACAATGACCACAATAATAGCAAAGATTTCATACAACAACATTAATGACCAAAGTAGCACTACACACTCCTTTATCAATTCTATATAGTGATGAATGAGTGCATGGGAAAAATTTTGGAGGCGAGAGAGATGGAGGGTGAATGCATGTGTCATTCCTTAGTCTAGTTCCAATTTAGATGCTTTATATATTTAGTAGTTCAGTTCTATTTTTGAGTTTTCTTGAGTTAGTAGTTGCATGCACAGTTAGTTAGGGTGATTTACATGTCAAAATTTTCCAATATTAGATAGGGTTCTTTGCATGTGGAAAGTATCCAAGGCTATATAGGGTGCTTTGCATACATAATTACAACCTTCTCTAGTGGAAACACCTTCCTAGGAGTAGTTCTTTCATGCAGGTTGATGTTTCTAATCATAAGGCTAAGAATAGATCTAGGATTTAGGTTTATTACACTTAAGGAACTATTGTGCATGTATCCACATTCATTGTACCTCCTAGTCTATAAATGAGAGGGAAAGGGTATGGGTTTTATTCATTAAGTTTTACAGATTAGAAAGTTATGGGTGAAGGGTATAGTTTGAAGATTTCAATGTAATTCTTGTTTTCAAGAGTAATAAACAATAATGTGATTCAAGTTTCATATTTGTGTACTCACTACTACGTTCTTCAGCTTGAAGTGTTTTAGTTCCTACTAAAGTTAAGATCTCAATTTTGATATAGATTTCAATTTTTTTCCCTAAGTATGTAGGTTAGAAATAAGACTAGTACCGTTACTAGTGTTAAATAATTTTAACATGGTATAAGAGCACAATTTACTAAATCATCTATATTTTGTATATAGAGAGACACATTGCCTGAATAGAGATTTGTTGAAGAATTTTAGTGAGCAGTATGTTCAAGATTTAGTGATTTAAATAGAATTGTTCAAAGGATCAACATGTGGACCTCAAAAGGGTTGTGGGATGAAAATACCTAGTTAATCCAATGATCATAGATTGTAGCTTTTTCAAAACAATTAGAACAATGGAAACTCCTAGGTTGTAGGAGAATCACTTGTTAGAATGAGCCTGCAATTGTGTTCCATAGAAGTTGAGATTAAAAAACCTCTTGGAAATGACAAACTTATGGTACCTTGTGTAGATCATTGTTCCACCACCTACAGATCCCAAAGATCATGTAGAACACAACAAGAAGGTAGTAAACTTGTTACAATGAGCCTCCAACTTTGTGCCATAGAAGTTGAGATTATAGAACCTCTTCAAAATGTAATACTTATGGTACTTTGTGGAGACGTTTGTTGCACCACCTACATATCCCAAATATAAAGCAAAACAAACAAAAAAGTTAGTAAATGCAAAGAAAATCCCATTGGATTTTGTTGGACATTTGGTTTAGATTAATGGAGCATTGGTTTGGATAGTTGGCTGTCATTGATGTTAACCCTTAGAGATTGATGCCAACCCTTAGAGATTTATGTCAACCCTTGGAGAGGTCCAAATATGTTGGATATTTTTATGATTGAGATTAATGGTGAGTTAGTTGAGAGCATTTGATATAGTCTACATGTAGCCCCGAAGGTGTGGATATGGGACCCGAATTTGATTGAGGAATAACGAAATGAAGGATAGTGTAATTGCAGTTAATACTAGTAGATGTATATTACACATTGTGCCATTTATGATGATATGTGGTACGTCACATAGTTCCTCATGGTTGAATAGATATGGATTTGTGAAGTTGGAGGATGCTCATGAATATTCTAGAAGCCTCTAGAAGGTCAACAAAGAAGTCAATTATTCTAGAAGCTCCTAGAAAGTCATCAAGAAATTTACTAGTCAAAGTGGTTGCAACTGGGAGTTAATCATGGGTAAATTTGTTGAAATAAGAAAATAATTAAAAAGTACTTAGTTACAACAAGAAATTATTAGTTGACTAATTATGGGTAAAATAGTTGCAACAAGAATGTGGGTTAGACCTAAAACAAGGAAGATGGGTAAACCAATTACAAGTTAGCCCCTAAAGGAAGACAACAAGAAAGTAATTAAAAATAAATTATTTGCAACAAGAAATTATGATTTGACTAATTATGGGTAAAGTAGTTGCAACAAGAATGTGGGTTAGCCCTAAAACAAGGAAGATGGGTAAAATAGTTACAAGATAAACCCTAAAGGAAGGCACTTGGGAAGTATAGATAAGAGATCAAGAGACTCCCATTAGCACCTATTGAGTATATTGAATATATATAAGGGACTRAGGTAACCAAGTAGATCTGAGGATAATTTCAGAGGGATGGTGAAGTAAAGAAGGCTGAAAATCCAAAGGAGGATGAAGTCTTTTAATGATGTGTTCTAAGGTATGTTATTTACAATTCATCTGACCATTTTCACAATAACTTGTTTTATATGATGATTCAGATAGAAAAAATAGGAGGCTATTGAGAACACATATCAAGGTACCTGTGGTATAAATTTAATCTTATGGGTCATTGTAGTTTGGGATATACACCCTATGGAAGGTAGGGATTTTGACTAGTCATGAAACTAGTTTTAAACAGGTGTTCCAGGTAAAACAATAATAAAGTCTTCATATAAGATCCAAATTTAGTGACAAAAAATGCATTGGATATATCATAGGCCTTAGTATGTTGTGTGAAATTTTCATATCCATATATCAAATATTCTGCACGTGGCATGCTTTACAAGTTCGCTCTCTAGAATAAGCCAGAATTCATCAAGGTCTACAATTTTGGCTATAACTCCATTTTTGGGATAAGTAGTGAAACTTGGAGGAATTGCAGAGAAGACATCGAATAATATTGTGAACAATTTTTACACCTTATTTATTACAGGTACGGATTTATTCTTGCTGAAAGTTAGCGTTTTGACTAATCCAAAAACTAGTCCCATGAGACTGAGGTAAAGTTTGATGAAGATGCTATTTGCTTATTGCTGAAGTTGAGGAAGGTATGTAGGTATGTGATCACATACACTAGGTTAGCTACATGATTATAGGTATTCTTATATGATTAGTTTGAATTTGCATCTTGGTGATTTTGTGGAGCATTCCTTGGTGATTTTTTGGTATATGTCTTGTGGTACATATTTGATGTATTGTACATGTTGGTTGAGGTCTACTTGTTGAGATACATTGCTAGTGAATTTATTGGTTTATTGGTATATGGTGTATGGCATGATATGGAATATGATTGGTACATGGTATGGTGTTAAAGTACATGGTTGATATACATGGTTGATGTGCATGGTTGGAACATGGTATGATACATAGTATGGTACAATATTGATACTTTGTATGGTACAGGTTTGGTGCATGGTTGATGCACTTGTCATGGTACAGGTTGTGGTACATATTGATGCATGGTATAGGTTAGTGCTTTGTTGAAACACATATATTTTGATGGTATGTGGTGATCTTGGTACATGCTTGGTAGAGTCATGTGGTGGTGATGTTGGGCATATGGTTTGATATATGATCTTGGTGATATTGGAATGAGTTGCATGTGGTTGGGAGTGGACCTAGTTTCATGGATGAGACAATGAAAATGGAAGTGATAGTGACAGTGACAGGGGTTGAATGTAGTGAGAGGTTGGCAGTGATAGAGTGACAATGGAAGTATAAATTGTTTGACACTTATATTTTAAGGTGTTTGGATGGGGAAAGTAAAGGGGGTTGTATCCTCCTTCCAGTTGAAGCTGAAGAATTAGGGAGTTGTATCTTCCTTCAAGTTGGAGCCTGAGAACTAGGTGGTTTTAGCCACCTTTCGGTTGGAGCCAAAGAACATAGGGGGTTGTATCCTCCTTTTGGTTGGAACCAGAGAATCAGGGAGTTGTATCTTCCTTGAGGTTGGAGCCTGAGAAATGAGGGGGTTGTAGCATCTTTCCAGTTGTAAATGGAGAATGGGAAGTTGGTGCTTCTCTTCTGACATATAAGAAAACCATTCCATGGTTTTCTCCACATTGGGTTTCCACATAAATACTAGTGTACTGTGTATTTGTGGATGAGTCTATGATTGTTTATTATGCACTAATGGATGATGATGTCCTTTCTTAGTGAAAACCAGACTAGCTCTAGACAGAGCTGAAAGGATATTGGCAGACCTCAAATTTGACAAGGCAAGATGATGAACTAATGTATTGATTGTTAATAATAAACAAGTGATGTAATTCTCATAAGTTTAAAATAATACATATTGGTATTGAAAGTAATAAAAGTTCTCATATTGATTCACACCCCCCCCCTCTCATTATTCCAACAATGGTGAAGATCCCTTAATCCTTTATATCACTGAAAACAATACTGCCAAGTGGATGTATGATTCCTTGGGAACCTTGTACTAGAGTGTGAACATATCTAGGAAGATCCTCGTTAAGAACAAACTCACCTCTACTTGCACGAGAAAAATAGATACAATAGTAAGAAATCACATGAAGATGATCACAATGCTAAGAGATTATTGTTGCAACTGGAGACATAGTTGAGGATAATGAGGTAATTCAGATTTCTCTTAATGAATTTAATCCACTGCGACACAACTTTGTCCAAGTTATCTATGGTCAAGACAAGTTACCTAACTTTGAGCGGTTATGGGATGCTTCATTAGAGAGGAGATGAGTCTACAACAAGTCTCAACTAGTTATGAGGATGTTCTAGGCCTATCCCTCATAGGGAAGGTGAGGAAGGGACAAAAGAAAGGATCTAGAAAGGGTAAAAAGTAGAAGGAAGACTCAATATCTTCTAACCAATAAAATAAGGATTTGATCCATATAAATGCTTCAACTGCAAAAAACATGTCTATTATTCTTCTCAGGGTCTCGAGAAGAAGGGAAAGGGTAAACAACAACAACAATTACAATTTTCAGAAAGTGTTAAATATCCATATGTGGACGAGTTGACTGTTAGGCTCGATAGAACCTTTGTCATGATTTTTTTCCTTTCCACCAACACAATTTCAAGTTTTGGATGGTATGTGAACAATGGATCTTCAAGACGTATGACTTATGATATAAAGATCTTCAACATGTTTCAATAGCAAGAGGGAGGTATTATTGTGGAGTTTGGTGGTCATGCCACATATCATGTGAAGGGACTGGACTCCATATCTTTCCCTATGTCTTTAGGTGATGTTTTTGAGTTAGATCCTACCTTTTATGTTCTTGATTTAATGAAGATTTTGTTTTCAATTTCACGCATGGAATTTATAGTGTTTCACTAAGTTTGATTGTCAAGAATTCAATATTAGAGACAATATCCATGGATCTGGTCGTGATTCGACAAAAGAAATGGAAGAAGGTGGCCTTTACAAGCTATTCACAAATCCAATTGAGTAAGTGTGGAAATATGCCATGATGGATGAGGGTTTCTCTAACCTTTATGAGTCTCTTACTCTATAGAGTTTCTCTAGCCTTAAGGAGACAATTACAAAACCATTTGTGGAATCAATGATTGTTTCCTTGATTGGAATTGATGAGAGTAAGTAAGAGTACTAAGATAAGGTTGTTATATAATGTTTATCTCAACGAGAGGTATTTAGTCTTACTCCCAACAACTTCCCAACTATAAATCATTCTCCTTGAATTCTTCTACCTGCAATTATTATTCTCAATATGGATTTATCTATTCAATTTAATACCCATGAGTATTCACAATGCACCTTAGTGCAACCCAATGCTCCTCAGAGCATACAAATAATGCTTCCTCTAATCTAAGTCTTTACATCAACAAACAAACTCCTTATTCATGTTTCTCTTCACAAGAACATTCTACAATTGACATGTTTCTCCTCCTCTTTCAATTCTTCAAATTCCCTAGACCCAGAACATACAAAAAACATATAAAATCTCTAATACCAATCTAATGTGATGAGTAAATGAGGTTAACCCTAAATGTGTGTAATCTTAAGAGTATTTTCCAAAGGGAATATATAACAACCCTTATAGGGAATTTGGGATGCTTGGAAGGAAATTTCTTCTTTGTTAGAGTGGATGTTTTGAAGAATTTGGGAAACTTGGAAACCAAATTTTTCTTTGTTCAAGTGGTCATTTTGAGGAGAATTTGGAAAACTTGGAAGGCTCTTTATTCTCTCTTAGTGTGAAAATTTTCATGTGCCATGTATGGATGTGATGTTTCTTACATGTCGACCTGGACTTGGAAGATTTTGAAATTTGAATATGACATATGTTCATCAACCTCGATACCTAGCCAAGAGACTAAACAAAAAATTGCATGTGTGTAAAGGGGGAAGGAGATCTATGGGATTCTGAACATCAAGTGTCAAAGTTCTAGCATCTCTTTGCAAGTGAAAATAGTTTGCTAATCTCCCACAACCCCATCCATAGTTGTGTGTATGTAACCCTTTTGTTTGAGTTGTGTATTTGATAGTTACTTTGCAAGAGCCCAATGTTTTGCAAAAGTAATCAATTAGAGGAGCACTCAAGTTTGTTTAGATTCAGAATATGAAAACAAAGGGGTGCATTGTTGGTATTGAGACAATGCCCAATTCTACTAATATTGTTTTGGTATTTATATTGTTTTGTTTAGATTCAAAATATGAAAACAGAGGGGTGCATTGTTGTTATTGAAACAATGCCCAATTCTACTAATACTGTTTTGGTATTCATATTGTTTTCTGATTATATAGTTTCCATCAGGGATTTGATAGTTATTGTCTACATGAGCCCAATGCTTTGTAGAAGTAATCAATCAAAGGATAATACAAAGTTTCTTTAGATTACAATGTGAAAACAGAGGGATGCATCGTTGGTACTAGAACAATGACCAATACCAATAATACTAATGATTATGGGGGTGTAATGCAAGAGATTTCACGGTTCCTGTGCATCGTGATCGCCATATTTGGGTCCAATCTCCAACTAGGTGGATGAAAGTGGCCAGGCCGGAGGATCATGAGGATCTCTACAGCAGGTGGAGGATTCTATGACTAATTTCTCATCTATTTTGTCTTAACTAACTATGGTGCAAGGTGTGCCTAATATTTTGTGCATTCATTTGCTCATATTTCTGGTGAAAAATGTACTACCACTTCATATTATACTATGTAATTGCAGGTTATTATAATACCCATTTCATTCTATCTATCATTGTTTCTTCTCAGACAGATAAGGACTCAGGACATAAATGTCAGGTAATTTTTGGCATTGTGGAGTGGACTGGGACATAGTCATCTTTAAGAAGTTCTGGTATGAAGGTGGATATTTTTAAATAACCCGTTTCTTTGTATTGATGGACAACTAGGACTGAAACTCAATGAGGGAGGAGGCAAAGGAAAGAAAAAGGGTGATTGAGACTCATTGAGAAAGGAAGACTGGACTGCACTGTTAGTAATAAATAAATACTAAAAAAAACATGCTAATGATGAATAAAAACAAAGAAAGCAAGAATCTAATAACCACATATTAAAAAGGGATACATAGACATACCTGCCATGGCCCTGGGCATTTGTTGTTTGAGAGTTAGGCCGGGTCATCTGCATGTGAGGAACCCTGGGGCTTGCCTGTTCATAGCACTCCACCATATCTTTATCCACATGACCATGGATCAATAATCAGGGTAATTTTTATGAGCAATAATCACAATTAGGCTACTCTTCATGACCAACCTGTCCAAACAGAAACAACGTCATACTCATGGTTGAGACTAGATGTTGTTACTAATAAACAAAGATGAGAAGACTATCTATTAAAGAGAGGCATACATAAATACATGCCTGTCATTTCCATGGGTGTCCTAGATGCATCTTTTCAAATTCAAAGAACATGCATCCTCCTCTATCATAAGACATAACACACATACAGGCATTGCAGAGACAGACAAGAAGATACACAACCACACACAGAAACACAAACATACACACAAGCAGTGCTTCCAAAGAAAACAAATACAAAGACAAAGAGACTCTACAAATTACAGAGGAGGAGGATCTGAACAAAAAGTGAAATGCAAATTTATACATATATATTAATTCTTCCCCTCCTCGACCATTAAAGGAGGGGATAAAAAATTCTTGATTCCCTTCCAAAAAAACTAACGGATAAATCCTGTAAGCCTCCAACAAAATCTTGATCCGCTTTTTACAAGAAATCCCCCGAGTCCCACCTTCCACTTTATCTATTTTTCCATGTCTCGTATCGTTTCTAAAAATTTGAAATTTCCGACGAGTTTGAATATGACCCTCGGCCTCATTCTCATGCATGATTTCTCTCTTTTTTTCCCTTTTTTATTTATGTGCTTACATATAGGGATAATAATTTTAGGGACTCTTATTTTGTAGTTTTTTTAATAAGTTATATGATTATGAAATTTTTTATTTCACATTGGTTGTGAGGATTAGTGAAAGGTAGTGTATAAGTCTCAATAAACAAGTACATGCTAATGAGGGTATCTAAAGAGGCTCTTCTTCTCTCTTTGAATAACATAATGGATGATTAGTTGTGGGGTAGCATTTTTCTCCATGTATGCACTCAAATGATTTGTGGGTATTTGAGATGGGCCTCCCCCCCTCTTCCCCCTTATGGGCATAGATGATTGGAGGATTTATAGGGACGTGAGTGCAATTATTTGAGATAATTTGAGGGATGATAGGGACATAGTGCATTTGTAGGCCATTTTCATGCTTATGGGCATTTGAAATGATTTGAGGGATTAAAAGCACATAAATGGATTGGTATGCCTAAATGGATAACAAAATTGTGCAAGGATTTTGGATAATCCAAGAGATTACAAGCACAACATTGCATATGTATCCATGCGTGTATTTTATATGGGCCTTCATCTCTCTCCTCTAAGTGCTAAGATAATTTGAGGGATTATATGATGTCGGTGTGGGTAGTTGAGATGATTCAAGGGATTATATGGACATCAATACATTTGTAATCCATTTGTGTCTATGTGGGTATTTGAGATGATCTAAAGGGATTATAAGCATCTTGGTGGATTTGTATGCCTACGAGAATTTTAGATGATTTGAGGACCCATTGGATTGTGAGTGGGTGTTGTTCTTAAGGGATTATAGGAACATATGTGCACTTAGATCTATCATTTGTCATCCTAGTAGAACCTTGAAATATGTGTTATGTCTTGGTGCTAGTTCATAATACAAATAGTTGGAACACCTATCTTGTGGTGTCTTGGAATATGTTTTACGGTTATATAGTCTCCTTCCCTCCTGTCCAAAATCGGTTGTGAGGGTTGGTCATTCACAACATATACGCCCTAGTATACCATGATCCCTATTCCAATGAGGGTGTCCAAAGAGGTAGTAGACCCTTGTAACTAACATAGTATCAATCATAATACTTTGCTTTATGTTATTCCAATTAAATCATTTTAACCTAATGATAAGCATGCCATTTGTATGCATGTAGGTATTTCAAATGATCCAAGGTATTGCATGCCTATAGTCATTTGAGATGATCCGAAGATCATTTTGTACTAGATTGTGAGTGGGTGTTGTGTTTGGGGGATTATAGCGTCATTGATGAATTTAGATCGTTGTGAGTATTTGAGATGACAAGCATGTTGATGCATTAGTATGCTTGCAAGTATTTGAGATGGTATGAGGGATTGCAGGGATGTCAATGAATTTTCATGTATGTGGGTATTTGAGATGATCTAAGGATCATTTTATCATTTAGTTGTAAGAAGGTTTTGTGTAATGGCTAAATGCCTCCATAATGAGATAACAATCTATTTGATTTAATGTGTAATGTGTATGAGCTACTTGTTTAGAACGTTGACAATAAGGGTTGTTATATATTCCCTTTGGAAAATCCTCTTAAGATTACACACATTTAGGGTTAAACTCATTTACTCATCACATTAGATTGGTATTAGAGATTTTATATGTTTTTTGTATGTTGTGGATCTAGGGATTTGAAGAATTGAAAGAGGAGGAGAAACATGTCAATTGTAGAATGTTCTTGTGAAGAGAAACATGAATAAGGAGTTTGTTTGTTAATGTCAAGACTTAGATTAGAGGAAGCATTTTTTGTATGCTCTGAGGAGCATTGGGTTTCACTAAGGTGCATTGTGAATACTCATGAGTACTAAATTGAATAGATAAATCCATATTGAGAATAATAATTGCAGGTAGAAGAATTCAAGGAGAATGATTTATAGTTGGGAAGTTGTTGGGAGTAAGAGTAAGTACCTCTAGTTGAGAGAAACATTATATAACAACCTTATCTGAGTACTCTTACATACTCTCATCAATTCCAATCAAGGAAACAATCATTGATTCCACAAATGGTTTTGTAATTGTCTCCTTAAGGCTAGAGAAACTCTATAGAGTAAGAGTCTCATAAAGGTTAGAGAAACCCTCATCCATCATGGAATCTTGCCACACTTCCTCAATTGGATTTTTGAATAGCTTGTAAAGGCCACCTTCTTCCATTCCTTTTGTCGAATCATGACCAGATCCATGGATATTGTCTCTAATATTGAATTATTGACCATCAAACTTAGCGAAACACTATAAATTCCATGCACTAAATTGAAAACAAAATCTTTGTTAAATCAAGAACATACAAGATAGGATCTAACTCAAAAACATCACCTAAAGACATAGGGAAATATATGGAGCCCAGTCCCTTCACATGTTATGTGGCATGACCAAAAAACTCCATAATAATACCTCCCTCTTGTTATTGAAACATGTTGAAGATCTTTATATCATAAGTCATATGTCTCGAAGATTCATTGTCCACATACCATCCAAAACTTGAAATTGTGTTGGTGGAAAGGCAGAAAATCATGACAAAATTTCTATCGAGCCTGACAGTCAACTCGTCCACATATGGATATTTAAAACTTCCTGAAAATTGTAATTGTTGTTGTTGTTTACCCTTTCCCTTCTTCTCGATACCTTGAGAAGAATAATAGACATGTTTTTTTTAGTTGAAGATTTATATGGATCAAATACTTCTTTTATTGGTTAGAATATATTGAGTCTTCCTTCTACTTTTGACCCTTTCTAGATCCTTTATTTTGTCCCTTCCTCACTTTCCCTATGAGGGATAGGCCTAGAACATCCTCATAACTAGTTGAGACTTGTTGTAGACTCATCTCCTCTCTAATGAAGCATCCCATAACTACTCAAAGTTAGGTAAGTTGTCTTGACCATAGATAACTTGGACAAAGTTGTCTCGCAGTGGACTAAATTCATTAAGAGAAATCTGAATTGCCTTGTTATCCTCAACTATGTCTCCAATTGCAACAATAATCTCTTAGCATTGTGATCATCTTCATGTGATTGCTTACTATTGTATCTATTTTTCTCGTGCAAGTAGAGATGAGTTTGTTCTTAATGAGGATCTTCCTAGATATGTTCAAACTCTAGTACAAGGTTCCCAAGGAATCATACATCCAGTTGGTAGTATTCTTTTCAATGATATAAAGGATTAATGGATCTTCACCATTGTTGGAATAATGAGAGGGGGGGGGTGTGAATCAGTATGAGAACTTTTATTACTTTCAATACCAATATGTATTCTTTTAAACTTATGATAATTACATCACTTGTTTATTATTAACAATCAATACATTAGTTCATCATCTTGCCTTGTCAAATTTGAGGTCTGCCAATATCCTTTTAGCTATGTCTAGAGATAGTCTAGTTTTCACTAAGAAAGGACATCATCATCCATTAGTGCATAATAAACAATCATAGACTCATCCACAAATACACAATACACTAGTATTTATGTGGAAACCCAATGTGGAGAAAACCATGGAATGGTTTTCTTATATGTCAGAAGAGAAGCACCAACTTCCCATTCTCCATCTACAACTGGAAAGATGCTACAACCCCCTCATTTCTCAGGCTCCAACCTCAAAGAAGCCACAACTCCCTGATTCTCTCGTTCCAACCAGAAGGAGGATACAACCCCCTATGTTCTTTGGCTCCAACCGAAAGGTGGCTAAAACCACCTAGTTCTCAGGCTCCAACTTGAAGGAAGATCCAACTCCCTAATTATTCGGCTTCAAATGGAAGGAGGATACAACCCCCTTTCCTTTCCCCATCCAACCACCTTGAAATATAAGTGTCAAACAATTGATACTTCCATTGTCACTATGTCATTTTCAACCTGTCACTATATTCAACCCCTGTCACTATCACTATCACTTCCATTTTCATTGTCTCATCCATGAAACTAGGTCCACTCCCAACCACATGCAACTCATTCCAATATCACCAAGATCATATATCAAACCATATTCCCAACATCACCACCACATTCCTCTACCAAGCATGTACCAAGATCACCACATACCATCAAAATATATGTGTCTCAACAAAGCACTAACCTATACCATGCATCAATATGTACCATAACCTGTACCATTAACCATGTACCATAACAAGTACCATTAACCATGTACCATAACAAGTGCATCAACCATGCACCAAACATGTACCATACAAAGTATCAATCTTGTACCATACTATGTACCATACCATGTGCCAACCATGCACGTCAACCATGTATATCAACCATGTACTTTAACACCATACCATGTACCAATCATATTCCATATCATGCCATACACCATATACCAATAAACCAATAAATGCACTAGCAATGTATCTCAACAAGTAGACCTCAACCAACATGTACAATACATCCAATATGTACCACAAGACATATACCAAAAACTCACCAAGGCATGCTCCACTAAATCACCAAGATGCAAATTCAAACTAATCATATAAGCATACCTATAATCATGTAGCTAACCTAGTGTATGTGATCACATACCTGCATACCTTCCTCAACTTCAGCAATAAAAAAATAGCATCTTCATCAAACTTTACCTCAGTCTCATGGGACTAGTTTTTGGAATAGTCAAAACGAAAAATTTCAGCAAGAATAAATCCATACCTGTAATAAATAAGGTCTAAAAATTGTACACAATATTATTCGATGTCTTCTCTGCAGTTCCTCCAAATTTCACTGCTTGGAACATCCCAAAAATGGAGTTATAGCCAAAATTGTAGACCTTGATGAATTCTGGCTTATTCTTGAGAGAGAACTTGTAAAGCATACCACGCGGGGAATATTTGATATATGGATATGAAAATTTCACACAACATACTAAGGCCTATGATATATCCAATGCATTTTTTCTCACTAAATTTGGATCTTATATGAAGACTTTATTATTGTTTTACCTGGAACACCTGTTTAAAACTAGTT
>ML777828.1:525815-541300 GCA_009831015.1 Picea engelmannii | reverse complement strand
GAAAATTTCACACAACATACTAAGGCCTATGATATATCCAATGCATTTTTTCTCACTAAATTTGGATCTTATATGAAGACTTTATTATTGTTTTACCTGGAACACCTGTTTAAAACTAGTTTCATGACTAGTCAAAATCCCTAACCTTCCATAGGGTGTATATCCCAAACTACAACGACCCATAAGATTAAATTTATACCATAGGTACCTTGATATGTGTTCTCAATAACCTCCTATTTTTTCTATCTGAATCATCATATAAAACAAGTTATTGTGAAAATGGTCAGATGAATTGTAAATAACATACCTTAGAACACATCATTAAAAGACTTCATCCTCCTTTGTATTACCGACCTTCTTTACTTCACCTTCTCTCTAAAATTATAATCAAATCTCCTTGGTTACCTCAATCACTTATATATATTCAATATACTCAATAGGTGCTAATGGGAGTCTCTTGATCTCTTACCTATACTTCCCAAGTGCCTTCCTTTAGGGGTTATCTTGTAATTGTTTTACCCATATTCCTTGTTTTAGGGATAACCCACATTCTTGTTGCAACTACTTTACCCATAATTAGTCAAATCATAATTTCTTGTTGCAAATAATTTATTTTTAATTACTTTCTTGTTGTATTCCTTTAGGGGCTAACTTGTAACTAGTTTACCCATCTTCTTTGTTTTAGGTCTAACCCACATTCTTGTTGCAACTACTTTACCCATAATTAGTCAACTAATAATTTCTTGTTGTAACTAAGTACTTTTTAATTATTTTCTTATTTCAACAAATTTACCCATGATTAACTCCTAGTTGCAACCACTTTGACTAGTAAATTTCTTGATGACTTTCTAGGAGCTTCTAGAATAATTGACTTCTTTGTTGACCTTCTAGAGGCTTCTAGAATATTCATGAGCATCCTCCAACTTCACAAATCCATATCTATTCAACTGTGAGGAACTATGTGATGTATCACATATCATCATAAATGGAACGATGTGTAATATCCATCTACTAGTATTAACTGCAATTGCACTATCCTTCATTTCGTTATTCCTCAATCAACTTCAGGTCCCATATCCACACCTTCGGGGCTACATGTAGACTATATCAAATGCTCTCAACTAACTCACCATTAATCTCAATCATAAAAATATCCAACATATTTGGACCTCTCCAAGGGTTGACATAAATCTCTAAGGGTTGGCATCAATCTCTAAGGGTTGACATCAATGACAACCAACTATCCAAATCAATGCTCCATTAATCTAAAGCAATTGTTCAACAAAATCCAATGGGTTTTTCTTTGCATTTACTAACTTTTTTGTGTGTTTTTATTTATATTTAGGATATGTAGGTGGTGCAACAAACGTCTCCACAAAGTACCATAAGTATTACATTTTGAAGAGGTTCTATAATCTCAACTTCTATGGCACAAAGTTGGAGGCTCCTTGTAACAAGTTTACTACCTTCTTGTTGTGTTCTACATGATCTTTGGGATCTGTAGGTGGTGGAACAATGATCTACACAAGGTACCATAAGTTTGTCATTTCCAAGAGGTTTTTTAATCTCAACTTCTATGGTACACAATTGGAGGCTCATTCTAACAAGTGATTCTCTCACATCCTAGGAGTTTCCATTGTTGTAATTGTTTTGAAAAAGCTACAATCTATGATCATTGGATTAACTAGGTATTTTCATCCCACAACCCTTTTGAGGTCCACATGTTGATCCTTGGAAAAATTCTATTTAGATCACTAAATCTTGGACATACTGCTCACTAAAATTATTCAACAAATATCTATTCAGACAATGTGTCTCTCTATATACAAAATATAGATGATTTAGTAAATTGTGCTCTTATACCATGTTAAAATTCTTTAGCACAAGAATTACATTGAAATCTTCAAACTATACCCTTCACCCATTACTTTCTAATCTGTAAAACTTAATGAATAAAACCCATACCCTTTCCCTCTCATTTATAGACTAGGAGGTACAATGAATGTGGATACATGCACAATAGTTCCTTAAGTGGAATAAACCTAAATCCTAGATCTATTCTTAGCCTTATGATTAGAAACATCAACCTGCATGAAAGAACTACTCCTAGGAAGGTGTTTCCACTAGAGAAGGTTGCAATTATGTATGCAAAGTACCCTATATAGCCTTGGATACTTTCCACATGCAAAGAACCCTATCTAATATTGGAAACTTTTGACATGCAAATCACCCTAACTAACTGTGCATGCAACTACTAACTCAAGAAAACTCAAAAATAGAACTAAACTGCTAAATATATAAAGCATCTAAATTGGAACTAGACTAAGGAATGACACATGCATTCACCCTCCATCTCTCTCGCCTCTAAAATTTTTCCCATGCACTCATTCATCACTATATAGAATTGATAAAGGAGTGTGTAGTGCTACTTTGGTCATTAATGTTGTTGTATGAAATCTCTGTTATTATTGCGGTCATTGTATTGAATCTCTACTAGAATACCTATCATCGTACCTTATATGGGTGCACCCATATCTTTTTTGACTATTGTTTCCATTAATGGAGCTCAATTGAACATTTTTTTAGGTTTAAAAAGTCCAACGCTTATCTTCATCCCTGTCCCACAAATTTCCCCACATATGCAAACCCTTATTCACAAACTTTGTTCTTACAATGGAATAAATTAACTCAAGTTTTCCTCTTTTTTCAAGAAACTCCAAATCCATCCTAAAACCCAAATCCATCCTTGTTGATAATCTAGATAGCCACAATTCAACTCTTTGGATACCCATTTTGATGCTTGCAATACCCTCATGATAACACAATAATTGTAGATCTTAAAATCTTCAATCACACACTTTGTGGTAGACACCATATGGGTTGGGTATGCCATTTATGTGTAGCATTTTGGATGTGATTGAAAACAAGTATTTTACAAGTTGCATTGATGTCCATGTCCTCGAAAACTCATTGTATTATGCAAAGAGTCCTTTGAGAATGTGTATTTGATAGGTAAGGCATTTCATCCTTTTTGGGAAAGTAGAAAGGTCCCGAAAAACCAATGAAATTCCACTTTTTTCACTTGGGTTTAACCAAATAAAATGTTGAAGAAGTATTTCCATATGAAACATACTTTCCAAGTTGTCGAGAACCCTCCAAACATTTTGTTTTTCTACAAGTCACATTTAGTGGGTATTTTTACCCCCATTTCTAAAAGTGGTGTTATTGGTAATACATTTTTTTCGGGGGGTTAAAATAAGCAACTTTTGCAACCATGGCCTTAACATCATAATAATGTTGTCAACAAAAACCTTACGATGAACACTTGAATTGAAAAGTGGTGCTAATAGTTACACCATTTTTTTTTTTTTTGATGTGAAAACTACAAATTCTTTGAAACCTCTCATATTGACAATTTCTACCATTGCAACTGTAGTGTCCCCAAGGCCGAGCCCCGCTGTAAACCAAGTTCTGAAAGGAATTGTGATTATGTTTTATAGGCTAGTGAGATAAGTTCTTATAAGATGGAGACTTATGTGTTGTTAGGCCAGGGAGCCTAAGTGTTGAAGGCCAGGAGCCTGTTGTTGTACTTGTATGTATGCAGAACATTTAATAAAATATAAACACCGCCAAGTGCAGACCGACCACGATGAATGAGTGAAGGGGGACTGAGCATCCATAGAGTGGGAAAGGAATTAGGGGCTGGAAGGTGGGAAAGGGGATAAGTGTTGAGCCTAGGGGCTAAGCCTAGGGGGCTTAAGCCTGGGAATAATATTTTAATAGTATTCCAAAAGATATGTGCATCATATGTTTTTATCCTAAGTCCTTTTGGAAGGACACATGATTTCCCAAGTGGTGGGAGGAACGTGTGCTGGTGGAATGCATGCAGTTCCATGGGTGACAAGTGTCAACCCTGGTGCATGCGAATAAAACAACCAGGGTGAGTTGTGAGAAGGTTCCATTCCCATTCCACCGGATTTTCTGAACGTGTACGGAGCTCTGAGCAGTATGACTAACCCGACTCCTATAGAGAACCTTCGTGAGACCCTGTGACTCGAATGTCTATGTCTGATTCTGAGAAATCCCGTGCGTGTAACCCCAGCCTACGAGAATCCTGTGTTGATTTCGGGGAAGAGTCTTTGCTTGTTCAGGAAAGATGAGTGAGCCTATGCAAGCATTCCCTGTTCTGAAGCCGTGACTGTGAAACCATCCTGTGATTTCCGAACCAGTTTTTGGAAAGCCTATGTCTATTTTCCCATGGGATTCTTGAGACTACGCAGTACTAGACTGTGTGAGGCTTGTTGGCATGTGAGCGACTCCCTCCAGGTGAGAGAGTGCGCAGAGGAAGGAGAGAACTCCTGGAAGGAACCCTGTAGTTTCCATAAAGCCCGGAGACTTCCGGTCTGGTCTGTTCCTGTAACCCAAGGTAAGAGAGATTGGCAGTCGAAGGACTGTCTAGGTGACAGAGAAGGTGCATTCTCATGGGGTGGAACAGGCATGTGGGGAATGAGGGTCTGTGGGCAGTGAGCGTGGGAGAGTCCTGGGAGAGCATTCCATCCTTGTGGTTGTGTGTGACTATTTTCCCTATAACCTCAGCCAGAGCCTAGATTCCTTGCCTTGGGGTGGAGCTTAGTCCCAACTTGGGGGTGACCCACTGTTGAGTTGATGAGTAGTGCGGTCTAAGGCTGGGAGGTTCGTGGAAGGCCTGCATTTGGTTGGTGGATCCCACCATTGTTACAAGATAAGTGTCTAACTATGTTTTATCACATTTTATCATGTCTCTACTGTATATGTTATCATGTTTTCCGCTGTGTATATGAATTAATATGGAATGCTATGGATTGTTTAATTATAGTAGTAATGATATGTTTTACTCTGAGTTAAATGTGTTTATTTGTTTAAATGCATGGGATATATGATATCTCTATGAACTTTGTACAAATGGTGTGTACAAATGGGTATCAGAGCGCGAGTAAGCCCAGAGTTCCAAAATGGGTGTGCTACAAATTGGTATTAGAGCGAAGGTTTCGACAATGAGCTTAGATGGGCCAGTGGAGCAGTCTTTGGACCGAGAATGTGAAGGGAAATTGGGTCTGGAGGACCAATTTCGGACCTTGGTTTGTTTTGCAGTGTCAAGTAGTTGCTTGACCGTGATTACGAGCTCAAGAAGTATAGTGGTGAGTGAAACCGCAGTTGGTGTGGTCTATGGCCACAGGGAGACAGGTCTCTACACCAATGGTGTTAGAACCTTAGGATCTGTTCGGGAGGGAAGGTGAGCCCTCGTGACTGTCGGATCTGGAAAAATGTGCGTAGGGATTAAAATTCCTTTTGAAATACACAGGAATGTGGAAATCGTGATACGCAAAATTCTGAATTGGTTAGGAACCGTCTGAGCCGTCAGATCTCGGCCGGAAAACCCATCAACTATTGGATCTATCGGGAGATGTACGAAGGTTAAACCTCATAGACTAGGGGCGAAAGCTCTGAAATATATCTAGACCGTCTGAAAGACGGAGGACACGTGTCGTGAGATTTCCCATTTCGGGAAATCGGGAATCGCGATATCGAGAGTCATGGAGGAGGTCGGGAATTTTCATTGTAAAAGTCCTGGAAATGATCTGAGCCATCCATCAATTGGGACACGTGGGAGAGATCAGGAGCCCATCAACATATCAGGGTTCAACGTTTCGCGAATCCTGAGGACATATGTGTTTCGGCATTGGAAAGTCTGAAACCTCGATAGGAGGTATGACTGTGGTCATATAAGGGGAGGTCATGTGAACCACGAGTCTAGACCGGAGGGCTAACGGGAGTTAGAGCGCATCGATGTTTGGAAGTTCAAAACCCCGAAAGGATCGGGACTTTCCATGGTGGAAACCCCGGAGCAGTCGTGGGCCGTCCGATTTGAGATGGCCACGTGTTGAGAGATTACCCGTTTCGGAAAATCAGGGATTCAGGAGTTCCGTTGACAAATAAATTGGACTCTCGTCATGATAAATCCCGACCATACTGTCGATACATTAGCATGTGACTAAGTCCTGATGAACGGATGAGATTCCTCCGGGGAATCTCTAGGTCTTTAATGACCGTCCGATGTGAGAAAGATCTGACCGTTGGATTTTTCTAGGAATGGATGTGGACACATGGAGATGTACCACGTGTCAGAGGGTCGAAAAGAGAAGCGAGAGTGGTGGGACCCTAATGATGTCACCGAACATGACGAGGATCCTCCGAAATGTGCCACACACCACTTTGGTAAAGGGCGACAACTGTGCTGTAGACCTGAAGAATAAGGTAAAACAGAATTTCGGAAGTCGGGGGTTGGAAAGGAAATTTAAACGAGAGTTATCCAGTACCGAGACTCCGAAACCCGAAGTCCCGAGGTACAAAAACCCAAAGTTTCGAAATCCCGAAGTGCCGAAAATAAAATCTTCGAAAACACGAAAATTGCAGAGCCGAGCGAGAGCTCAGAGAAACCGTTGGAATCGAAATTTCTTTTGTTCTTGTTGGTATTAGTTATAAATGATGAAGATTGTTCCTGAAGGTTTAATGGCCTCATAAACTACGATTTTATTTGCACAGTGCGTGTGCAAAGTTCAACGGAGGTCAGGACACCAGTTAACCAATGACTGAGTATGGAGTGGGGAAAGGTGCAGATTACCCCTGAAATAGAATACGAACATGAAGGAAATGATGTTAACCTGGGAATCGAAGGATCGAACTCCAATGGGCATGGAAAAGAGAAGGATAAGGAAGGACACATAATGAAAATCATTGAAGGATTGCAAAGAGAGGCCCAGGCTCGCCGAGCTGATAGCCAAAATCTCATGAAAGTCAAGGATCGACAGGGTGCGTTAAACTTAAAATTTTTGAAGAGCCTGGAAAGAATAGAGAAGAAACTCGAGAAGGGAAGAGACTCAAGTATGACAGAGAGTCGAAAAACCCATGAAAGAAGAATAAGGTCGAGGAGTGGTAGCCAACATCCTAGTCGCTCCCAAGGACATTCTGACAAGAAGACACACAGTAGTTCAAGCCCATCCCCTACAAGAAAACATAAAAAATCTGGAAAGGAGAGATGAACAATATTAAGCCTCCAACATTCAATGGAGAACATAAGAAGGAGGAATATGCCGAGACCTAGTTGCTTGGAATGAAGAAATACTTCCAACTGCAGAATTATTCTGCCCATGCAGAGGGAAGAATTGTAGTGTACCAACTGAAAGGAAAAGAATCCATGTGGTGGGATCAGTTTGTACAGGTGCACCACATCAGAGAGAAAGAGGTCACGTGGAAGGAGTTTAAGAGGTATTTCGAGAAGAAATACCTGACTAAAAGATACTATGACAGAAAGATGAAGGAGTTCTTTGAACTCAAGTTGGGCAGTATGACCATTGATGAGTATGAAAAAAATTTTCTGGAACTACTGAAATATGTTCCATTCATCAAGGACGAAGCTGTTAAAATTCAGAGGTATCTGAGTGGATTTCCACCTTCCATGAGTGACAAGATTCAATATGACGATCCTAAGACCATGGAAGATACCATTAGAAAAGAGAAATGCTTGTATGACCAACAAGGAGAAAGGCCTATCCTTCTGAAGGTCTGGGATGATCAGAGGAAATTTAAGAAGGAACAGAGGCAGAAGGGAAGCAAGCCTTCCTTTTTTAGAAAAAGTCCTTGGGGACAGTCATCTTTTAAAGAGCCTAGGAAGGTTGAAGGGATTGAGCAGATGCCAAGGCCTCCACCTATAGAGTGTTGGGGTTGTAAAGGAAATCATAGGTACAGAGACTGCCCCCATAGAAAAGACAAAGCAAGAACTGTCCATACTGTTCAACAAGCTGAAACTGTGGAGGATATGGGTAGTAGAATGCTGAGGATCTATGCATCCCTGGAAAATAAGCAAGCATAATTTCAATCACACATGATTGAAGTGTAAGGTACGATCAACAACTGACCACTTGTTATTTTAATTGATTCAGGGGCTAGCCATAGTTATGTAGATCCTAGAGTGGTGGATAGTTTGCATCTAATGAGAAGCAAACATGAGAAGTCTTGGTTAGTGCAGTTAGCCACAGGGACCAAGAGGAAGGTCACTGAATTGGTTAAGTCCTGTTCAGTGGACATGAAAGGAATGAGCACTAAGGCTGAGTTGAACATTTTGCCTTTAGGCTCATACGATTGCTTAATTGGGATGGACTGGTTGGACCAGCACCGTGTCCTTCTGGATTGCTGTAACAAGAGGTTCACATGCATGAACGAAGAGGGAAATTAGGTAGTAGTCCAAGGAATTCCCAGAGCCATGGCTATGAGGGAAATCTCAGCCATGCGGCTAAAGAAATGTTACCGGAAAGGCTATCAATTATTTGCAGCTCGGGTGGAAGAAGCATCCCAAGATGTAGTATCGAATCTGGAATACCATGAAGTACTCAAAGAATTCAAGCATGTATTTCAGGAGGTACCTGGACTACCTCCGAAGAGGGACATCGATTTTTCTATAAATTTGATGCCTGGAGCAACTCCAGTTTCAAAGGCTCCGTATAGAATGAGTACACCAGAGTGGAAAGAGTTGCAATTGCAGCTCGAAGAGCTACTAAAGAAAGGTTACATTCACCCCAGTGTGTCACCGTGGGGAGCCCCGGTCCTATTCATGAAGAAGAAAGATGGGACATTGAGGCTGTGCATTGATTTTCGACAGTTGAATAAGGTCACTGTCAAGAACAAATATCCTCTACCAAGGATTGATGATCTTTTTGATCAGTTGAAGGATGCAAAAATATTTTCGAAAATAGATCTCCGATCAGGATATCACCAAGTGAGAATAAAGGATGAGGACATCAGCAAGACCGCCTTTAGAACAAGGCATGGTCATTATGAGTTCACAGTGGTGTCGTTTGGATTGTCCAACGCACCTGCTATTTTCACGTGCTTAATGAACGGTGTGTTCATAAATTATTTGGACAAGTTTGTCATAGTCTTCCTGGACGATATCTTGGTGTATTCCAAGACAAAGGAAGAACATGAACAACACCTAAGAATGGTGCTACAGGTGTTGAGAGAACACCAGTTGTACGCAAAACTGAGCAAGTGCTCATTTTACCAAAGGCAGATCCATTACTTGGGACACATTATATCGGAAGAAGGGATCGTTGTGGAACCTGAAAAGGTAGAGGCCATTCGAGAATGGCCAATGCCAAGGAGTGTGGCAGAAGTTAGATATTTTATGGGTCTGGCAGGTTACTATAGGAAGTTTATAGTTGGATTCTCAAAGATAGCTCATTCTATCACTTCCTTGCAAATGAAGGAGAAGAAGTTCCAATGGACTGAAGAATGTGAGAGCAACTTCCAGCGATTGAAGCAACTGCTAACCAGTGCTCCAATCCTGAAGATTGTAGATCCAAATAAGGATTACGTAGTATGCACAGATGCATGTAAGGAGGGGCTGGGAGGAGTTCTCAACCAAGAGGGATTTGTAGTTTGTTATGAATCCCGAAAGTTGAAGGAACATGAGAAGAATTACGCCACTCACGATTTAGAGCTAGCAACAATCATCCACACCTTGAGGAAATGGAGACATTACCTCATGGGCAAGAGATTCGAGTTGAGAACATACCATAACGGTATGAAGTATTTATTTGATCAGCCGACCTTAAATTCCAGGAAAATCAGATGGCTGGAGTTTTTGTGCGAATATGACTTTGATATCAAGCATATCAAAGGGAACGAAAATAAGGTGGTTGATGCACTCAACAGAAAAGTGCACGAATTACATGCTACAACCATTAGCATGTACTAGACTGAGATGAAAGACATAATTTTGGAAGCTGCAAATGTTGATTTGCAGTACAAAAATCTTGTAGAAAATCTACAACAGCGTGAGAGACCACAGACCAAGGAAAGTTACACCTTGGGAACTAATGGTTTACTTCTGTATAAAAACAGAGTGTATGTACCCAATGTCCGAGAATTGAAGCTGGCAATTCTAAAGGAGATGCATAATATGGCTTATGCTGGACATCCTGGATATCAGAAGACTATGGAAGCAATCAAAACCCATTATTTTTGGCCGGGTTTGAAGAAAGAAATCGCTGAATACATCGCCAAATGTATGGAGTGCCAAAAGGTTAAGGCTGAGCACAGGCACCCAACAGGGTTGCTGCAACCTTTACCTATTCCTGAATGGAAATGGGATGTGGTAACAATGGATTTTATCACCGGACTACCTAGAACAAGCAAGAAGCATGATTCAATCATGGTGGTGGTGGACAAGCTTACTAAAGCTGCCCATTTTATTCCACTGAAAACCACCCACCAGGCAACATATGCTGTTGATATCTTCTTAAAAGAAGTTGCACGCTTGCACGGAATCCTAAGACAATTGTGTCTGATAGAGACCCAAAATTCACTTCGAATTTCTGGAAGGGACCGTTCAAGGGATTCAGAAAGAATCTAAACTTTAGTACAGTGTATCATCCCGAGTCTGATGGTCAGACAAAGAGGGTGAACCGGGTAATAGAAGACATGCTGAGAATGTATGTGATGGATAAACCATCAAGGTGGTAAGACTACCTGCATTTGGTAGAATTCGCCTACAATAATGGGTATCATGCATCATTGAAGATGAGCCCATTCAAAGCGCTTTATGGAAGAAAGTGCAACACTCCAGTGAGCTGGGATAATCCAGCTAACAGAGTAGTAGTTGGGCCTGAACTGCTCAAAGAGATGGAAGATCAAATGATAAGAATTAAACATAATCTAAAAGTTGCCCAGGACAGGCAGAAAAATTATGCTGATAGTAACAAAAACCATAGAGAATTCAAAGTGGGTGATCATGTTTTCCTGAAAGTGAAAACTAACAGGAGTTCCCTAAAGCTGGGAAGTTGCGCCAAGTTGGAAGCAATATTTTGTGGGCCATTTGAGATCCTGGAAAGGATTGGGCCAATTGCATACATGCTTGCATTACCTACATCTATGACTATACATAATGTGTTTCATGTTTCACTGCTTAAGAAATATGTACCTGATGCTAATCATATTATCGATTGGACTGTGATTCAGGTGGAACCAGAAGGTGTCCTGCAAGTGCATCATGTGCGCATATTGGACAGGAAAAGCAAACAGCTCCGAAATTGAGTTATAGAGCTTGTAAAGGTCCAGTGGACCTGGTACGGTCTTGAGGACACGACATGGGAGCATGAAGAGGTTATGCGGGGAGAGTACCCTCATCTTTTTGAAAATTTTGAATGGCTTGCAGAGACAGTGTAAGTTGCACTGAGGATAGTGCAAAAATAAGGGGAGGGGAATTGTATTGTCCCCAAGGCCGAGCCCCGCTGTAAACCAAGTTCTGAAAGGAATTGTGATTATGTTTTATCGGCTGGTGAGCCAAGTTATTATAAGCTGGAGACTTATGTGTTGTTAGGCCAAGGAGCCTAAGTGTTGAAGGCCAGGAGCCTGTTGTTGTACTTGTATGTATGTAGAACATTTAATAAAATATAAACACTGCCAGGTGTAGACCGACCACGATGAATGAGTGAAGGGGGACTGAGCATCCACACAATGGGCAAGGAATTAGGGGCTGGAAGGTGGGAAAGGGGCTAAGTGTTGAGCCTAGGGGATAAGCCTAGGGGCTAAGCCTAGGGGGGCTTAAGCCTAGGAATAATATTTTAATATTATTCCAAAAGATATCTGCATCGTATGTTTTTATCCTGAGTCCTTTTGGAAGGACACATGATTTCCCAAGTGGTGGGAGGAACGTGTGCTGGTGGAACGCATGCAGTTCCATGGGTGACAAGTATCAACCCTGGTGCATGCGAATAAAACAGCCAGGGTGAGCCGTGAGAAGGTTCCATTCCCATTCCACCGGATTGTCTGAACGCATACGAAGCTCTGAGCAGTATGACTAACCCGACTC
This sequence comes from Picea engelmannii, assembly GCA_009831015.1. Taxonomy (NCBI): domain Eukaryota; kingdom Viridiplantae; phylum Streptophyta; class Pinopsida; order Pinales; family Pinaceae; genus Picea; species Picea engelmannii. Next base: position 529,392 of record ML777828.1, on the reverse strand, counting down.
CTATAGAGAACCTTCGTGAGACCCTATGACTCGAATGTCTGTGTCTGATTCTGAGAAATATCGTGCGTGTAACCCCAGCCTACGAGAAGCCTGTGTTGATTTCGGGGAAGATTCTTTTCTTGTTCGGGAAAGTTGAGCGAGCCTATGCCAACATTCCCTGTTCCGAAGTCATGACTGTGAAGCCATCCTGTGATTGCCGAACCAGTTTTTGGAAAGCCTGTGTCTGTTTTCCCATGGGATTGTTGAGACTACGTAGTACTGGACTGCATGAGGCTTGTTGGCCTGTGAGCGACTCCCTCCAGGTGAGAGAGTGCGCAGGGGAAGGAGAGAACTCCTGTAAGGAACCCTGTAGCTACCATAGAGCCCGGAGACTTCTGGTCCGGTCTGTTCCTGTAACCCAAGGTAAGGGAGATTGGTAGTCGAAGGACTGTCCAGGTGACAGAGAAGGTGCATTCTCATGGGGTGGATCAGGCATGTGGGGAATGAGGGTCTGTGGGTAGTGAGCGTGGGAGATTCCTGGGAGAAAATTTCGTCCTTGTGGTTGTGTGTGACTGTTTTCCTTGTAACCTCAGCCTGAGCCTAGATTCCTTGCCTTGGGGTGGATCTTAGTCCCAGCTCGGGGGTGACCCACTACTGAGTTGATGAGCAGTGCGGTCTAAGGCTGGGAGGTTCATGGAAGGCCTGCATTTGGTTGGTGGATCCCACCATTGTTACAAGATAAGTGTCTAACTATGTTTTATCACATTTTATCATGTCTCTACTGTATATGTTATCATGTTTTCTACTGTGTATACGAATTAATATGGAATGTTATGGATTGTTTAATTATAGCAGTAATGATATGTTTTACTCTGAGTTAAATGTGTTTATTTGTTTAAATGCATGGGATATATGATATATGTATGATCTTTGTACAAATTGTGTGTACAAATGGGTATCAGAGCGCAAGTAAGCCCATAGTTCCGAAATGGGTGTGCTACAACAACCAAAACTTTAAAATCAACCTCTAAATCGAAAAGTGGTGTTCCTACTAGTTGCCGCCTTTTTTTCTAGGGATAAAATTGCAAGTTTTTTGAAATCATGGCCTTGACAACTAGTACCCTTGGAACTAAAATCTTAAGATCAACCACAGAATAAAAAATATGCACTATTAGTAGTACTATTTTTTTATTTTTTTTCAGGATTAAAATTATAACATTTTGGAAATCATGGCCCAAAAACCTAACACCATTTCAAAAAAAAATTGTAAAAAAGAAAAAATGAGAATAAAAAAAGAGGGAAAAACCCCAAACAGAAAAGGGGATGATATTCTTTTTAAATACAAATGAAAAAAATGATAAAAAAAAAAAAACATTTTAAATTAAAAATAAATAAATAAACCATCAAATCTTTTTATTTCAAAGAAACAAATGTATTTTTTTTTGTAAGAGGCACTTCTTATATATGCACAAAAATATTTACATCAGCAACTAGAAACACATGAAAAATATAAAAGGTATATAAAATGGACATCATACCCTCTTTCAAAGGGATACTAAAGCAATGATGAAATCAAAATAAGTGATTGAATCTAACAATTTGGCATCTCTAATCAATAATGCCCCTTTTTCTAGGAGTTGCATACATACCTCATCTCACCATATTTGAAAAACATATGACTAAGAACTAGCCTCATTATCATAAAAAAATTTGAAATGGGGTTTCCAAATTATATACAAAGTGAAAACTCTCAAACAGTGCCAAATATAGGTCAAGGAATCTTGGATCAATGATATGGAGTCACTAAACAAAATTTCTATCCAATGCAAATGCCCCTAAAGGATGTTTTCTAACTAAGATTGAACTTGAGTCTAAAAATATCTTGGAAAGGAGAATTCACATAAGACGTGCTTCACTGATTATGAATTCAAACAAGCGGGCAAAAGGCCATCATAAAGACCACTTTTGGTCAGTTTTTCTTCAGAGGGGAGACCTTGGTAGATTACCAACTCAACAAAAACCCGAAGCTTATAAGAAACTCAAATCAACTAGACCTCATGCAACCACTTAAGCTAATGGATCTTTACATTTGAATAAATCCATGTGGTATTAAGAGAAGCACCTAATTCATGCCGTTGATTCATAATAGAGTATATCTTATGATAGTCATACTGAGTTAAAGGACATCTAAAACTCCACTCCCAATCTCGCCAAAAGGTACTGGTCATATCAATGTTCGTATTAAAAATATCATCTTGGGGTATGAACCCAATAATCTCCATAAAGGTAGGATGATCTACAAAAGACAATGCAAACCCCCTAGCCACTAAACATATGGTCTTCAAAGAAAGAAATTTGGAATTGCAAAGATCTCTCCATAAGAAAATGTTATTTTCCCTAAGCCTAATAGCCTGAAAACGAGGGAGATAAAATATGCAAGTACCCTCCCACTTCCAACTCCAAATTGGCCTCCTTTCCATATCCCATCTTGATCTACTATCGGACCACTACTAATGAACCAAACCTACCACCCTCCTCCAGGATTTCGAGATACTCCTGAAGATGAATGACCCTGAAATCTGGAAATTATGAGGAGCATAAATGATATCACATAAACCAAATAGTCCCTTTTCTTTTCCAACATGATGGGTTGAAATAAATCTATGGTGCATCAAAACTTACCAAGGCGATGATCCCTCAAAAAACCTAACCACCCATTTAGTAGCGAAAATGTTTCCTTCGGTTTTCACATCAATCCGATGAAGGCCCACCTTATCCTTGGGCATGATATAGACTGTCGAATCATGGTTTCTAAAATGTTACAAATCTAAAACCTTAAAAAATGATTGTTATTGATACACTACTAATAGCATCTCTTTTTTATTTTTTGATTAGTCTTAAAAAATTTGTTCCAAGGGTACCAATTGTCAAAGCCACAATTTCAAAAAAATTGTGGTTTTATCCCCATTAAAAATGCACCATTGCTCAAAGCACCACTTTTTGATTAAAAAGGTCGATTTTAAATTTTTGGTTAGAATATTATTGATTTTCAAGTTCAAAGTTTTCAAATAAGTTGTAGTTTTAACCCTGAAAATAAAAAATGGTGTGGTTGTTAGCATCATTTTTTGATCGAGGGTTGATTTAAATGTTTTTTTCGGCAACATTACATTGTTTTTAAGGCCATGGTTGTAAAAGGTTCTAAGTTTAACCCTAGAAAAAGAGGTGCTAGTAGCACCACTTTTCAAAAAAGGGATTGGTTTTGGTGTTTTTGACCCAAAAAACATGGGGCTTTAGGGACACGGTTCTCATTTGTAGGCCACAATTCTCATCACGTTGGTAAATATGTTATTCTTATACATTGCATTGGAAAGAAATATTTGGCAGGAGTAAAATATATGACTTATTTCCAAAATTGTGTCTATGATAGTGACTCAACTTGCAAGAGGCTCTCTCTCTCTCTCTCACCCTCCCCCCCCCTCTCTCTCACACACACACACCCCTTTGACCCTCTCTCTCTCTTTCTATATTCCCCCCTCTCCTTATCTCTATCTTCCCCACCTTTGACCCCCTCTCTCTTTTCCTCTCTACTTTTCTCTAT
>ML777828.1:488416-515709 GCA_009831015.1 Picea engelmannii | reverse complement strand
GTTATGTCTTGGTGCTAGTTCAGAATACAAATAGTTGGAACACTTATCTTGTGGTGTCCTGGAATATGTTTTACGATTATATAGTCTCCTTCCCTCCTGTCCCAAATCGGTTGTGAGGGTTGTTCATTCACAACATATAAGCCTTAGTATACCATAATCCTTATTCCAATGCGGGTGTCCATAGAGGTAGTAGACCCTTGTAACTAACATAATATCAATCATAATAGTTTGATTTATGTTATTCCAATTAAATCATTTTAACCTAATGATAAGCATGCCATTTGTATGCATGTAGGTATTTCAAATGATCCAAGGGATTACATGCCTATAGGCATTTGAGATGATCCGAGGATCATTATTTTCTAGATTGTGAGTGGGTGTTGTGTTTGGGGGATTATAGCCTCATTGAGGCATTTATATCGTTGTGAGTATTTGAGATGACAAGCATGTTGATGCATTTATATGCTTGCAAGTATTTGAGATGGTATGAGGGATTGCAGGGATGTCAATGCATTTTCATGTATGTGGGTATTTGAGATGATTTAAGGATCATTTTATCATTCAGTTGTAAGCAGGTGTTGTGTAATGGCTAAATGCCTCCATAATGAGATAATAATCTATTTGATTTAATGTGTAATGTGTATGAGCTACTTGTTTAGAACATTCACAATAAGGGTTGTTATATATTCCCTTTGGAAAATCCTCTTAATATTACATGCATTTAGGGTTAACCTCATTTACTCATCACATTAGATTGGTATTAGAGCTTTTATATGTTTTTTGTATGTTGTGGGTCTAGGGAATTTGAAGAATTGAAAGAGGAGGATAAACATGTCAATAGTAGAATGTTGTTGTGAAGAGAAACATGAATAAGGAGTTTGCTTGTTGATGTCAAGACTTAGATTAGAGGAAGCAGTATTTGTATGCTTCGAGGAGCATTGGGTTGCACTAAGGTGCATTGTGAATATCCATGGGTACTAAATTGGATAGATAAATCCATATTGAGAATAATAATTGCAGGTAGAAGAATTTAAGGAGAATGATTTATAGTTGTGATGTTGTTGGGAGTAAGAGTAAGTACTTATCATTGAGATCATCATTATATAACAAACTTATCTTAGTACTCTTACATACTCTCATCAACTACAATCAAGGAAACAATCATTGATTCCACAAATGGTTTTGTAGTTGTCTCCTTAAGTGTGACACCCTGTTTCTCCTTGTTTGTAAATATAACTATAAATGGCCAAAAGACATGGCAAACTTTATATGTGTGAATATTGATTCGATGGACCTTTGTTTGAAAGGTAAACGAATGTGAACCTAATTGTTTACTAATAAAATGGACAAGTGTTTCATTACTAATGGAAGGGGGGTATACTTAGAAAGACCACAAATGTTATATGAAGAAAGGGTGAAGGGGACCATGAATGGTTGCATTAACCTTCAACAAACCAGTGCTTATTGGATTTAATTGCTCGGGACCAGAACCATCCTCTGACCCAGAAATGAATTATAGTCAGGCTAGTGGGTGGGAAGACCTCCTCGAGAGTTAATGAGGGATGGGGTGTGTAATCACTCATCCGTAAGGCTTCTAGACTTGACCATTGGCTAGGAATTTGGGCCACACACGACCCTACTTAAAGAGGTGAGGAGGGAAGGTGTGGTGGGGAGAGGGAAAACGAACGAGCTTGCGAAGAGTGGAGATACGGGAAATGAATATCGAGGATTCAAGGAAGAATGGAAAACTAAGCGTTTTGGACATAGGAAATGGTAGAGAAGATTATGATACAAGATGATAAATGAGGCTATTCCTCATTGCTTGGTATCGTGTAAACCATTGACAGGATCATGTGGGAAGACGAGAGTAACCTCTGTCCCTATTGTGGTTGAGCGAGACAAAAAGGATATGTTGCAGAGCATCATGGTCTAGCTCAGGGGTGGCTAGTGGTAAATCCGTTTGGAGTGACTGAGCCTACAGTTGGGTGGAAATGGGCACCCCTTCCAGTAGTCACTTCACATTGTCTGATTCTGATAAGTCTTTTCTCGACTTTAATTGTTGAGTTAGAATGATGAATGATTTATTGGTTTTTACACACACACACACACACACACACACACACACACACATATATATATGAACATATCTGTGTGAAATGGCTATGTTATGCGTATGCTTCCATCTCCTTGGGAACTCACACCTCCCCTTGATAAACTGTATTCCCAACTTCACTCTAGAGGGCTTCCTGGGCGTAAGTCTTAAAATGGTCGAGATAGGAAAGATCGTGTAGATTTGAAACCATCTATCTAAGGAGAATACTTTCCCCTGACCCCATTTCCGTGTGAATTTCTAGACCCATGTCCCTAACCCGTTCGGGGTGAGAACTTAGGAAAATAGTGATATGAAAATACCAAAAGGGAAAGGTTTTCCTTTTCCGAAGGATAGACGGACGAGATCCGTCTGGAAGGAGCCAAGGGTTGTCATGGGTGTTGTCTATGGGAAAGAGAGTGGGAGTTAACCTCTCTAGCCCCTCAGATCCACAAGTTCAGAGTTCGCGTATCGGGAGGACTATGGGTTGGTGCGACCAAAACCTCCAAAACCTGAAGTCATGAAGTAATGTGGGTCGTTGATCTATGGATCCTTTGAGACCCACCTCAACCATTGGATCTACGACTTCAGGGTTCGCGCACAGGGAGAGAACAAATCTCGTTCGTCGAATCTATGCACAGAGTACAATGGCCATGAGATCTAGAGGAAAGTGCATGAGGTCTAACCCTTTGAAAGTGAACAGGGGAGTTGACTTTTGTGAAGTCCCGAAGTTTTGAAGTTAATCAGAATCGTCCATCGTCCGAGGACAGGTGGCAACAGATCCAAGAGTTTGAGGATTCGGACCTCGGAATATTTTCAAGGAGCTGGTAGCCGCAACAATCCTAACCGTCCATCGAGATAGGACACGTGGTGGGAGATTAGCATTTTGATGACTCGAAAATCAGGAAGGTAAAAGGTGGATTTGTGAGAACTCGCGAGATCCAAACTTGTGAGTTGATCTAAACCATCAGATCATGAGAGGAGTCGTGGCCGTCAATCTGACGCAAGTGGAGTTTTGGGAATCAGAGGAAGGCAGATGGACTAATTTCCATCTTCGTTATATGTGAAGTCCCTAAGTGCTCGGAATCTTGGCCCCAGGTCATAGCCAAGGGTCACATTAATGAGGGTTAAGGGAGGAGCTAGCACACGCTAGGCTCTAGCTCAGAAGTTTCAAAGTTCGGGAGTCAGGGGAGCCAAGGTTGGCTCACATGCAAATGTCTAAGATGCGAAGTCATGAAGCGAAAGCCGAAATCCCCGCTAGCCCGTGCGTTAGATGAGAGTTATACCAGATGGTGGAAAGATTGATGATTGGATCTCACTCCCTGGAGTAGAGCCTAGGGATCGTACAACCGAGATGAATCTGCGTAGATGACGCACGGTTCTCAGTTAGAGCATACCAAAGGATTTGAGAGGTCGCGAGATATAAATAAAGGGTTGGGTTAGTGTCTGACCGTATTTGCTAGAATACTACAGCCAAGTTTAAGGAGGAGCCTCATTTCAGAGAGATGATTCGAGATGAGATAGTTGAAGGAGAACAAAACTGAAAATTTAGAGGCTTTACACAATAGAAATGCCTTCAGAAGGGTGGGTGTGTTACAAATTGGTATCAGAGACATGTTACAACACTTGGCCTGTTTGGGCTCATGGATGAGTTGTGTAAAGACCACATTAAGGGGTTTAAAGGGCGAAATCCTACCTCACTCCCTTCCTAAAAATTCCAGTTAAGCCCTTATTATAGAAAATAATGATAGCTTATTGTTGTGTGTGTATGAATTTAAAAAATGTGAATTATGTGTTGGTTATGAACTAATATAATGTTAGCTAACAACAAGTGTTTTGTCTGCATTATGGAAATTGATCAACTGCGAGAAATTGTAATCATATAGAATGGTGACACACCACGATGTGGGGGATGGCTCCCACAATAGAGACGAAGAGTCTGACGAGAGGAGGTTGGTAGAGATCCCTCTGGATCTAGCTGAGACTGTGAGGAGTCTCATGGCCAAATTACAGAGCTGCAAGGCCGACAACGAGAGATTGATAAAAGAGCAAGAGAAGAAAATGAAAATCAATGCAGTCTTGCTGCAGAGTTTATCTGACATACAAAGACAATTGCAACATGGACCTGACACCATTCATGTAGACCGACGACAGAAAAAATGAGTCAAATTCCACTTGAGATACAGAAACCTGGGCCTTTAAGTGGCCTCACTGGGATTAGTACCTCGAGAAAGGTCCAATCTGGAGACAGGGGACAAGCGTCGGATGAATCCTCTAGAAAGGAAACTGGAGACTCAAAGGGATCTTCTAGTAGTAGAATCAATTCACATTCTCAAAGAAAATGGAAGAAACGAAAGGATTCCAAAATTCATAATCTCGAAGAATTTAGGAAGGCCAAACCACCCTCTTTCGATGGTGAGATTAAGGAGGTGGAGGCCTGGCTACTTGGACTAAAGAAGTATTTGAGAGTCCATGACTTCTCTAAAAACTTGAAGGCCCGAGTAGCCACTTTCAACTTGAATGGAAAGGCTTCCATTTGGTGGAAAGACCTTAAGAATGTAAAAGGGATTCATGAAGAGGACCTATCTTAGGAACGGTTTGAGAAATACTTCAGGAAGAAGTATCTATCGGAAAAATATTTCGACAAGATGACTAAAGAGTTCTATGAACTCAATCTAGGACAACTCACCATAGAGGAATATGTTAGCAGATTCCTTGAGTTGTTGAGGTATGTACCCTACATAAATGTGGAAAAGGAAAAGGTGCAGTGATTTATCAGTGGGCTACATAAGGACTATCAGAACAGAATTGAGTTTGACGAGCCAAAGACCCTAGAAGACACTATTTGAAAGGAAAGATATTGTTATGAACAGCTTGGGCTTCAGACAAAACCTCACGAAGGATGGAAGCAAAAGAATCGTTCGGGGTTCCAGAAAAAGGGGTTTAAACCCCCAAGATTTAAAAACTATAAGAAGGATTCAAGGGTGAGATTTCCTACTCGAAGTGTACACTAGCATAATTTCCCCTCCCAGAGTGGAAATAAACCTTTTGGATAAACCCTAGGAAAGACTAATAACCCAAAGAAAGAACCCTTGAAATGTTGGGGTTGTGGAGAATAAAATCTATTGAGGGACTGTCCACACAGACATCAGAATAGTAGGAGAATTTACAACGTCCAAGAAGCTACCACCATCAATGATATCACTAGGAGTATGCCACAAATTTATGCAGTCATTGATAATAAACAAGTCGACCACTAAGCTTCAATGGTGGAGATGGAAGGTATGATCACCAACCATCTAGTATCTATTTTAATTGAACCTAGTTAAAATTTGAGTTATGTGGCCCCTCAAGCTATTGATAAGTGTAAATTATAGCCACATAAACATGCTAAGCCATGGTTGGTATAGTTAGCCACTGGCACCAAAAGAAAAATAGTGGAGGTCATACCAGCCTACCAATTCACTGTGGATGGATTTCCCACCCAAGCTAACCTTAACATACTTTCCCTAGGATCGTATGACCTGCTGATTGGTATGGATTGGCTAGTTGCATATAAAACTAAGATGGAATGTTACCACAAAACCTTAGAATGTGTAAATGAAGAAGGGAGAAAGATAACCATCCAAGGGATTCGGAATCTTGTCTTAGTGAGATGAGTATCAGCCCTTCAAATGAAAAAATATTGCAGAAAGGGATGTCCTCTATATGCAATACAGGGGTTGGAATCTGTTGAGGATGAAAGACCAAGTCTAGAAGACCACCCCATACTAAGAGATTATAGAGATGTGTTTCCAGAAGAGGTATTGAGTCTACCTCTGAGAAGGGACATTGAATTCTCAATAGAACTTTCACCTGGAGCAGTACCAGTATCTAGGACCCCCTATAGGATGAGTACACCCGAGCTAGTTGAACTCAAACAACAGCTAAAGGAAATGATGGATAAAGGCTACATCCGGCCTAGCATGTCTCCATGGGGAGCACCAATCCTGTTTGTGAAGAAGAAAGATGGTACATTCTGACCGTGCATATATTATAGACAACTCAATAAAGTAACCATAAATAAAAAATACTCCTTACCCAGAATCAATGACTTGTTCGATAAATTGGGGGGTGCTTCCATTTTCTCAAAGATTGACTTGAGATATGGATACCATCAAGTCCGAATCAAGGATGAAGACATCCAAAAAACCACCTTCAAGACAAGATATGGTCACTACGAATTTGTGGTAGTACCATTTGGATTAACCAATGCCCCTGCAACCTTTATGTGCTTGATGAACAATGTACTCAGCAAATTCCTAGACAGGTTTGTATTGGTTTTTATTGACAATATATTAATCTACTCCAAGAATAGAGAGGAACATGAGGAACATCTTAGACTTGTACTTCAAGTGCTAAGAGAGCATCATCTCTATGCCAAATTTAGAAAGTGTGAGTTTTTCCAGAGGAAAATACATTACATGGGCCATGTCATATATGAAGAAGGGGTAGCAGTAGACCCTGACAAGATCAGATCCATCATGGAATGGCCTACCCCGAAGGATGTTTTGGATATCATATCCTTTATGGGTTTAGCAGGATACTATAGGAGGTTTATAAAATGGTTTTCCAAGATTGGTTGTCCAATCACTACCCTCTAGAGGAAGGGGGTTAAATTCATTTGGAAATGTGAAGAAAGGTTTCCATCGATAAAACGCCTTTTGACCCATGTGCCCGTGCAGAAGATCACTGATCTCGATAATGACTTCCTCGTGTGCACAGATGCCTGCAAGGAAGGACTCGGATGATTCTTTATGCAATAACGAAGTGTAGTTTTCTATGAATCTTGAAAATTGAATGAGCATGAAGTCAACTATGTGAACCATGATATAGAGTTGGCCGCCATAGTGCATGCTTTGAAAATGTGGAGGGATTACCTCCTGGGTAGGAAATTTTTACTTATGACAGACCACTGTGGATTGCGACACCTGTTTGACCAACCAAAACTCAATGCTAGACAAGATAGGTGGATGGCCCTCCTTAGTGAGTTTGATTTCGAAATCAAACATATCAAAGGAAAGGAAAATAAGGTGGTTGATGCCCTTAGCAGAAGTATGAAAACAATTCACTTGGCAACGATGAGCACCTGTGAGACAAATGTTAGGGAAAGAGTTATGAATTCACAAGAAACATACATATTCTTCCAGACCGTGACCTCATACCTGGAGAAAGAACCCGCATGGCTAATGTATGAAGGCTACCAGATGCTAGATAGAGGTCTGCTGACTTACTGAAACAAGCTATATATTCCAAGTTGTGATGACTTAAAGAGGTTCATAATGGACAAATTTCACAAGAGACCATACACCGGACATCCGGGCTATCAGAATATGGTCACAACCACCAGGAAATAATTCTATTGGCTTGGATTAAAAAAAGACATAGTTGAGTATTTAGCTAAATGTCTAGAATGCCAACAAGTTAAAGCAGAACACTGGCACGCAACAAGATTATTACAACCTCTACCAATCCCAGAATGGAAATGGGAGACCATCTCCATGGATTTCATCACCGGATTACCAACATCGGCCAGGAAGAATGACATCATCATGGTAGTGGTGGATAAATTGAGCAAGTCCGCTCATTTTATTCCCATAAAATTGAATTGCAAGGCAATAGATATTTACAACATATTCCTAAAGGAGATTTCAGACTACATGGCATGCCTAAGGAGATCGTGTCTGATAGAGACACAAAATTTACTTCAAACTTTTGGAAATCCTTGATGGCTGGTCTGGAGGCCAAATTATTGTTTAGCACATCCTATCATCCTCAAACCGATGGACAAACGGAAATATTTAACCAAATTTTATAAGACATGCTAAGGGTGCATGTAATGCATCAACCTAAAAAGTGGGAAGACTACCTGCCACTGGTGGAATTTTCGTAGAACAATGATGCAGGAGCATCGCCAACTCATCAAGGAGCATCGCGCAAGACAAGCGAGCCATCATAAAAGACGATGAACATCTGGACAAGTCCAGCCGAAACTTTTTGAATTTCCTTCAAAGATGATGCGCCAATGTATAAATGCACCATTTATGGGAAGTGACTTTTGTATGTTGTATCAGATCTCGAGCCATACGCTCATGTCTGAAATAGATAGGAGGCATTTATTAGATTTAATGCAGGTAGATAGATGTTTAAGTCTAGATTAGACAGTTTTAGAGGCTGAGAGGGAAACCGGATATAGACACCCTCATTGTATCATTGTAACATGAGCAGCATTCAGAAGGGAGGAGAAAGAAGAGAATTGTGTGAAGAACACCCATATACAGATGTTGAATTAATAGAAAGAGTCTTTGATTCAATTTCATGGATGGTGTTGTTTCTCTGTGTATCTTGTTTATGTGCTCATGAATGTTTTTTTTTTGGGTTATGCATTTGCTTTGAATATGCTATGCATGTGATTTCAGGGTTTTCAAATGAAGTCTGAGAGAGAAGAGGATAAGTTTCAATTGTTCTATATCTGAGCCAGGAGGTTCCTGCAAAGAGTGCAGTCGAATTCATTCGGAAGGAGTGCGTTGATGAGGGCTCGATAGTTTAACTTTTGATCTTACTTGTCCAGAACTGGGAGTTGGTTGTTGAAGCCGTGCGAAGAGTGCATAGGCAGAAGAAGAAGTCTCAGTTGCTAATCTGAGAAAAGGAAGCTAAAGATTGCTACTGCAGGAGTTGCACAGAGTCTGAAGGATTCAACACCTGGGAAGTTGTTGAATGCCGAGTGCAAGTAGTGTGCACAAATCCCTCTGAAGGAGTCAGAGAGGAAAAGCTCAGGAAGTTTATCACTTCCGGGATATTGTCTAAAGTAGAGCATAGGAGGTTTATGCGGAGGAAAGTTCGAGCAGGAGACGCAAGCGCAGGCGTTGGAGAGCACATTCTGAGAAGGAGCACTTAGCCTTTCTCGAGAAATCTTCAAGGAGGAGGAACTGACGGTCGAGATCTTGTGGAGAAGATCGGGGAAATCCCATCAACCGTTGGATCTCATGGAAGTACGAGGAGGTTACGGCCACACAGAGCCCAGAAGCTTGAGGGGCTGCTCAGTCGTTGGATCAACAAGTGATTTCCCGTTAGCCGTTAGATATCGAGGAGTTGCACAGGGGTTAAGCCCTAAGATAGAGGAGAATCTCGGAGGGGTCATCAGGATATAAGGTCTTCGGGGTTTTTCTAAGCAAGAGAATTGAGGCCTTGTGAGTCTCGAAATCCCGAGAAAGAATCTCAGCCGTTGATCTCGAAAGGACACGCGTCAGGCATCAGAACAAGAGTCAGGAATCGGAGAATCGGGGTTTCCGGTGACAAGGGACTCTTGCATGTTGGAATTGCGATCCGTGATTTCCCGATAGGATCAGTGCCATCCATTGGCAGGGACACGTGGTTAGAGATCCCTCAGAGTCGATGATCGAGGAATTGAAAGTCCCGTGTACATTGACATCAGGAATCGCGAATTCCCGATATGCGATTTCCCGACAAAGTCAAGGCTTGTAGGGGATAACAGGTGTCATAAGACCAAGCCTTACCGTGAGCAGAGGAGAGGTGGCATCGAATATCGGAGGATCGGGCATCCTGTGAACACAAGTTCTATACACTTCATTTTCGCGAAGTCCGGATTCCGATAGGGGAAGTACCGTGGTCTTGTGGAGTGCGGACGTATGTGAGAAGAATTAGCCAGAGGAGCTAAGGGGTGCATGGAAGTTCCATCGGAGCTCGAGAATCAGAAATCCTTGAGGCGAGTAATTAACTACCTTGCAAACACCGATTTCCCGACGGGTAAAACTCCGATAAGAGAAGGAAGCCGGGAGGAAAAAGTCCATCGGGTTTCGGAGAATTGTGATGCCCGATGCCGTGAGTCCCAGATTCGCGACCACACGATATTCTGATTTCCTGATAGGGTAAAGGGAGGTCATCGGAGGAGAATCCTGTGGGTGCAAAGTAGTCCCGATAAGGGATTTGAGGAGAAATTTAGCTCTTCGGGCTTAGAAGAAAAGAAGGTCCTAGTGGGAGCAGACGCGCTAGGTGGTGTGTGCTGCGTCAAACAACGGCTACCAAGAATCACTAAAGATGAGCCCTTTCAAAGTCCTCTATGGTAGGCCGTGCAACACTCCAGTCAGTTGGAGTAATCCCGTGAACAAAATTACGATTGGACCCAGCATGTTGAAATAAATGGAACAACAAGTGATTCAGATAAAGCAAAATCTGAAAATCGCTCAGAATAGACAGAAGAGTTATGCCGAAAAAAAGAGAACCCCTAGAGAATTCAAGATGGGAGACCACATCTATCTCAGAGTTAGGCCCAGGAAGATTTCCCTAAGAATGGGAGCTTGTGCCAAGTTGGCACCTCGGTATTGTGGAACTTTTGAAGTTCTAGATAGAGTGGGACATGTAGCCTATAGGCTAGCACTTCCTCCCACAGTAAAAGAACATAATGTTTTCCATGTTTCATTGTTGAAGAAATATGTACATGATTCTAATCATATAATTGACTGGTATGTGATCTAGGTGGAACCACAGGGACAATTCCTACCAAAACCTCAATGCATACTAGAAAGGAAGGAAACCCCACTCTGGAACCGAACCATTGCACAGGTCAAGGTGCAATGGAAACACTTTGGCCCAGATTAGACCACATGGGAAATGGAGGATGCCATGAGATAGGAATACCCATTTTTGTTCACTTATGTACATACATGAAATGTTAATAGATAGAACATTGAGGACGATGTTCCTTTAAGGGGGAGGGAATTTTGACACCCTGTTTCCCCCAGTTTGTAAATATAACTATAAATGGCCAAAAGACTATGGAAAACTTTATATGTGTGAATATTGATTCGATGGACCTTTGTTTGAAAGGTAAACGAATGTGAGCCTAATTATTTACTAAGAAAATGGACAAGTGTTGCATGACTAATGGAATGGGCATGTACTTAGAAAGACCACGAATGTTATACGAAGAAAGGGTGAAGGGGACCAAGAATGGTTGTGTTAACCTTCACCAAACCAGTTCTTACTAGATTTAATTTCTCAGGACCAGAACCATCCTCTGACCCATAAATGAATTACAGTCAGGGTGGTGGGTGGGAATACCTCCTCAAGAGTTAATGAGGGATGGGGTGTGTAAGCAATCATCCGTAAGGCTTCCAAACTTGACCACTAACTGGGAATTCGGGCCACACGTGACCCTGTTGAAAGAGGCGAGGAGGGAAGGTGTGGTGGGGAGAGGGAAAAAGAACATGCCTGCGAAGAGTGGAGAGATGAAAAATGAATCTTAGGTATTCAAGGAAGAATGGAAAACTAAATGTTTTGGACACAGGAAATGACAGAGAAGGTTATGATACAAGATGATAAACAAGGCTAGTCCTCCTTGCTTGGTATCATGTAAACCATTGCTAGGATCCTACGGGAAGAGGAGAGTAACCTCTGTCCCTATTGTGGATGAGCGAGAAGAAAAGGTTATGTTGCACAACATAGTGGTATAGATCGGGGGTGGCTAGTGGTAAATCCATTTGGAGTGGCTAAGCCTATGGTTGGGTGGAAACGGGCACCCCTTCCAGTAGTCAGTTCACATTATCTGATTCTGATAAGTCTTTCCTCGGATTTAATTGTTGAGTTAGAATGATGAATGATTTCTTTGTTTTTACACACACACACACACACACACACACACACACACACACACATATATATATATATATATAGATGGATGTATGAACATATCTATGTGAAATGACCATGTTATGCATATGCTTCCATCTTCTTGGGAACTCACACTTCCCACTGATAAATTGTATGCCCAACTTCACTCTGGAGGTCTTCCCCGGCGTAAGTTGTAAAATGGTTGAGATAGGAAAGATAGTGTATATTTGAAACCATTTGTCTGAAGAGAATACTTTCCTTTGACCCCCTTGCCATGTGAATTTCCAGACCCAAGTCCCTAACCCGTTCGGGGTGAGAACTCAGGAAAATAGTGATATGAAAATACCGAAAGGAAAAAGTTTTCCTTGTTCGAACGACGGACAAACGAGATCCGTCTGGAATGATCCAAGGGATGTCATGGTCATTGGCTATGGAAAATATCATGGGAGTTAACCCCTCTAGCCCCTTGTATCCACAAGTTCAGAGTTCGTGTATCGAGAGGACTATGGGTTGGTGTGACCAAAACCTCTGAAACCTGAAGTTGCGAAGTAATGTGGGTTGTTGATCTATGGATCTTTCGGGACCCACCTCTATCGTTGGATCTATGAGTTCGGGATTCGCACATAGGGAGAGAATAGATCACGCTCGTCGTATCTATGCACGGAGCACCATTGCCATGAGATATAGAGGAAAGTGCACAAGGTCTAACCCTTTGAAAGTTCATAGGGGAGTGGAATTTTGCAAAGTCCCAAAGTTTCAAAGTTAGTCGAAACCTTCCATCATCCAAGGACAGGTGGCATTAGATATCGGAGTTCGAGGATTCAGACCTCGGAATATTTGCAAGGAGCTGGGAGCCATAGAAATCCTATCCATCCATCGAGATAGGACACATGGCGGTAGATCAACATTTTGTTGACTCACAAATTAGGAAGGTCAAAGGTGGAGTTGTGAGAACTTGCGAGGTCCGAACTCACGAGTTGATATAAACCGTCAAATCATGAGAGGAGTCGTGGTCGTCGATCTGACGCAAGTGGATTTTTGAGAATCAAAGGAAGGGAAATGGACTAATTTCCAACTTTGTGATACACGAAGTCCTGAAGTGTTCGAAATCTTGGCCCCCAGGTCATAGCGAGGGGTCACATTGATGAGGGTTAAAGGAGGATCTACCACGTGCTAGGCTCTAGTTCAAAAGTTTGGAAGTTCGAGAGTCGGGGGAGCTAAGGTTGTCTCACATGAAAATGTCTGACATGCGAAGTCACAAAGCGAAAGCCAAAATCCCCGCTAGCCCGTGAGTTAGACGAGAGTTATGCCAGATGGTGGAAAGATTGATGATTGGATATCACTACCCGGAGTAGAACCTAGGGACGGTACAACCGAGATGAATCCGTGTAGATGATGCACGGTTCTCAGTTAGAGCATACTGAAGGATTCGGGAGGTCACGAGATATAAATCAAGTGTCGGGTTAGCATCTGACCATATTTTCTATAATACTATGGGTAAGTTTAAGGAGGAGGTTCATTTCAGAGAGATGATTCGAGATGAAATAGTTGAAGGAGAACAAAAATGAAAATTTAGAGGCTTTACACTATAGAAACTCCTTAAGAAGGGTGGGTGTGTTACATTAAGGCTAGAGAAACTCTCTAGAGTAAGAGTCTCATCAAGTTTAGATAAAATCTCATCCATCATGGAATCTTGCCACACTTCCTCAATTGGATTTGTGAATAGCTTTTAAAGGCCACCTTCTTCGATTCCTTTTTCCAAATCAAAACCAGATCCATGGATATTATCTCTAATGTTGACTTCTTGACCATCAAACGTAGCGAAACACTGTAAATTCCATGCACGAAATTGAAAACAAAATCTTTGTTAAATCAAGAATACACAAGATAGGATCTAACTCAAAAACATCATCTAAATACATAGGGAAATATATGGAGCCCAATCCCTTCACATGATATGTGGCATGACCACCAAACTCCACAATAATACCTCCCTCTTGCTATCGAAACATGTTGAAGATCTTTATATCATAAGTCATATGTCTCGAAGCTCCATTTTCCACATACCATCCAAAACTTGAAATCGTGTTGGTGGAAAGGCACAAAACCATGACAAAGGTTGTATCAAGACTAACAATCAACTCTTCCACACATGGAGCTTTAACACTTCCTGCAATTTGTAATTGTTGTTGTTTTTTACCCTTTCCCTTTTTCTCGAGACCCTGAGAAGAATAATGGCCATGTTTGTTGCAATTGAAGCATTTTATTTGGCTCAAATCCTTCTTCTATTGGTTATAAGATATTGAGTCTTCCTTCTTCTTTTGACCCTTTCTAGATCTGTTCTTTTGTCCCCTCCTCACCTTCCCTATGAGGGCTAGGTCTAGAACATCCTCATAACTAGTTGAGACTTGTTGTAGACTCATCTCCTCTCCAATGAAGCATCCCATAACCGCTCAAAGTTAGGTAACTTTTCTTGACCATAGATAACTTGGAAAAAGTTGTGTCGCGGTGGACTAAATTCAGTAAGAGAAATATGAATTATCTCATTATCCTCAACTATGTCTCCAATTGCAACAATAATCTCTTACCACTGTGATCATATTCATGTGATTGCTTACTATTGTATGTATTTTTCTCGTGCAAGTAGAGGTGTGTTTGTTCTTAAAGAGGATATTCCTAGATATGTTCACACTCTAGTACAAGGTTCCCAAGGAATCATACATCCACTTGGCAGTATTTTTTGCAGTGATATAAAGGATTAGGGGATCTTCACCAATTGTTGGAATAATGAGAGGGGGGGGGGTGAATAAATATGAGCACTTTTATTACTTTCAATACCAATATGTATTCTTTTAAACTTATGAGAATTACATCATTGGTTTATTATTAACAATCAATACATTAGTGCATCATAAACATCATCATCCATTAGTGCATAATAAATAATCATAGAATCGTCCACAAATACACAGTACACCTGTATTTATGTGGAAACCCAATGCAGAGAAAACCATTGAATTATTTTCTTATATGTCAGAAGAAATACATTCATAGGAAGCACCAACTTCCCATTCTCCAGCTATAATTGGAAGGATGCTACAACCCCATCGTTTCTCAGCCTATGACCTATAGGAAGCTACAACTCCCTGATTCTCTAGTTCCAACCAGAAGGAGGATACAACCCCCTATGTTCTCTGGCTCCAACTGAAAGGTGGATAAAACCACCTGGTTCTCAGGCTCCAACTTGAAGGAATCTCCAACTCCCTAATTCTTCGGCTTCAACTGGAAGGAGGATACAACCCCCTTTCCTTGCCCCATCCAACCACCCTGAAATATAAGTTCCAAACAATAGATACTGCCACTGTTACTCTATCACTTTCAACCTATCACTATATTCAACCCTTGTCACTGTCACTATCACTGTCATTGTCATTTTCTCATCCAGGAAACTAGATCCACTCCTACCCGCATGCAACTCATTCCAATATCAACAAGAGCATATCTCAAACCATATTCCCAACATCAACAGCACATCCCTCTACCAAGCATGTACCAAGATCACCACATACCATCAAAATATATGTGTCTCAACCAAATACTAACCTATACCATGCATCGATATGTACCACAACCTGTACCATTAACCATGTACCATAACAAGTGCATCAACCATGCACCAAACCTGTACCATACAAAGTATCAATCTTGTACCATACCATGCAGATTAACCATGTATATCAACCATGTATATTAACACCATAACATGTACCAATCATATACCATATCATGCCATACACTATATACCAATAAACCAATAAATTCACTAGTGATGTATCTCAACAAGAAGACCTCAACCAACATGTAAAAAACATCCAATATGTAGCACAAGACATATACCAAAAACTCACAAAGGCATCCCTCAAGCATGCTCCACAAAATCACCAAGATGAAACTTCAAACTAAACATATAAGAATACCTCTAATCATGTATTTGACCTAGTGTATGTGATCACATACCTGCATACCTTCCTCAACTTCAACAATAAGAGAATAGCATCTTCATCAAACTTTACCTCAGTCTCACGGGACTAGTTTTTGGATTAGTCAAAATGCTAACTTTCAATAGGAATAAATATTTACCTGTAATAAATAAGGTATAAAAATTGTACGCAATATTAGTCAATGTCTTCTCTGCAATTCCTCCAAGTTTCACTTCTTGGAACATCCCAGAAATGGAGTTATAGCCAAAATGGTAGATCTTGATGAATTCTGGCTTATTCTAGAGAGCGAACTTGTAAAGCATGCCACGCATGGAATATTTGATATATGGATATGAAAATTTCACACAACATATTAAGGCCTATGATATATCCAATGCATTTTTTCTCCCTAAATTTGGATCTTATATGAAGAAATTATTATTATTTTTCGCGGAACACCTGTTTAAATCTAGTTTCATGACTAGTGAAAATCCCTACCTTCCATAGGGTGTATATCCCAAACTACAACGACCCATAAGATTAAATTTATACCATGGGTACCTTGATATGTGCTCTCAATAGCCTCCTATTTTTTCTATCTGAATCATCCTATAAAATAATTTATTGCAAAAATGGTCAGATAACTTGTAAATAACACACCTTAGAACACATCATTAAAAGACTTCATCCTCCTTTGGATTTTTGGCCTTCTTTACTTCACCTTCCCTCTGAAATTCTCCTCATATCTCTTTGGTTACCTCAATCACTTATATATATTCAATATACTCAATATGTTCTAATGGGAGTCTCTTGATCTCTTATTTATACTTCCTAAGTGCCTTCCTTTAGGGGTTATCTTGTAACTGTTTTACCCATCTTCCTTGTTTTAGGGCTAACCCACATTCTTGTTGCAACTACTTTACCCATAATTAGTCAAATCATAATTTCATGTTGCAAATAATTTATTTTTAATTACTTTCTTGTTGTCTTCCTTTAGGGGGTAACTTGTAACTGGTTTACCCATCTTCCTTGTTTTAGGGCTAACACACATTCTTGTTGCAACTACTTTACCCATAATTAATCAACTCATAATTTCTTGTTGTAACTAATTAATTTTTAATTATTTTCTTATTTCAACAATTTTACCCATGATTAACTCCTATTTGCAACCAATTTGACTAGTAAATTTTTTGATGACTTTCTAGGAGCTTCTAGAATAATTGACTTCTTTGTTGACCTTCTAGGGGCTTCTAGAATATTCATGAGGGTCCTTCAACTTCACAAATCCATATATATTCAACTGTGAGAAACTATGTGATGTACCACATATCATCATAAATGACACGATATGTAATATCCATCTACGATAGTATTAACTACAATTACACTATGCTTCATTTAGTTATTTCCCAATCAACTTCAGGTCCCATAACCGCACCTTCGGGGATACATGTAGGCTATATGAAATTCTCCCAAATAACTCACCATTAATCTTGATCGTACAAATATCCAACATATTTGGACCTCTCCAAGGGCTGACATAAATCTCTAAGGGTTCACATCAATGACGACCAACTATCCAAACCAATGCTCCATTAATATAAACCAATTATACAACAAAATCCAATGGGATTTTCTTTGCATTTACTAAATTTTTTCTGTGTTTTGATTTATATTTGGGATATGTAGGTGGTGCAACAAATGTCTCCGCAAGGTACCATAAGTATTCCATTTTGAAAAGGTTCTATAATGTCAACTTCTATGGCACAAAGTTAGAGCCTCCTTGTAACACGTTTACTACCTTCTTGTTATGTTCTTCATGATCTTTGGGATCTGTAAGTGGTGCAACAATGATCTACACAAGGTACCATGAGTTTGTCATTTCCAAGAGGTTTTTTAATATCAACTTCTATGGAACATAATTGGAGGCTCATTCCAACAAGTGATTCTCTTGCATCCTAGGAGTTTCCATTGTTGTAATTGTTTTGAAAAATCTACAATCTACGATCGTTAGATTAACTAGGTATTTTCACCCCACAACCCTTTTGAGGTCCACATGTTGATCATTAGAACAATTCTATTTAGATCACTAAATCTTGGACATACAACTCACTAAAATTCTTTAACAACTCTCTATTTAGACAATGTGTCTCTCTATATACAAAATCTACATGATTTAATAAATTGTTCTCTTATACCATGTTAAAATTCTTTAGCACATGGTAACTATGCTAGTCTTATTTCTAACCTACATAGGAAAACAAAAAATTGAAATCTGTATCAAAATTGTGATCCTAACTTTAGTAGGAACTAAAACACTTCAAGCTAAGAAGGTAGTAGTGAGTACACAAATATGAAACTTCAATCGCAATATTGTTTATTACTCTTGAAAAGAAGAATTACATTGAAATATTCAAACTATACCCTTCACCCACTACTTTCTAATGTGTAAAAATTAATGAATAAAACCCATACCCTTTCCCTCTCATCTATAGACTAGGAGGTACAATGAATGTGGATACATGCACAATAGTTCCTTAAGTGGAATAAACCTAAATCCTAGATATATTCTTAGCCTTATGATTAGAAACATCAACCTGCATGAAAGAACTGCTCCTAGGAAGGTGTTCCCATTAGAGGAGGCTGCAAGTATGCATGAAAATCACCCTATATAACCTTGGAGACTTTCCACATGCAAAGAACCCTATCTAATATTGAAATTTTTTGACATGTAAAGCACCCTAACTAATTGTGCATGCATCTACTAACTCAAGAAAACTAAAAAATAGAACTGAAATGCTAAATATACAAACAATCTAAATTGGAACTATACTAAGGAATTTCACATGAATTCAACCTCCATCTCTCTTGCCTCCACAAATTTTCCCATGCACTCATTCATCACTATATAGAATTGATAAAGGAGTGTGTAGTGCTAATGTTTTCATTGATGTTGTTGTATGAAATCTTTGTTATTATTACAGACGTTGTATTGAATATCTGCTAGAATACCTACCACCATACTGTAAATGTGCTGAACCTACACATAATAGATCTAGTTAAACAATAATACACACATTTGCAGAGAAAATTGGGGAAAGAAGAAGAAGGAGAGAAAGGATGGAAGAATTCTCATTAACCATTGTGAATAATGAATAATTTACACATGATATACTTTGTATAACTCAATGAGTTCGACTTGAGGTGAACCAATGCACCATAGTGGTCATCTAGAGTGATATGGACACACACCAGCAGTTAAGGGAGTGAACCACCACCTATTCTAGTCTCTCAGTCAGTTATGGGAGTGAACTGCCACCTAGTGTAGTTAACTAGTCAACTAGTCTTCAGTTAACTGACTGAACAAAGAGTAGTGAGGAGTTAACTCAGGGAATCAAGGCTAATTCACCATTCTAGTGATGATACCAAGGAAAGGTCTAATTAGCATGGTGATTATCCCAATGCAACATCTAAACTCAATTCAACTAGTCAAACTGAAGTGTCAACTAAAAGAGAATATTCTCCAGGTGGAATATTCCCCCCTAAAATATAAGAGACTAGATAATGACTAATTATGACTAATAAAAAAGGAATAACCTTAGGAAAAATAAATCCTAGGTGTGTGTGAAGTAACTCCAACACCCCACCTGAACATCACTATGGTGAAAATAAATATTGGGTCGCGACAACGAGGCCATGTTAGGTACCCAAATATGAAAGATACACTGAAAATAATGTGAGGAAAGAAGGAAAACCTCATGGGAACCCCCCCCCCCTCAAGGTACAATGTATGTAAAAATAAGAACTACAGTTGCTAGGAAACTGTGTCCTTCACTCCAAGATGACCTTGCAGAGAATGAAATTTCTTCTCAATGAAGATCTTGGTGAAAATGTTTGTTGTTTTTTCTGCTGAAGGACAAAACTATAAGTCGATGATCCCCTTGTGTACTAATTCCCAAATGTAGTGCATGTGGATCTTGATGTGCTTCGTCCGCTGCCTCTGAACTGGATCTCTGCAAAAATTTAGAGTGCTCTGGTTGTCACACCAAATGATGATCGGCCTATGAAACTGAATGCCCATCTCAGTGAGAAAATGTTGTAGCCACATAGCCTGAATGGTTATGTTAACTACCCCTCTGTACTCTGCCTCGGCTGAAAATACAGAAATGTCATCTTGCTTCTTGCACAACCAACAGATAGGCCCAGAACCAATACTGATTGAGTAACCATATGTGGACTTGCGATCAATGCTATCACCAGCCCAATCAGAATCAGTAAACCCAGTGAGATCTAATGTAGAGTCTGTTGCATAATGAATCCCAAAGGTGATGGTGCCCTGTACGTATCAAAGGATACGCTTTGTAGCTTTCCAATGTAGCTCATGCGGCTCCTGCATGAACCTGGAAACTGCGACAACTGCATATGAAAGGTCTGGTCTTGAGTGTGTGAGATAAAAAAATATCCCCACTAGCTTTCTGTACATTGTGCTTTCAACCAGTGGAGTCTCCTCGCCATCCTCAAGTTTGACTCCTGATAGGAAAGGAGTCAGAGTAGACTTGCATTCTGTCATGTGAAATCTCTCAAGGAGATCTCGTGCGTACTTGGCTTGAGACAGTTTGATTCCTAATGCATCCTAATTGATCTCAAGTCCAAGGAAGAAGTGTAGAGGACCCATGTCCATCATCAAAAACCTGTTATGAAGAATCCTCTTGACTACACCAATCGCTAAAGTCAAGCAACCGATGATCAACAAATCATTGACATATATAACTAAAAGTAGAAGTGAATCATATGTCGTGAGCATGTATACATTCGGGTCTGATTTACAACATAAAAATCTCTGTGACAACAAGTCGGAGTCCATCTTAGCATACCATGCACTCAAAGCCTGTTTGAGGCCATAAAGTGAGTTCTTCAGTTGACAGACCAAAGATGAGTTCTGCATAAATCCCTGAGGCTGCTCCATGTAGATCTCCTCAGAGAGATCACTGTGAAGAAATGCATTCTTCACATCCATCTGATGGACTTACAATCCCTTGGTTTCTGCAATGGAAAGTGTCAATCGTATGGAATCCATCTTCGCTACTGGAGCAAAGGTCTCATCATAGTCAATACCATGAACCCACTGAAAGCCTTTGGCAACAAGCCTGGCTTTGTATCTATTGATTTGTCCATTCATTGCGCTCTTGGTCCTGTAGACCCATCTGCATATGAAAATTTTCCTCACAGAAGGAAGGGGAACCAAATCCCAAGTATGGTTCTGGAGGAGGGATTTGTAGTCCTCCTGCATGGCAGATTCCCAAAAGGGATTTCCAACAGCCTCACCATAAGACTATGGATATGAAAACTAAACAAAGAAAATATGCCTCAACAGAAATGGATCAGTGGCAATGAGTGCAACATGACGCTCCTTGAAATCAAATCGATTCCTCCTAGTATCGGTTGGATCACCAACGACATCCCCTACATCCTAAAGAGTAGTATGTGCCCACTTGGGCCTCTGCTCTGGCTCTGCAACTACATCTGGATGCTCTGACTCTGCATACGAATGTACTGAATCTGAATATGAATCTAAATCATTTGAGTCCTCTATATCATAACTCTCACCTGAAGAAGAGTCGACATGTGCATGCTCATCATCTCGGATAGGTGGAAGAGTGAAGGTGTTTGCATGTGGCTGCTGAGGTACATGCGAGACAATTTCCTCAAATTGGACACTACGCTCATTGATGAGTTGGTCCGAGGAAAGATCAATAAGATGATATCCCTTCACACGATCAGGGTATCCAACAAAAATGCACTCAGTGCTCTATGGATCAAGTGCCTTCCTCTTTTCTGAGGGAATTCGGGCCCATGCACAAGAACCAAAAATGAGAAAGTGGGTCACTTCCGGTTTGAGGCCACTCCAAACCTCGTAGGGGGTCTTATCCTTGATAGATCTATGGGGAGATTTGTTTTCGATGTATGTTGCACAATTAAGTGCTTCGGTCCATAGTCTCTATGGTAGTGACTTTGCATGCAACATGTAAGATGCCATCTCCTTTAGAGATCTATTTTTCTGCTCAACAACTCCGTTTTGCTGTGGAGTGTAGGGAACTGTATGTTGCAACTGAATCCCTGCCTCATGGAAAATATTATGGATATGATGATTTACATACTCTCCTCCATTATCAGTTCGAAGGACTTTGATCTTCTTTCTGGACTCTATCTCAACCAGGGATTTGAAATCTTTGAGGTGTTGAAAGACTTTTGATTTTTTCCTGAGAAAGTAGATCCAAGTAAAATGTGAGAAATTGTCAACAAAAATGAGAACAAACCTCGCTTTTCTGATCAATGGATGAATAAAAGGACCCATGAGGTCATTGTGGATCGGATCTAAAGGTGCAGAATCTCACTAAGACTTTCCTTTGTCGAATTTCTCTTGAGGGTGTTTCCCAAGAACACATCCCTCACATACTCCCTTGGAGAAATGGATGTTTGGTAGACCATCAACTAATTTTTTCTTGCTAAGTTGTTTCATGTATCTGAAATTCAAATGTACAAAACTCTCATGCCACATCCTACTACTTTCATCAGCATGAGTAAGCAATAAAGAAGAATCAAGTTCAATTAATTCAAAAAGAGTATACAATCTAGACTGATGTTTTACCTCACCGATAGAAAACCTAGACTTGGTTTGCATGTCACACATGTCCACATAATTTGGTGTGAATACGACTTTCTTTCCGGTGCCAAAATTCTTCATCTGATACATGGAGAGAAGGTTGACAGAAAGCTTGGGACATGCAGCACATTCTCGAAGCTTCCATTGGTGAGTTCAATCCTTCCTTTGCCAGTGACTTCAACAAAAGAGTTGTCCCCCATCAGAATAGGATGACCTTTGCATGCATCCAATGAAGAATAGACTACTTCTGAGGAAACCATGTGATGTTATTCTCTTGAATCTACGATCCAAGCATCAGAACAAGAGTTGATGGAAATCAAGGCATGGCTAGAATTGCCTTTCTTGGAATTTGGATCTTCTAGCTTCTTATTCTTTGCACCCTCAAGGATGCAATCTCCAAGGTTGTTTTGATGAAGTATTTGAGACATCATATCTATTTGTTTTTGCATTCATGAAGATTCCAAATGGCATCCTTTGTGACATTATGTGCATTTCTCTCCTTTTCTTCCCTTTTCTCCTTTGGATCTGGAGACATTGGTGAAGGGTTTTGTGTACCCTTCCATCCTCGTATGTGCATGAGTTTTTCTCTTATATTTATCTTTAGATTTCTGATATTTGTGGCTTCCATAATGGACAGTGAGTGCATGCGCCCTTGGGCCTTTGATTGTGCCCATGTTGATGAGCTTGGTTTGCTCTTGTGTCATGGATTTGATAAAGTCCTCAAGAGAAGGCATCTTCTAGGTGGCTCCAGAGGCGAATTTGGCAGTATGGAATGTGGATACAAATACAGAGAATTGATGACTAAGCTTGGAGAGAATGGTGATAACCATTTTTTTCTACTCCGTCGATTTATTAACCCTGCAAGCTTTGAGTTGCGACAATAAATCCTTGAATTTTGTAAAGAAATATTGGATATTGTCGAAGCGTTTTGGATCCGATGTGAGAAGCTCCACCTCCAGCATGTGCCCCCTCATCTCATATTTTTTTCCAAATATCCCTTCCGAGGTTTTCCAGGCTACATTGGGAGTCTTACAGGAAGATATGTGAAAAAGGAGATCGGGAGAAATAAGACTGCAAATTGTTCCGAGTGCCTCATCCATGCGATTTAAGTACTTGGATATTTCTATGGATGATGTCGGATATATATATGTATTCATGTTTAACGTATACAACCCTCTGGATCAGATCCATATGGCTATTTTCTCCTTCCATGAAAAATATTTGTAAGGTGTAAGAATGAATTCTTTTTGGAATTCCATCTTTTTGTTGTCCTCAATCTTTTGTACCTGCAAATATTTTTGGTCTAGATTTTTCTTAGCATTCCATTGGCTCTGATACCATGTAAATCTGTTGAACCTACACATAATATATCTATCTAAAATATAATACTCACATTTGCAGAGAGAATTGGAGAAAGAAGAAGAAGGAGAGAAAGAATGGAAGAGTTCTCATTAACCATTGTGAATAATGAATAATTTACACATGATATGCTATGTATAACTCAATGAGTTTGAATTGAGGTGAACCAATGCACCATAGTGGTGGTCTAGAGTGATCTAGACACACACCAACAGTTACAGGAGTGAACTACCACCTATTCTAGTCTCTCAGGTAGTTATGGGAGTGAACTGCCACCTAGTTGAGTTAACTAGTCAACTAGTCGTCAGTTAACTGACTGAATAGAGAGTAGTGAGGAGTTAACTCAGGGAATCAAGGCTAATGCACCACTCTGGTGATGATACCAATGCAAGGTCGAATTAGCATGGTGATGATCCCAATGTTGCATGGTGATGATCCCAATGCAACATCTAAACTCAACTCAACTAGTCAAATTGAAGTGTCAACTGAAAGAGAATATTATCCAGGTGCAATATTCTCCCCTAAAATATAGGAGACTGGATAATGACTAATTATGACTAATAAACAAGGAATAACCTTAGGAAAAATAAATCCTAGGTGTGTGTGAAGTAACTCCAACACATACCTTCTATGG
Source organism: Picea engelmannii (assembly GCA_009831015.1). Taxonomy (NCBI): domain Eukaryota; kingdom Viridiplantae; phylum Streptophyta; class Pinopsida; order Pinales; family Pinaceae; genus Picea; species Picea engelmannii. The sequence continues at coordinate 491,314 of ML777828.1, read as the reverse complement.
ATGCACCCAGATCTTCTTTGATTGTTGTCGCCATTAATGGAGCTCAATTGAACATTTTTTGAGGTTAAAAAATTCTAACGCTTATCTTCATCCTTGTCCCAAAAATTTCCCCACATATAAAAACCCTTATTCACCAACTTTGTTCTTACAAAGGAATAAATTAACTCAAGTTTTCCTCTTTTTTCAAGAAACTCCAAATCGATCCTGAAACCCAAATCCATCCTTGATGATAATCTAGATACCAAAAATTCAACTCTTTGGCTACCCACTGTGATGCTTGCAATACCCTCATGATAACACAATAATTGTAGATCTTAAAATGTTCAATCACACCCTTTGTGGTAGACACCATATGGGTTGGGTATGCCATTTACGTGTAGCATTTTGGATGTGATTGAAAACAAGTATTTTACAAGGTGAATTAATGTGCATGTCCTCAACAACTCATTGTGTTATATAAAGAGTCATTTGAGAACGTGTATTTGATAGGTAAGGAATTTCATCCTTTTTCGGAAAGTAGAAAAGTCCCAGAAAACCAATGAAATTCCTCTTTTTTCACATGGGTTTAACCAAACAAAATGTTGAAGAAGTATTTCCATATGAAACATATTTTCCAAGTTGTCGAGAACCCTCTAGAGATTTTGTTTTTCTACAGGTCACATTTAGTGGGTATTTTTACCCCCATTTCTAAAAGTGGTGCTACTAGTAATACATTTTTTCGGGGGGTTAAAATAAGCACCTTTTGCAACCATGGCCTTAACATCATAATAATGTTGTCAACAAAAACCTTAAAATCAACACCTGAATTGAAATGTGGTGCTAATAGTAACACCATTTTTTTTGTTTTTGATGTGAAAACTACAAATTATTTGAAACCTCTCGGATTGACAATTTCTACCATTGCAACCAAAAATTTAAAATCAACCTCTGAACTGAAAAGTGGTGCTCCTACTAGTTGCCCCCTTTTTTTCTAGGGATAAAATTGCAATTTTTTTGAAATCATGGCCTTGACAACTGGCATCCTTGGAACTAAAATCTTAAGATCAACCATAGATTAAAAAATATCCACTATTAGTAGTACTCTTTTTATTTTCTTTTCAGAATTAAAATTATAACATTTTGGAAACGGTAGCCCAAAAACAAGACACCATTTCAAAACAAAATTGTAAAAAAGAAAAAATTAAGAAAAAAAAAAAAGAAGAGGGAAAAACCCCAAATAGAAACGGGGATGATTTTCTTTTTAAATACAATTGATAAAAATATAAACATTTTAAATTAAAAATAAATAAATAAACCATCAATTTTTTTATTTCAAAGGAAACAAGGTAATTTTTTTTTGTAAAATGTACTTCTTATATATGCACGAAACTATTTACATCAACAACTAATAACACATGAAAAATATAGAAGGTATATAATATGGAAATCATACACTCTTTCAAAGGGATACTAAAGCAATGATGAAATCAAAATAAGTGATTGAATCTAACAATTTGGAATCTCTAATCAATAATGCCCCCTTTTCTAGGAGTTGGATACATATCTCATCTCGTAATATTTGAAAACAATATGACTAAGAACTAGCCTCATTATCATAAAAAAAAATTGAAATGGGGTTTCCAAATTATATACAAAGTGAAAACTCTCAAACAGTGCCAAATATAGCTCAAGGAATCTTGGATCAATGATATGGAGTCACCAAACAAAATTTCTAGCCAATGAAAATGCCCCTAAAGGATGTGTGTTAACTTACATTGAACTTGAGCCTAAAAATATCTTGGAAAGGAGAATTCCCATAAGACGCACTTCACTGATTACGAATTCAAACAAGAGGGGAAAAGGCCATCATAAAGACCACTTTTGGTCAGTTGGGCTTTGGAGGGGAGACCTTGGTAGATCACCAACCCAACAAAACCCAAAGCTTATAAGAAATTCAAATCAACTAGACCCCATGCAATCACTGAATCTAATGGCTCTTTACATTTGAATAAATTTGTGTGGTATTAAGAGAAGGACCTAATTCATGTCATTGATTCATAATAGAGTATATCTTATGAGAATCATACAGAGTCAAGGGACATCTAAAACTCCACTCCTAATATCGCCAAAAGGGATTGGTCATATCAATGTTCATCTTAAAAAGATCCTCTTGGGTTATGAACCCAATAATATCCATCAAGGTAGTATGATATATAGAAGACAATGCAAATCCCCTAGCCACTAAACGTAAGGTCTTCAAAGAACAAAATTTGGAATCACAAAGATCCCTCCATAAGAAAATATTATTTTCCCTAAGCCTCCTAGCCTGAAAACGAGGGAGATAAAATATGCAAGTACCCTCCCACTTCCAACTCCAAATTGGCCTCATTTCCATATCCCATCCTGATCTATTACTGGACCACTACTAATGAACCAAACCTACCACCCTCCTCCAAGATTTCCAGATACTCTTGAAGATGAATGACCCTGAAATCTGGAAATTATGAGGAGCATAAATGATATCACATAAACCAAATATTCCATTTTCTTTTCCAACATGATGGGTTGAAATAAATCTATGGTGCATCAAAACATGCCAAGGGGATGAGCCCTCCAAAAACCTAACCACCCATTTAGTAGCCAAAATGTTTCCTTGGGTTTTCACATCAATCCGACGAAGGCCCACCTCATCCTTGGGAATGATATAGATTGTCCAAAGGACCATGGGAATATCATGATACTCAGCATACTTGGTCATAAGCAAGAGCACAAAATCTATCCCAATTAGCTAAACTATGCCTTGGAAACCAACAATACACATCCATCTCCACACATCTTTTGAAGAGTATTTTTTTTTAAATATAAAAAACAAATATATATATATATATATATATATATATATATATATATATATATAAA
>ML777828.1:469361-487617 GCA_009831015.1 Picea engelmannii | reverse complement strand
ATGATGATGATGATGATGATGATGATGATGATGATGATGATGATGATGATGATGATGATGATGATGATGATGATGATGATGATGATGATGATGATGATGATGATGATGATGATGATGATGATGATGATGATGATGATGGTCCAAAACCATAATTGGTCTATCAAACCTTAATAAAGGTAACAAATTACTTATATTTCTTAATAATTTTGTATATGTGTTCGAAAAATATTAATAGAAGTGGTCTAAGATCACCATAGTTTTGATGAGTTAGGAGGTTAGTAAGGTCGGTATTGTGATCTAATTTGAGTATATGAAGGGCACTCTAGGAAAAAATGGTTTTCATGTTCAATCCTCTTAGAGACACAAAGATTACATATTCTTTCATCCCACATTGTTTTGGGAGTTGTCCAATGCTTAGTTTCACTATGCAACTTGTGAGAGTTGGTTTGAATTTTAGCAATGATGATTTTCTTCTTTGCACTAGTCAAAACCAAGAGATGCTTTTGATCTTATAGATTAGGGTTTTCTAATCCCCTTGTAGTATCTTAACTTGCTTTTATCCTCTACTTCTTTATCGCACAATATATTCTCCTTGAATTTAGATGTAATAATATTTTTCATACTATCAGTATTTTGTAGAATGACATCCTCCCATATCCCCTATTGATTTAGCCAGGAATTGGTATATTTATGCCATCCCCGCTTGATTCGTTGGTGGTTTTGGCTAGAGTTTGAAGAATGGTTTACTTCTATGAGGAGGATATCATAAGGTATATTTCCTTTACTCTTGATATTATAAGTGATAAAATTCTTTTGGATTTGTTTTATATTTCTTCTAGACAAAACTTGTTTTCAAACCCATAATAATCTTTCCAACCACCATTTGTCCTTTTCTCAATGCAATAGTTCCAATTGAGCTTATGATGAATGTTGATTCCAAGATATTTATATGAAGGTACTTCCTCCAAGCTATTGTTATCATATACAAAAGTATCGTAGACAATCTTTTGGGATTTAATTATCATAAACTTCATTTTTTTAGTGTTTACATTCATACCCATACCAGCAAAAAAAATCCCCGAGGAGTCTTATTTTATTACCAAGGTCATATGGATTCCTCATCATAAGAACAATAGCATTGAAATAAAGAATAAGGATGAAGACTATACCAGTGAGAGTCTAACTAGTACAACCAACATCTTCCAAACAATATTCTAACTTATCAATGTGTAAGCCAAAAAGGGTTGGGGATAGGGGAAAACCTTTCTTGGATCTTATATTATAGTTACTTTCTTCCTACCACCCCTCAATGTTCCTAAACTTGGAAATAACATTCTCATATAACCTTATTGCAATAGCTCTCATCTCAGAAGGAATTTTTATCTCTTATAACCTATTCCAAAGGTTATTCCCAGGCTTTGTGTCAAAAGAGTTTCTAAAATCAAAGAAACATAAAGGAGATTGGTTTTATTATTGTGAGACTCCTCTACAATGATCCTAAGCATGAAAATATGGTCCACAGTTGAGTGATATCCTCTAAAGCAAGATTGACCTTTAGCTCTTTTTTTGTGGCTTTCAAGACATATGCCAATATTATTTTCCAAAATACTTCCATATAACTTAGTTAAGATGAAGCTAATCATAATGGTCCTAGTATGATTAGGACTGTTTTTTTTATTAAATTTTTTTTTTTTTTTTTTAAATAAATTTAGTTGATCCAAAAAGTTAATATCGGATTTTTTTTTTTTTTTTTTTTCAATGTACATAAAAAAATATTATCGTGCTAGGATTTCAAATCATTGTTTCTAAAATGTTACAATTCTAAACCCTAAAAAAATGATTGTTATTGATACACTACTAATAGCACCTCTTTTTTATTTTGTGATTGGTCTTAAAATTTTGTTCCAAGGGTATCAATTGTCAAGGCCGGGATTTCAAAAAAACTGTGTTTTTATCCCTAGAAAAAATAAATGTGCTACTACTTAGAGCACCACTTTTCGATTGAAAGGTCGATTTTAAGGTTTTGGTTGCAATAGTACCAATTTTGAAGTTTAATGTTTTCAAATAAGTTGTAGGTTTAACCTTGAAAATAAAAAATGGTGTCGTTGTTAGAGCCACCATTATTGATACACTACTAATAAAACCTCTTTTTGATTTTGTGATTGGTCTTAAAAATTTTGTTCCAAGGGCATCAATTTTCAAGGCCACGATTTAAAAAAACTTGTGTTTTTATCTCCCCCAAAAAAGGGCTACTACTCAAAGCATCAATTTTCGATTGAAAGGTCAATTTTAACGTTTTGGTTGCAATAGTACCAATTTTCAAGTTCAAATATTTCAAATAAGTTGTAGGTTTAATCTTGAAAATAAAAAAACGATGTCATTGTTAGCGCCACTTTTCAATCGAGGGTTGATTTTAAGGTTTTTGTCAACAATATTATGATTTTTCTAAGGCCATGGTTGTAAAAGGTACTAAGTTTAACCATGGAAAAAAAAAGTGCTACCAGTAGCACCACTTTTCAAAACATGAGTTGATTTTGGTTTTGTTGACCCAAAAAATATGGGGTTTTATGGATAGAGTTCTTGTTTTGAGGTCACAGTTCTCATCAAGTCGATAAATATGTTATTCTTGTACATTTCTTTCGAAGGAAATATTTGGGACGAGTAAAACACATGACTTCTTTCTAGGATTTTATCTATGATAGTGACTCAACTTCCAAGAGGATTGTAACACACCCAAGCTTAAAATTTATGGGCTATGCCTCACATTAGCTCTTGTGGAACTACATAAACTGTAACATACCTAGCCTTTCAGGATGGCCATGCCAACTCCATAAAAAAAACAATACCATCTATATATATGTAACTTTAAACAAACAAATGCATTCTTCCAATATACCGATTCTTGCGGAAATAACAGTAAACATATACATCCAACATACATAGGAAATACCCATAACTAAAAAGACATGTATAAATACTCAACATTCAAATGGACACACAATTGACACTTATATTTTATAGAATACCACCAAATATGTGCATACCTTCCATGATCCTTCCAGCCTTAGACCACGCTACTCATCACTCTCAACAGTGGGTCACCCCCGAGCTAGGACTAAAATCCACCAAGGTAAAGGGATTCCTAGGCTGGGATGAGACAAATAAGACAACATGAAGAATATCATTCCAGGATCCAACTCAGACTAACATTCTACAACCTCTCATTCCCCACATGCATGTCCCACCCTAGAAAGTGTTCCCCTTCTCTGCTCAACGGTCCTTAGGCTACCCCACTTCCCTTCTAGGGCTTCAACAACAGGCCAGTCATGAATTCTCAAAGAACTATATTGCAGTTGGTCTCCCTCAGGAAATCACTTCCCCAACAATTCTCTCACTTGGAGAGAGTTTCTCACGGGCCTAAAAACCTGCCTCTTCAAACCATAGGCCTGACTAATCCAGGTGGATATTGGTGGCCACCCACCTGTTCCAACTGGCACCTTTATTAGTTTTTAGTTCAACACATTATTTTGTACTTCTTTGTAATTGAGGGTTCTACCCTTCTGGGGTTGTCTCAAGCCCTACACATCTTGTAGGTGGATACTAATGGCCTCCCACCTAATCTAACTAGCTTATTGTGTATGTATTCATATCAACACATCTTGATGTACTTCTAGGGTCATTTTGGGTCCCTAAATAGTGTTATTTTGGTGTGCCATAGTCAAACTATAGATAGAGTCATATTTTGAAAGCATAATGCGTAGTTTTCTAAAATACCTTTCCAATGGACTATCACGCCCCTAAAACAAAGATCGTATGCAAAAGTTATGACCCTGAGAAGTTAATGTACTAACTTACCCAAACGAGGCCCACATGAATTTTGGCGTTTCATCTCCTAGGGTTAGGTTTTTGGATGTTTAGGGTTTTGGCATTCCTTTTTAACATAAAAAGGCCTTTAGAGCCTCATTGTAATCATCTTCTTGTGAATGAGTGTAGCCATCACATCTCTTCTCAAAGATAAATCTACCACCATTATAGCGAGTCTTGCACTTGGTATTTTTACAGTCTCTTTACAATTATTTCATTAATACAAATCAAGTATTGTTGTATTTCTTTGTTTCTGGAAATTTTCATGAGTGTCTCATTGTAATATCTCTTCTTTAATTTCGTTCCAAACATAATCTGAATCAGTGGTATCAGAGAAGGCTACTCTTGATCATTTGTCAATGCATGTCCCTGACAAGGTCCGAGTATAGCCAATTGGGTCTCGAGCTTGTCTCTCTTGAGGAAACCCACTCTCACACACCCAAGAAACCCTCGATGGCGGAAAAAAATAAAAATGATGGAGGAGAATATTATATTAAGTTGTTGCTTGAGCAATATCTCGTGCGACAAAAGGACGAAATGATGGAGAATTTTGCACACATCCTTCAACACCTGCCGATAGCAACAGATGCATCCTCATCAAATGACAATTTTGGAGGAACCTCTCCCTTCAAGGTACAAGTTAATTTTGATATTCCCATATTTGGAGATCAAATAGATGCGAATGCCCTAGAAAAATGGTTAAATCTATTATAGGTTATTTCTCTGTTCAAAATTTTTCCGAAAGGGAAAATATCACCTTCACACTCCTCAAGGATCTCCCCCATGTCAAATACTGGTGGGAAACTTACTTAGAGAAAAGTTCCACATATGAATATGGAATATATGGGGCAAGCCCACTTGGGATATTTTTTTGGATGCGGTCAAAGAACACTACTATCATGTTGATAACTATGAAGACCATTACATGAGATGGACCACACTACGGCAAGAGAAGAGCCAAACAATGTCGGAGTTCAAAAATAATTTCCATACCTTGTGCACCAATCTAGGTATCAAGGATTTTGAGCATCATCTGGTTCTGAAATATCATGGGGCTTTGCATAGGTACATCCAAACCAAAATGGATTTCCTAAACATCTCATCATTGGGAGTTTCCTATCGATATGCTGTCAAAATCAAGAAGAAATTTAAGCACCAGAACAAATGGGAATTTGGGTCTGCAAATATGCAACAACCAATGCACGGTAATGACAACCCTAACCAACAACCTCTAGACAACTAGTCCAAGACATAGGACAAAAAGGGTAAAGGGAATATGAAGAATGACACTGGGAAGTGGTGTGACTTCCACAAAATCCCTTGGCACAACACTGATGATTTTTTCTCGAAAAACTCATTCGTGGTCAAGGTAAAAGACACAGAGACAAACCCTGATTCGAAATCTGATCCAGAAAATATTGAAAATAGAGAGATCATCGATGCAGACCCCACTGCCACTGTCACAACCAAAACAATTCAACCAGAAGAATCAATAGATCCTGAAAAGGGGGAGTGACTCTTCCATTCACATATGTTGGTGAAGGGGACCTCATTGCATTTCATTATTGATAATGATAAATAGAATAACCTAATCTTAGCTAAGTCCATCAAACAGTTTGGGTTGTCGACAACACCACACCCGCAGCCATACAACATCGGGTGGCTTCACCAGGGAAGAGATCTCCATGTCAACCAGTAGTGTCACCTGTCCTATGGCATCCATCCCTTCAAGGATGAGGTAGTATGTGATGTTGCCCCTTTTGATGTCTGTGATGTGGTTTTAGGCCAACCATATATGTGGAGACGTCATGTTGTCTATGATTCTAGACCCCTTAGTGTCATTATTACTTTGGGAGGTCATCTCTATCGGATACTAGAGGTAGTTCCAACTATTGCTCCACCAAAACAGTGTTACAAGATAATTTCTCATACTGCAAAATTCATCCTCTTCATAATATGTTCAAAGGATGCACATAAGACTGCTACAACCAATGCAACATCAACACCTTCTATCCAACAAAAACATATTTTTTCTTCACCTACAATGGTGCCTACATAATGTCTCATCAAAACCAGAGACAAGAGATTGGTGGAGCATCTTCAACCCTGCTAGCAATAGGCTTGTCACAATCTTCCACAGACCAAGCATCAAAAATTCTCTAAAAAAGCACACAACTCACCAATATTCAGATTCATAAAATGATTTCCCCTCTTCCCTGGGCACTCAACACAATAGAGACCATTGCTTCCTAAGGGGGTAGGACTAATCTAACCGGATATTGGTGGCCACCCACCTATTCCAACTGGTACCTTTTGTTAGTTTTTAGTTCAACATATTCTTTTGTACTTCTTTGTAACCAAGGGTTCTACCCTTCCAGGGTTCTTTGAGGCCTTACACATCTTCTAGGTGGATACTAGTGGCCTCCCACCTAATCCAACTGGATTATTTTGTATGTATTCATGTCAGTACATTTTGATGTACTTCTAGGTTCGTTTTGGGGCCCTAAACAATGTTATTTTGGCATTCGATAGTTAAATTTCAGATTTTGATGGAATAATGCATATTTCTCTAAAATACCTTTCCAACGGGCTATCACATGCCTAAAACAGAGATCGTATGCAAAAGTTACGACCCAGGGAAGTTAATGTACTAACCTACCCAAATGGGGCCCATGTCACTTTTGGTGTTTCATCTCCTAGGGTTAGGTTTTTGGATGTCTAGGGTTTTTGCATTCTTATTTAACATAAAAAGGCCTTTAGAGACTCATTGCAATCATCTTTTTGTGAATGAGTGTATATGTCACATCTCTTCTCAGAGATAAAGTATTCACCATTCTAGCGAGTCTTGCACTCAATATTTTTACAGTCTCTTTACAATTATTTCATTAATAGAAATCAAGTATTGTTGAATTTCTCTGTTTTTGGCAATTTTCATGAGTGTCTCATTGTAATGTATATGCTTTTATTTCATTCCGAACATAATCTGGATCATCGACAACCCACCACTTCAATCCACAGGCCTGACAACCCATTTCTTTAGTCGAGAGCTTAAGTTAACCAGTTACAGGTAATCATGAAAACAACAGTAGCATTCAGCTAAGGCATCAACACAATTCAAGTATGGAATAGGTGATGGCAATAACAACAGCCTTTGGGTTTGGTTTAGGCGTTTCCCATAACAGTAAGGTACAGGTGCGCTACTCCTTCCAAGATGGGTACGGGTTACTACTGGTAATGAGAACAATACGGGGTAGCTTCAGGAGTGTGTGCAGGATGGAGGGTGCCAATCATACAGAGGTCGACTCATGGTAATATGGTTGAGAGAGTGCGAAATGGAATAATATGCTCCACCTTTATCTGCATGTGCCTTTGATGACATATGGCTCTTAAGGAGCTCATTTCTCTCCACCTAGGATTCATTGTCTTTCCCATAAGAACTAAGGATAAAAATAATTATCCTCACCAAAATATTTAGGAATAATATTGCAATATTCCTTTGGTAGTAAGCCCTCAAGATTAGCCCTTTTTCCTAGTCTATTATCCCCTCTTTTTCCCTTCCTAGTGGATTTTATTTCCCCATACTCTTTTATTGTGTCCGTTCTACACACAACAATGTCTTATATTAATGATATGATTGTTTACATATATAAAAATAGGCTCATTGGCGTTTAGAATCTAGGCTCTTCGCCCTAATGATCACATAAGACTCCTGGCTTATAATCATTTGGCTCACCAGCCTATAAAACCTATTTAAAATTCAACTAGGGCTCGGTCTTACGAGTATTACATTCCCCTCCCATTATTTTTGCATTGTCCTCGGTGCAATACATATATACCTTTAACACCAAGATTTTCAAAAATATTCAAAAAGATGTGGGTATTCTTCCTGCATAGCATCCTTGTGCTCCCAAGTTGCATCCTTAGGACCGTACCAAGTCCATTGGACCTTTACTATATCTATGTCTCGATTATGGAGCTTGTTGATCTTACGGTCTAGTATGCACACCAGATGCACTTGAAAAGTGCCTTCTTTCTCCACCTCAATCACATTCCAATCAATAAAATTATTAGCACCAAGTATATACTTTTTTAGCAATGACACATGGAATACATTATGAATTGACATTGATGCAGGTAATGCAAGAATATAATCTACAGGTCCAATCCTCTCTAGGATTTCAAATGGCCCACAATAATGAGCTACCAACTTTGAACAATTTCCCAACTTCATGGGAACTTCTATTGGCCTTCACTTTCAAGAATACATGATCACCCACTTTAAATTCCCTATGAGTTCTACCCTTATCAGCATAACTTTTCTTCCTATCTTGAGTAGCCTTTAAGTTCTACATTACTTTTGACATATTCTCTTCCATTTCCTTGAGTAATTCTGGCCCAACCACTGCTCTATTTGTTGGGTTATCCCAACTTACTGGTGTGTTGCACCTTCTTCCATAACGTGCCTCAAATGGGCTCATCTTTAGAGATGCTTGGTACCCATTGTTGTAAGAAAACTCTACCAAGTGTATATAGTCTTCCCATTTTGATGGTTTATCCATCACATACATCCTCAACATATCCTCGATCACTTTATTCACCCTTTCTTCTTTCCCATTAGATTCTGGATGATAAGCTATGCTAAAATTCAAATTTGTTCCAAATCCTTTATATAATATTTTCTAGAAATTTGATGTGAATTTTAGATCTCTTTCAAAAACAATTGTCTTGGGTATACCATGCAATTGATCAATTTCCCTCATATAAATATCAACAACGTTAGTTTCTTTGTGAGTGAGTTTCACTGGAATGAAATGGGGAGCTTTGGTACGCTTTTTCACAACTACCATTATAGAATCATGTTGCTTTCTTATTCTGGGAAGTTTGGTGATGAAGTCCATTATTACCACATCCCATTTCCACTCAGGAATGGGTAATGGTTGCAGTAACCCAGTTGGGTGTCTATGCTCATCTTTGACCTTTTCACACTCCAAACATTTGGCAATGTACCCAACAACTTTCTTCTTCATTCCTGGCAAATAATATTGGCTTTTGACTGTTGCAATTGTTTTTTGATACCCTAGGTGTCCAGCATAAGGTACATTATGTATTTCTCTCAATATCATATTTTTTCAATTCTTGGGAATTTGGTACATAGATTCTTCTTCTGTACATGAGAATTTCATCATTCCCCAACTTGTAGTCCTCAATTTTTGGTTGTAAATTACCTTGTTATATTTTTTCCACTGATTCCATGTAATGAAAATATGATTTTGCAACCTTTGATATTTTTTCCTTCAAATCTGATTGGTACATGTTGATGGTTGTATAATGCATCTCCTGCACTCTTTTGCTGAGTGCATTATCCACATTGTTCTCTTTCCCTTTGATATGTTTTATATCAAAGTCATATTCACTGAGAAATTTCAACCGCCTACTCTTCCTAGCATTTAGAGTTGCTTGATCAAATAAATATTTCAGAACATTATGGCCTATCCTTAGCTTAAACATTTTTCCCATGAGGTAGTGCCTTCACTTCTTCAAGGCATGCACTATGGCTGCCAACTCCAAATCATGAGTGGCATAATGCCTTTCATGCTCCTTCAACTTCCTTTCTTCATAACATACAACATACCCATTTTGACTAAGGGCTCCACCAAGGAATGTTTTACATGCATATGTGCATACCATGAAATCTTCATTTGGATAAGAAATCCTTAGAATTGGAACATTGGTTAATAATTTCTTCAAGTGTTCAAAGCTCTTTTCACAATCTACTTTCCGCTAAAACTTAACTCCCTTCTTTTGTAAGTAAGTGATCGGGTGTGAAATTTTTGAGAATCTTGTAATAAATCTTTTGTAGTATCCTGCAAGACCCATGAAAAATCTGACTTCTGCCACATTCTTAGGTGCTAACCATTCTTTAATGGCCTCAATATTTCCAGGATCCACTGCTATCCCTTCCTCAGCTATCATATGCCCCAAATAATGAATTTGGTTCTGATAAAATGAACACTTGCTCAATTTGGAATACAACTGAAGCTCCCTTAATACCTGTAATACCATCTTCAAGTGTTGCTCATGCTCTTCTTCTGAGTTGGAATATATAAGAATGTCATCAAAAAATACAATGACAAACTTATCCAGGTATTCTATGAAAATTCCATTCATTAAACACATGAAAATAGCTAGTGCATTTGATAACCCAAAGCACCACTGTGAAATCATAATGGCCATACCTGGTTCGGAAAGTAGTCATGCTGATGTCTATTATGAACATAAATATACACATAAATAGATATTCATAACATAATAACTAATTAGTAAATAATAATTATTAATAATGAAAGGGCATGTCTCTAAGAACATGACTATTGGTTAAGGGCACCCTTGCATGGGTATATTCTCAATTGTATATCATCTTATCTTATCTATTCATATTTTATACATTTATACATTATTCCTAAATGAATTATTGTGTTATATTCCAAGTATTTTGGATAATTCTTGTGTGAGCGAACTTTGTTCGTCTCATTTGGTATCAGAGATGCATTTTTCTAATCTTGTCCCTTGGCCACTTTCTTTATCAGATCTTGTCTGAACTGACTTTTAGCTAACCCCATCATTTCAGAGTTCCTCTGAGAAATTTGGTCTTTGACCACCAACTAGACCTTTGGCCATTCAAATTTTCAAAGTTCTTAGGAACTTCGGCCTTTGACCAATTCAAACCTTTGGCCATATAAAACTCAGGATTTTGTTGAAGAACATTTCGCTGCCAAGAAATCAAGAAAAATATATATAACATAAAATCTGTTATAAAAAGAACTATTAAAAAAAAAAAATTGATTGAAATCATTGAATTCATGAGTACTTATTATTGTGGGGTAGAGCATCGCAACATAATCTACCAACCGCCAAAACCCACATCTGTAACCAGTGCTTATGAATCTCGGTTGCAAGGATCCAGGGAAAGTTAAAAAAAAAAAAATTCAATCCAAGAAGCCTTTCGTACATCGAGGATCGGTGTAGAAGAAGCAATAACCATATTAAAATTGAAGGGACCGTTCAACTCTATGTGAATTTGAAGAATCATATTGCTTTCCTAGATAGCATCAGTCCGTCATACGTTCCAAGTTCCAACCATCTTTAAGAAAACCGCATTTAATTAATTGCATATCTGTACATTTTTTTAAACCGTACAACAATGATTTAATTGAAGACAACAACCATCAATTAATAAATTAAATGAGTACATGTTCCTTGTTTTCCATCTGTAGAGTCACGCTTTTTTTAAATCACCAACCGTACCATGACAGTTTAATTTTGTACAGCCGTTGAATTTCAGAGTTGTACCGTAAGATCAATTTAACCGGTTATTGTGATTGGTTCACTACATTCGGTATCTTATTTTGTTTGGCGTAAGATTTAAACCATACGGCGGTTCATTTCTCTAATTCGAGGGTTATGAGAATTACTTAATAAAAGTACATAAGGAATATATTCCAATATATCATTTCAATATAAATCTCAATATATATATCAAGGCAAAAGTTATTTTAAGTTGAATACAATGAAGTAATTTAGGGAAGGCACCAGATTTTAATATTGAAGGGAAATTAATAAAGTGGTTTCATTAAAGATTAACAGTCGTTTTTATTTTTCTAATCCAAAAGGAGTTAAAAGGTTGCAATTAATTAAGGCCTTTTATAAAATAAATCCATATATCCTAACTATATCTCCTAATCTCCTAAGTTAGAAAGTTAAAAGAAAAAAAAAAAGGAATAGTCTATTTGGCGTTAAGGTAATTTTATAAAAAGGTCAATTATAAGAAAAAACAAAGAATATATAATAAAAGAAAAAGAAAGAAAAAAAGGATTATTATATTTTTAAGTGAAGGACTGTTAGAAAAAAAGAAAAAGTTCTAAGACAATCTCAATTTATATAAAAGGAGTATAAGGAAAATGATTGAAGAAACATTTAAAAATCATTTATTATGGAAGAATATCAAGATAATTCAGAAATATAATCACGAATATTGGAAGGAGAAGTAGGACATTATAAAGCGAGCAATAAAAAATTACAATTTGAAATTGAGAAGGAAAAATATTTTAATGGGTTAACACAGAAAAATAATCGCTACTTCAAAGAGCGTATTCGAGAAGTTATTGCAGAAAATGAAGAACTAAAGACCAAAAGACAAAACATGGAACAAGATTTACTAGAGCGAGATGAATAAATATTACGATTAAAAAATCATAATCAAAATTTACTAGTTAAAATCAGAAAGTTAAAAAACAAGAAGCAAGGGAATACAAATTTAGAACAAGAAAATCAAGGTCTCAAGGAGAAATCAACTGAAAAGGAGGAAGAAATATCCTTCCTATGGAACCTTAACCAGAAGTTACTTGAACAAATTAAAATCTTAAAGGATGAAAGAAAGGAGAACCTAGAATTAGAAAAAGACAATAGGTCAAAAAATAAGGAAGAACTTTTACGATTAAAACGACATAATCAAGATTTATTAACTCGGATTAAAAAGTTGAAGAATGATAAGAAGACTTTACAAGAAAAGATAGATCACAAAACATCATCATTCGGTAAGGAAACGATGACAGACCCAATCAACCTTACAACTCAAAAGGAGGAAAATCCAACTGATGTAAAGAAGTTTTTAAATGTCAAAGTACAAACAAGCCAGAGATATGAAGAAAACTCAATTCCAAAAGTTAATCAAGAAAAAGCTACGAGTATACGAAGTAAAGATCAAGTTGTGAGGATGGCTTATCAACATCCTAATCACAAAATTTGATACTTCAATTGATCAATGTATCGACAGAAACAAATGACCACTATGTTAAATAATATTACTTCCCCTACAAGTGCGGGTCAAAATAGAAGCGATCATGGGAGTAGAAATGTATCAAGTTCTTTCCAAAAACCCTATAAAAACCCAAATCCGCAGAAGATCGAATTAGGATGGGCAGACTCCTTTACAATTTGACAGTTTTTCTTAGTGCTCAGAAGATGCTATTGTCTCATGTCCTCGACGATTACTAAATCAATAATGAAGAAGCATGAGACAATAATTACAAGCTAGAGCAAGAGATGAGTCTTCCATAAAGTATGCTTCGAGAACAAAGCATTTTTAAGGGGAAGGCAATGTTATGAACATAAATATACACATAAATAGATATTCATAACATAATAACTAATTAATAAATAATAATTATTAATAATGAAAGGGAATGTGTCTAAGGACATGACTATTGGTTAAGGGCACCCCTGTGTGGGTATATAAACGAGCCCTCATTCTCAATTTATATCATCTTATCTTATCTATTCATATTTTATACATTCATACATTATTCCTAAATGGATTATTGTGTTATATTCCAAGTATTTTGGATAATTCTTGTGTGAGCAAACTTTGTTCGTCTCAATGTCTTCATATTTAATTCTTATCTGATGATAACCTGACCTAAGGTCAATATTGGAGAACATTTTTTCATTCTTCAACTAATCAAAGAGCTCATCGATCCTTGGCAAAGTATACTTATTCTTTACAGTTACTTTGTTCAACTGCCTGAATTTTATGTAGAGTATTAAAGCTCCATCCTTCTTCTTCACAAATAAAATTAGTGTTAATACTCTGTAAATTCCCAGAGGTTGTCAGAGTAGAAGAAATTTACAAGAGGTAACTTTATCCAACCACTTTGAAACTGGAATCTAGCCCTATCGGCTTCAGAGAGGGATCTCTCTGTATGATTTAGCTATGTTTTAACAAGATTGAAAAGGTTTGTTGTTGTTTTTGTTAAGTTGGCTGAAAGGGGTTTACGCCTCTGTTGGGTTATGGGGTCTGTATTATAAAGATAGAAATCTAAACAAAAACTAAAATATTCTTTTCACAGGGAAAGATAATGTATTCATTGGATTCTTTAGCAGTAAAATGATGAAAAGCAGAAAAAATGAGAATATCAATTAAAGTAAAGAAGCATTTAAGAATTTCTTCACTGTAATATTAGAAAGATAAACATTAAGATCTTTCAAAGATGGAAACATGGTATACAAATATAAATCCTGCAACATGCGCTACTTTAAAAGATTAGATTAGAAAACAATATGACAACTGAGAGAGAAAAACATTTAACATAGAAAAGAAAACATCACCAACGAATAACACATGAGAATCCTGTGAAACATCCCTTTGTATTACTGGAAGATCTCTTGATAAAAATTACAGTCTTTCTGGCTTACAGGGCGTAAGGATCAACCCTCGGTACTTCAAAGTTTAAAATATTTATAATAAAAAATTACATGCGATCCTGTCATTAAATATCAGGACGTGGCAGTTCTAAATTTAGCTAACTAACTCAACAAGATACAAAAATTCAGGACCTGTTTGATGATGTGTTGAAATCTTCATGCTGATTTTTGGGGTAAACCATTGGTGAGTCCTCTGTATGACTTCACCTGATTAGATTGTTGATTGGACTTGGACACCTCAGCTCTTACTCAATCAAATTGCATAAATCTTCCTATAGAAGGTGATTGGGAACGCCGACTTTGAGTAGTATTCGGTATACTTCATCCATCTGTGTATACTTGGAAAAAGTTGGTTTGATGATGAAGATGTACCGGATCTCGTGCTGTATGCTGATGTCTAACTGTAAAGCTTCTAAGAATGCCTTGCTTGTGATACTTCCCTATATTCCTAAGAATTTTGAACTATCTTTAGCCATGGTGGCTAATTTCTTTTTATAATCAAATAGTGTCATCAACTTGTCATTTATGACCCTTAAGCCAGGGAGACCTTTGTTCTGCAGAGCTTCAATTTTCCTGAAAAATCTTTGTACTCCTATGTCCATAGTCTAGAATTTTTCCTCTAGTTGTAGCATCAGTCCTTCTTTGGTTAGGACCGTTTTGACCTCGACGATAGTTTATGTCCTATATTCAATTTTCAAATCCTCTAACTCTTCTTTGGTTCTTGAATTCATGAATTTAATGATCTCAGTGGCTTCTGTGGGCATCTCTCCCAGTTCTGCTCTTATTTTCTCAATAGCCTCCTTGCTTCTTTGCACTAGTTCGTTTTTCTTGAACATGATTTGTACCATAGGCCAAATTTCATTTATGGACTTGGTGATATCCATCCAGACACTTTCCTTGACCTCAGCAAGTGTTTTTCCTGCTACTGTTTGCTTCTGATGCTGTTGCAATTTTTGTTTGAGTTTGTCTGATGTTTGTTTCTCCTTGGAGTAGCTGGTTTGGTAAGAAGACTTGAGTTCCTGAAGGTTCTCAACCTCCTTTTTAAGTCTGCTAATCTATGTCTCTTGCAAATTCATCTCTTCCATGGATTTTGCCAGTTCTACTGCCTTCTCCAGCGTTGTCAATGGAGTTGTTGAGGGAATCTCTGTTGCAGATGCTATGCTTACTCCTGTGAGTGGAACTGCGCTCAATGGAATGATTTCCATGGGCTTTGATTGTTCCTTCTCTTTCAATAAAATTTCCATTTCTTCTTCCATCTCTTTCAACCGTGCATTCTGCTCCATGATCAACTTAAGCATCTCATCCTTTTCACCTTTTATCTCGGCTATCTCCTTTGCATGTGCATCTTCTGTTGGTGGAAATTTCAACTGTTTCCTCAGAGATTCTATATCAACATTTTTATTTTTTAACATCTCCTCAACTGCTTTCACATTTGAGGGGTCATACCCGATCTTGAGGACCAATTCTTCCAACGTCTTAATTCTATTATCTTTTGCAAAGGATGATATCTTTTCTAATTTTAGCTGTGTCTGAACATTGCTCAGAGATACCTGTAATTTAGTAGCCGCAGTAGAATCATTTTCCAATGTGGAGAAAACCATTTCTCTAGTTTGCCTGTGCAGATCCATCTGATCAGTGGGATGCACATCTCTAGTATGAAACTCGAATGTTTCTCTTTTGTAATCAGTGATGGCTTTCGGGTCCAGAACCTATGCTTGCAGAAAAGACATGTGCATTCTACCCTTCTCTGTATCGAATGCAGACAACATTCTGTGTTGTGCAATTGAAGTCTGTTTCCAAACCTGAGCATAAGTACTGCTGGTCAGTGTCTGATTCTTCTTTTTGATCAAGTCATACTTCTAAAAAACACTCAATTTTGGTCCTACTTTGCTCGACTAGTCAACTAGTGGAATATTTGTGGGCTTCTTAGGCAAGCCTGTAGACATGATCTGCTTGCTTCTTGTGGTAAGAAGTGACCAATAATCTTTCATAGTTTTAGTGGATTGGATTCCATTTTCACCAGCCGTGTCAAGTGTGTGACTGGCTTTTGGCCTTTTGGTGTGTAATTGGAAATCTTCAGCCGAAACTTCTATGATGGAAGGTGAAGTATCTTTTCTGGATCTTTTCTTTTTGGGAACCTATGGTGTAGTTGTATGTGAGATGTCGATTGAAGGGTCCTGCTATTCTATCTCTACCAGAGTGTTCAACTCCCATTCTATTTGATTTGAAAATTTCTCTATCTCGGGCTTGGGTGTATGAACATATGGAATATTTTTATTTTTAACCCTCATTTCATAAATTATCCTATAGGGATCATAGTGCCATAGGAAACTAATATGAAACTTCATTTCTTTCAACAGTCTATCTGCTTCCTCCCCAATGCCTCGGCTATTGCAAATGAAAGACCTTATTTGCCCTTTAATTCTAATTTGTTGTTTCCTTTTCAGAGAAACAAATTGTATGTCATCTAAGTTAATCATTTTCCTTATATGCTCCAGGGAAAATATTCTCATGGGTAGATACTTGGGAAATTTGTATGGAGCCAACTCGCATCCATATACTATGATCTCAGTGTGATTTTGGCAAAGATACCATTCTCCAGTCTTTGCAAGGTCTGAGAGATGTAAAATCCTCTGAATCTC
The DNA here is from genome assembly GCA_009831015.1 of Picea engelmannii. Taxonomy (NCBI): domain Eukaryota; kingdom Viridiplantae; phylum Streptophyta; class Pinopsida; order Pinales; family Pinaceae; genus Picea; species Picea engelmannii. The sequence continues at coordinate 470,851 of ML777828.1, read as the reverse complement.
CTCATTTACTCTTGGTTCAGGTCTGACACTAAGCATGCTCACCACAGGATGGTAGAACTACTCGATAAACTATTTGAAACTGAACTCTGTCGAATTTTGTCTGACTAGTGAAGTCGAATCTGTTACCGCCTGCGGCCTCCCATCCACATCCATTTTCTACATTGAAAAGGAGAACCTACCCGCTTGAAATAAAGTGAACATGTAAGCCAGTATTGAGGAATACCGAAACATGCCTTCTGAGGTGAAATTTAAGAACTGCTCATGAATATTGTCTGCCAGGAAAGTGTTGTAATCGAACTGCGTGGTGGGTCTTTCTTCTGTGGAGAAAATGGACAGAAAACCCAATATGGGTTCATCCACCCATTGGTCGGAAAAATAACCCATCGGAGCACAGAGAGAAGAAATGATTTGGTTTCCCTTTACTGAGAACAGGGAGGAAGGGTATGGGGGATTTGTCTTGGGGATCTGAGTAGCCTGAGGGAGGAAAAACTCGAAAATTTAGGCTCTCTGAGGGAATGATAGTTTCTGGTACAACTCCGTGATGACTTCAAGATTGAAAGGGGACACGGATTCAACTCTAGGTATCTGCATCATCTGATCAATGGCTTATAGTGTAATGACAAACAAAGTTTCTCTTGATGAAGAAACTATGGCTCTCTGGTCAGGGAGGTAATGAGCCTGGCATTTAAGGGCGAATTCAGGGAAATGGTGAACCTGGGGGAAAAGATACAAAGGAAGGTTGGACTCCCAGAGCCCAATTTTATCGCTCTGATCTAAGAAAACCTCTTTGAGCCATGAATGCAAGTCCACAAAGTCAAATTCTCACCTGGTGTCTGTGATTAAATGATCCTTGTCAGCCAAATGGATCCTGTCGAGGTTGAAAGGAGGTGGGAGGAAAGGATTTTCCTTGACTTCTTCTTTCTTTGATTTTGGCGCCATCACTATGAAAATACCTGCAATTCAAATAAAACGTTAGTGGGGATGATTATGCTTTTGGACGACTAACCGAAATAGAGAGAAAATGGGGAAAACTATGCTTTGGAGTGACAGGAAGAATATTCTCTCGTGAGATGACACAGTAAGAAATGGGAGAAATGAAGGGAAAAGGTAGTTATGAGAAAATGGATACCCATTGGGTCCAAGGGACATATCAACAAGATAATGGATAAGTTAGCTAGTAATAAATGGCCAATAGGTCTTTTAGAGCATGAGATGGTAGGTGACAATGACTAATGAATACAACTAGGTGACGTGGAGGGTGTTGATTGGGAACTGACCATGATGAAGGGACCTGTAACGTGTGAACAGGGGGGATGGATTGACAGAGTTATGAGATGTGATCTTTAGGGGAAAAAGTGGAAAATGATGTCATGGGGTGACGGGGGTATGTCAGAAAATGGTAAGTGGTGGGAGTCTGGACCAATGGATTCTTGCCACGTAGAGAAGAGGGCCCTCCAGAGAAAAAACTCCATTCCGAACCCCCCCCCCCC
>ML777828.1:438307-469211 GCA_009831015.1 Picea engelmannii | reverse complement strand
GGGGGGGGGTCCGGAATTCAATCTCAACTGTGGATCTAAGCACCGATGCCTCAGTCGTTCATATGTGCACCTTTGTTATACATGATTTCGGACCCCCCCTACCGTTAAAGGTAGAATGGTCCGGGGGGGGGTCCAGAAAGACTTGTCAACCATAGATCTAGGCGCCCGCTCTCCATCCGTTCATCTATGCGCTTTCTTTACTCTGTGAGTGCAAAGTCATATTTTCTCTGAAACTTAGGATAAGTGCATTATGTGGGTTCACCCAAGCTTTCTTTGTTTCTTATCACCATGGGGGTTAGACATCAAACCTTTAAAACACCAAAGATATGGTTCAACATCGTTCATCATGCATATTTTATTAAGATAAATCAAAACACCTTATGTTCTAACCTAATTACCTGTGACATTTAGCCCAGATTAAACTATTGGACTAAGAAATTACTCTATCCTGGGGTTATTTGACCAAGATTAGGCAGTTTGGTCAAATTTATTCACTAGCTAACCTAATTCGCTTGGCTAAGATTAAAAAGTTTAGCCAAGCTTATTCACTACTCCTATCAACATCAATTTAAAGGACTTGGCCATGCTTAAACTGTATGGACCAAATATTTTTTATTGCATGGGGCTCTATTGAATTTCTTTTATGCCCTCTTTTATTCTTTTTCTTTCTTTTTCTTTTTCTTTTCTTTTCTTTTCTTTTTTCTTTTCTTTTTTCTCAAATTATTTACAGAATGGAAAATCATTTGAAAAACAAAACACTAAAGTGATAACATTTCAGTCACCAGTTGATCCTATAAATTATAGGGTTATAACAGTGGCTCCACCTGGGGATGGTACTCTCCTTGTGAAGTGCCAAGAATCATGTTTCCTGATGTTCTGAAAAAATTTCTTCACAGTAGCCTTTGTTGTTTGATTTGTTTTATTTTTGAAAATTTGATGATAATTTTCAGTGACTTAGGGCCTTCTCTACGGGCTTCAATCATCTGATCAAAGCTATTCACTCAAAAACTTGTAAGAAAAATGAAATATTTGTACAATGGAAAGGTGTGACTGAAGGTCCCTACTGAGGAGGTGAATAGTTCTTCAACATTCTGCGATTCACGGGTCCTCCTAGGAGATTGGTCCCATTGTTGTTATTGAGAAGGAAAGCATTATTCCCTCTGAATGCATGAATTATATAAGGTCCCTTCCATAAACTGTAAAATTTTCCATGCTTCCCCTTATCTTCATTTTGGGCATCCCATCTTAGAACCAGGTCACCAAGCTCAAAGTCGTCTTCTTTAGTTCTTTTATCAAAGATCTTTTTTATGCTCTTCTGGACCACCTGAGTTTTGTTGTATATTTCTTCTCTGGACTGCTACAAGTGGATCATCTGGTTTATCCTTCTTTGGGAGTCGTTTGGCTCGGCTTGCATATCTTGCAGCAGTTTCATGATAGGAACCCCTAAGGAGGTAGGAAAAACTGCTTCAGTGCCATAGACCAATTGATATGGGGACATACCAATTGACCTCTTGGTGGTCAGTCTGTCGGCCCATAGTGCGAACACCAGCTTGTTATATCATGACTTTTTGTTTTCTTGCAACATTTTCTTAATAATGTTCACCAAGGTTTTATTGGATGACTCTGCCAGCCCGTTTCCCTAAGGGTAATAAGATGTGGAATGTCCCAAACCAATATGATATTGGTTGCAAAAATCTATGAGCTTCTTAGATCAGAAATAAGTTGCATTGTCATTCATAATATTTTTAGGACACCCAAAACGAGACAAGATATTATTTTCTAGAAATTTAATAATGACAGAATCAATATCTTGCCTGCTTGGTACAACTTCGATCCATTTTGTGAAATAGTCTGTAGCAATAAGAATCCACCTGTGCTGGCCCAAAGAGGGAGGATGTATTTCTTTGATAAATTCTAATCCCCATTGCTGGAAAGGAGATTCAACAAAGATCAATTTCAGGGGCAAAGGGAGGAGCTTCCTTCTGCCCTCGAACACCTGACATTTATATGAAGTCACCTTCTGATGCACATCAACAAATAGTGTAGGCCAATAGAACCTAGCTTTGATAATTTTATTAGCTGTGGTCTTCTAGCTCAAGTGACCACCACAGTCTCTTGCATGAAAATCCTGCAAAAATTTTTCAACTTCATCCTTTAACAGACAATTCAACAAACTACCTCCATGATCCTTCCAATAAAGATTGCCTTCTAGAATGCAAAATTTTAATTCTTTCAATTTCAAAAACCTAGCTTTAGTTTTGGTCAGACTAGGGGGAGCTTGTAAGTTATGCAAAACAAATATCAGGTCTGCATACCATGTAGAGTTTAGAAATACCTCTTTCACACTTGGAGTTGCCTGCTCTCCCTGTTCATCTACTGCAACTAAGAAATTAATATCAAGAGAATGGAAATTAGACTCAGCCATTAAATTTTCTAGACGTTGACCTTTAATCAGTTTAGTAGGCTTAATCTCTATGTCATACTCCAGAATAATAGCAATCCATTTTCCTCTTCTGCCATTTGGATTGTCCTGGGTTAAAATGTCCTTTACTACTGTGTTTGGAATGTATGCGATGGTGTGGGAATGGAGAATATATACCCTAAAATCCTTTATGTCTTTTACCAGGGAAAAAGCTTGTTTCTCCATTATTTTATAATTCAAAACAGCATCTCTTAAAGATTTACTGAAAAAGGCTATGGGCTGTTCATACCCTTCGTTGTTTTTCTATAGTAATATTGTTGCAATGGTATGTTCAAAAGTGAAAGAAAAAAGGTAAAAATCCTTGGTGAAGTAAGGATTGATCAAGACTCGAGCCTGTGTGAGTGCATGTTTAACTTGTTCAAAAGACTGCTTGGATTTAGAGTCCCATTTTATTTTTGTGTCCTTTTTTAACATGTTGGTGATGTTCCTGAGAAGCTCAGCCAGGTTAGGTATGAATCTTCTCAAAAAGTTTATTTTTCCAATGAAAGATTGTAACTCTTTGATATTCCTTGGGTGTTCCAGTTTCTGAATGGATTCTATTCTGCTGGGATCTATCTTAATTCCTTCCTTAGATATTATGTGCCCCAACAGTTTACCTTCCTCTAATCCAAAAAGGATTTTCTTAGGATTCAAAGAAACCCCAAATTTCCTGCATTTCTCAAACACTCGTTTGAGATGTCATAAGTGCTCGTCATCGGATTGGGAATAAACAGTTACGTCGTCCAGATAAATGACAATAAATCTACCAAGTTATTCCACAAAAGCGATGTCCATCACTCTTTGGAAAGTGTCCCCAACGTTCATCAACCCGAAAGGCATTTTCACGTACATGAAGATACCCCAAGGTGTTGTGACGTTTGTTTTCTCTTGGTCATCTAGATGAACGAGAACTTGGTTATAGCCTGAGAAACCATCCAGTAAGGAGATTTGGCTGGATCCAACTACCTTTTGTAATATGTGGTCCATTTTTGGCAATGGGTAGTTGTCTTTTAAGGAAACCTTGTTCAGATTTCAGAAATCAATGCAAAGCCTGATTTCCCCAGTTTTCTTTCGGGTTGGGACTAGATTTGAAACCCATTTGGAAAATCGTAAGGGGAATATGATTTTAGCATCATACATCTTTTTGATTTCTTTTTCTATCAGGGGAAGTAACTTGGGATTGATTCTCCTAAGTTTATGTCTGAAAGGTTTTTGATATTCTTTTATCGAGATCCTATGTTGAATGATGCTTGTGTCATAAGATTTTAAGTCTTCATAACCCCAAGCAAACATGTCTGCATATTCCTTGAAACGTTCAATGTATTTGAGTTTCTTCTTAGGAGGTAAAGATTTGGAAAGTTTTACTATCATGGGTTTCTCTTATGTCCCTATGTTACAGTCTTCAACCTCTTTACCACTAGCTTCAATTTTAGGCTTTTTAGCTACATCATTAAAATCAAATAAGTCTTCTAACGAAACTAAACCCCTAGGCAAAACATTACTCTTTAAATGCAAAACATCAGACTCTATCTCATATTCAACTAACTCTCCTGAATCTATTTCATTTACACTATCATTTCCAAAAATAGATTTGTCCACATTTTCATCATCATTTTCTAAGTCTATGTTTGTACACTCGAAATCATTTTTACATTGTAGAAAATATTCAATTTGATCATCGTTCCCAAATACCTGCCAGTATCTGATGTTGTCTGGGATAGTCAGTCTGCACTTCACCTCCACCGTGTATGGGCAAGTGGAACGAAAAGGTATCTTGCATGTAGTTGTTGACATAGCTAACCCATCTGCTAAAATGTTATGTCCCTTTGGCATCACCTACAAATCAACTTCAGTGAAACATTTAAGGGCATCCAAAACAACATTTCTATAATCTATAAGCCTGGGATGTTTTGCTGCATACTCACCTTTAATTTGTTTGATAATTAATTCTGAATCGCCTCTTACCATGATTTGTTTGGCACCAACCTTCTTTAGTAGTTTGAGGCCGAGCATCAAAGATTCATACTCGGCTATGTTGTTAGTGAATTGAAAATTCAGTTTGTATGAATGGTTTTATGAATACCTGGATTTGTGATTCTGCAACCAAACTCCTGCTCCAACTCCTTCTTTTCTTACAACTCCATCGAAGTCCATTCTCCAGAAATCTGTTGGCAATTCTTCACTTATTACGAGTTTCTTTCCTTTTGCCTCAGTGATTTCTTGGCCTTTGTTCAGGTCAAATGTATCTTCTTCCAGCTGAGCAATTTGTTCTCCCATATCACCATCATTATACAGGATGAAAGAATCTAGATCGGAGTGAGCAGAGTACAGAGGATAGTTATGGGGCTTTTCTTGGATGTTGACCAAATATTTCATCAACGTCTCTCTGTACAGTGTTCTCTTTTGTCCGAATACTGGGATGGTGGTGTATGACATATCCAACTGCAAAGTTCCTTTCAACTTGCCCCCCCAAGAGATGGATAGCAACATACCATATTTCGAAGGAATTTATGCAACCACAACATCCATAACCATGCTTTTTGCTAGAATCTGAACTAGGGTGATGCATAATTCTTTGATTAACCCGATACATCGGACTTTGCTGGAGTCAAAAGAATGTAAATCCTTGTAAGGTCTGGTGACCTCGAGTCCCAGTTTTTCCATCACTTCTTTAGGCATCAGGTTATGTGAAGCACCCAAATCTAACATAGCATTGTGCAGAATCAGGTCATGTATATTGAGGCTAATGTAAAAAGGAGCGACAACACTAGTGTTAGTCTGACCATCATTTTTAGGACCAACCAAGAGTTCAGCTTGATCATCGGTAAGATTTACTGTGTCTAAATGATTCGCAGATCCAACAGTTAAGGCCTTTGTGCCTATCTCAGGCTTAATTCTCAACGCTTTGATCACCTGCGATCGGTAAGCATTCTTACTCATCAACTCAGAAAGGGGAATGGGAATTTTCACTTTGGATAATTCCCCTTCGAGGTTGAAAGGAGTAGGTTCTCTTCTTTAGCTCAACAATTATGATATGTCCACCATAGGTTTTTGGGCAGAAGTATTTGGTCGGTTGGTTGACGAAACATCAGTTTGTGTTGATCTTTGTAGAATGGTAGGGTTTCTTTTTAATGGAGTTTCAACATTACCTTTCTCGGGGATCTTTTTGGTAGAAGGTTCAGGAGCTTTCTTGGTTTGGAATGTTTTCTTCGTTTCGGTTACCTTTTTGGGGGAATTTTCATATGTCTTTTTACTTCGCAGATTGTACTACCTGTGTACCTCCATAATGGAATTTTCAAATGCCTTTTGTTCAGTCTCTTCGGCTTCCTCAGTCACCTCTGTTTGAGAAACAATGAAAAGTTTTTTCTCTTCCTGAGTAAGAAAAATGGATTTAATATCATGAATGCCCATGAGGTTTATGTGTGTGTCTTCTAATTATTCAATTACCTCCTCACCTTCGTTGAAATAATTTTCCTATAGGCGTGGTCGGATCTGTTGATCAGGACCCCTCTGTTCTCTTTGATCCCTAGGATCTCTCTGCCTGATTTGAGGATGATTTCTTCTGAAGTTAGGATTCTGAATTTGTGGAGCAGGTTGGTTTTCTCTAGGAGGATTTATTTCGGCTACAGTAAGTCTCTCCATCATCCTCTCCATTTCTCTAGCTAAGGAATCTAGTTTGGCATCAAAAGAATATGTGGAAGGTTCCTCTTTAATCATGACTCTCCTTTCATTTCTTTGTCGTTCCCTTTTAGCCAAAAGGTTGGCCTCTACACTTATTGCGCTTTTCTGCATGTCCTCTAGAGTGATGGAGTTTCTTTCCCTCAATTGATATGACATATCAACGTCAGGGAATTTTATCAGTGTCAAACCTTGTGGGGGTTTAATATCAGCTGGAATCGCATTGTACAGATTGTTGAAGTGGGTGTAGTAGTCTTTCACTCTCTCTCCTTGATTCCTTCTGATGTTTTCATATTCTAACAAGATCTGGAGAGGATTTTTCTTTATCTCCCATCTGTCCAGAAAAATTATTTGAAACGTTGTAAGGTCAACCACTGAAGCAACTCGTAATCCTTTGTACCATTTCTTAATGTCCCCAATCAAAATCTGTGCAAAGAGTCTCATTTGAACGTCAACTTCATCCACTTCCTGCAAGTCAAAAGAGTCATTCATTTTATCATTGTGTTGTTGTGCATTCAAGGGCCCTGTACCATCAAACTGTGGGAGTCTCGTTTGATAATATTGGGGCATATCGTGAAGAGGTGTGACCAGCACCAAGGGAGCATATCTGGCTACCATGATGGGTGGAGGAGGTGGGACAACAATCTGGATGATAGGTGGGGCGGTGGCAAAGGACGAGAAGGATGAGGGACTAGCTGGCACAAAGTGAGCGGTTTGAGGTTTTGCAGTGGGAGATAGTGTTTCAGGGGTCCAGGGTTGCAGGATGGTTGGATCTAAAACGGTTTCAGTCACAAAGCTATCAGATTTCCTTCTAAAGAGGCTTTGTTCAAAAATGGTTTCAAAGTCGAGATATTGAAGGGCAACAAGTTATTTTGGAAGAGAAGGGGACCTGTGAAGGGGACTATGACTCCCTGAACCTTCTGGAATGGTCTTCTTTCTGAGTAACTGTTCTGGATTATCAGTTTCTATCACAGGTTCCGGGTCTCAGTGGGATCAAGTATAAGCTCTTTCAGAGACAGATTTTTTTAATTTTTATATATTTTTAATTCGAAATTACTATGTACAAGCACTTAACAACCTTTGAACATTATTGCTTTCTCAGATTTATGGTTTGTTCAGAAACAAAGTTTTCTTCTAGGGAAAAAGAAACCATGGGGTTGAATGTTTTTTTAGTGTCCCCAGTGGAGTCACCACTATGTTAACGCTCTGTAAATTCCCAGAGGTTGTCAGAGTAGAAGAAATTTACAAGAGGTAACTTTATCCAACCACTTCGAAACTGGAATCTAGCCCTGCCAGCTTCAGAGAGGGATCTCTTTGTATGATTTAGCTATGTTTTAACTTGAAGATATTAGGATAGTTAAACAAAATAAGATTGAAAAGGTTTGTTGTTGTTTTTGTTAAGTTGGCTGAAAGGGGTTTACGCCTCCGTTGGGTTATGGGGTATGTATTATAAATATAGAAATCTAAACAAAAACTAAAAGATTCTTTTCACATGGAAAGATAATGCATTCATTGGATTCTTTAGCAGTAAAATGATGAAAAGAAGAAAAAATGAGAATATCAATTAAAGTAAAGAAGCATTTAAGAATTTCTTCACTGTAATATCAGAAAGATAAACATTAAGATCTTTCAAAGCCGAAAACAGAATATACAAAGATAAATTCTGCAAGATGTGCTACTTTAAAAGCTTAGATTAGAAAACAATATGACAACTAAGAGAGAAAAACATTTAACATAGAAAATAAAACATCACTAATGAATAACACACTTGAATCCTGTGAAACGTCCCTTTGTATTATTGGAAGATCTCTTGATAAAAATTATAGTCTTTCTGGCTTATAGGGCGTAAAGATCAACCCTCAGTAATTCAAAGTTTGAAATATTTATAATAAAAAATTACATACGATCCTGTCATTAAATATCCAGACATGGTAGTTCTAAATTTAGCTAACTAACTCAACAAGATACAAAAATTTAGGAACTGTTTGATGATGTGTTGAAATCTTCATGCTGATTTCTGGGGTAAACCATTGGTGAGTCCTCTGCACGAATTCACCTGATTGGATTGCTGACTGGGCTTGGACACCTCAGCTCTTACTTAATCAAATTGCATAACTCTTCCCATCGAAGGTTACTGGGAATGCCAACTTTGAGTAGTCTTCGGTATACTTCATCCATCTTTGTATACTTGGCAAAAGTTGGTTTGACGATGAAGATGTACCAGATCTCATGTTGTATACTAATGTCTGACTGTAAAGATTCTAAGAATGCCTTGCCTGTGATACTGTATTGGATTCTCGAGAATTTCGAACTAAAATTAGCCACGATGGCTAATTTCTTTTTATAACCAGACAGTGTCATTAACTTGTCATTTATGACCCTTAAGACAAAGAGGCCTTTGTTTTGTAGAGCTTCAATTTTGCTGAAAAATCTTTGCACTCCTATGTCCATAGTCTGGACTTTTTCCTCCAGCTGTAGGATCGGTCCTCTTTTGGTTAGGACCCTTTTTATATTGAGGATAGTTTATGTCCTATATTCAATTTTCAAATTCTCCTACTCTTCTCTGGTTTTTGAATTCAGGAATTTAATGATCTCAGTGGCTTCTATGGGCATCTCTCCTAGTTCTGCTCTTATTTTCTCAATAGCCTCCTTGCTTCTTTGCACTAGTTCATTTTGCTTGAACATGATTTGTACCATAGGCCAAATTTCATTTACATACTTGGTGATACCCATCCAGACACTTTCCTTGACCTCAACAAGTGTTTTTCCTGCCACTGTTTGATTCTAAAGCTCTTGCAATTCCTATTTGAGCTTGTCTAATGTTTGTTTCTCCTTGGAGTAGCTGGTTTGGTAAGAAGACTTGAGTTCCTGAAGGTTCTCAACCTCCTTTTTAAGTCTACTAATCTTTGTCTCTTGCAAATTCATCTCTTCCATGGATTTCGCCAGTTCTACTGTCTTCTCCAGAGCTGTTAGTGGACTTGTTGATGGAATCTCTGTTGTAGATGGTGTGCTTACTCCTGTGAGTGGAACTGTGATCAATGGAATGACTTCCATGGGATTTTATTGCTCCTTCTCTTTCAATAAAGTTTCCAGTTCTGCTTCCATCTCTTTAAACTATGCATTCTGCTCCATGATCAACTTGAGCATCTGATCCTTTTCACCTTCTGTCTTGGCTATCTCCTTTTCCTGTGCATCTTCCGTTGGTGGCAGTTTCAACTATTTCCTCAGAGATTCTATATCGACATTTTTCTTTTTGAACATCTCCTCAACTGCTTTCACATTCGAGAGGTCATACCTGATCTTGAGGACCAATTCTTCCAACGTCTTCATTCTATTATCTTTTGCAAAGGATGATATCTTTTCTAATTTCAGTTGTGTCTGAACATTACTCAGAGATACCTATAATTTAAAAGCCAAAGTAGAAGCATTTGACAATGTGGAGAAAACCATTTCTCTAGTTTTCTTGTGCAGATCCATCTGATCAGCATGATGCACATCTCTAGTATGAAACTTGAATGTTGCTCTTTTGTAATCAGTGATTGATTTTGGGTCCGACACTTGTGCCTGCAGAAAATCCATGTTCATTCTACCCTTCTCTATATCGAATGCAGACAATAGTTTATGATGTGCAGTTGAAGTCTGTTTCCAAAATTGAGCATAAGTATTGCTGGTCAGTGTCTGATTCTTATTTTTGATCAGGTCATACTTCTCAAAAACACTCAATTTTGGTCCTACTTTGCTCGGCTATTCAACTGGTGGAGTATTCATGGGATTCTTAGGAAAGACTGTAGACATGATCTACTTGCTTCTTGTGCTAAGAAGTGATCGATCATATTTCATAGTTTCAGTGGATTGGATTCCCTTTTCACCAGCCATGTCAGGTGTGTGACTAGATTTTGGCCTTTTGGTGTGTAATTGAAAATCTCCAGCCGAGACTTCTGTGACGGAAGGTGAAGTATCTTTCTTGGATATTTTCTCTTTGGGAACCTATGGTGTAGTTGTCTCTGAGATGGTGACCGAAGGGTCCTTCTATTCTATCTCTACCAGAGTGTTCGACTCCCATTCTGTTTGATTTGTGAATTCCTCTATCTTGGGATTGGGTGTATGAACATATGGAATATTTTTATTTTTAGCCCTCATTTCAGAAATTATCCCACACGGATCATAGTTCCATAGGAAACTAATATGAAACTTCATTTATTTCAACAGTCTGTTTGCTTCCTCCCTGGCACCTTGGCTATTGCAGATGAAAGACCATATTTGCCCTTTAATTCTAAGCTATTGTTTCTTTTTTAGAGACACAAAATATATGCCATCTGAGTTAATCATTTTCCTTATATACTCCAGGGAAAATATCCTCACGGGTAGATACTTGGGCAATTTGTATGGAGCTAACTCGCATCCATATACTCTGATCTCTGTGTGATTTTGGTAAAGATACCAGTCTCCAGTCTTTGCAAGGTCCGAGAGATGTAAAATCCTCTGAATATCCTCATTTATTATTGGTTCAGGTCTTCCACGAAGCATTCTTACCACAGGATGGTAGAACTGCTCGATAAAATGTTTGAAACTAAACTCTACTGAATTTTGTCTGAGTAGTGAAGTCCAATTTGTTACCACTTGCAGCCTCCCATCCACGTCCATTTTCTACATTGAAAAGGAGAACTTGTCTGCTTGAAAGAAAGTGAACATGTAAGCCAGTATTGAGGAATACCGGAACATGCCTTCTGAGGTTAAATTTAAGAATTTCTCACGAATAATGTCCGCCAGGAAAGTGTCGTAATCGAACTGCGTGGTGGGTCTTTCTTCTGTGGAGAAAATGGACAGAAAACCCAATATGGGTTCATCCACCCATTGGTCAGAAAAATAACCCATCAGAGCATAGAGCAACAAAATGATTTGGTTTCCCTTTACTGAGAACAGGGAGGAAGGTTATGAGGGATTTGTCTTGGGGAGCTGAGCAGCCTGAGGGAGGAAAAGCTCAAAAATTTGGGCTCTCTGAGGGAATGATAGTTTCTGGTACAACTCTGTGATGACTTCGAGATTGAAAGGGGACGCAGATTCAGCTATAGGTATATACATGATCTGATCAATGGCTTCTGGTGTAATGAAGAACAAAGTTTCTCCTGATGAAGAAACTATGGCTCTCTGGTCAGGGAGGGAATGAGCTTGGAATTTAAGGGAGAATTCAGGGAAATGGTGAACTTGGGGGAAAAGATACAGAGGAAGGTTGGACTCCTAGAGCCCAATTTCATCGCTTTGATCTAAGAAAACCTCTTTGAGCCATGACTACAAGTCCGCGAAGTCAAATTTTCACATGGTGTCTACAATTAAATGATCCTTGTCGACCAAATGGATCCTGTCGAGGTCGAYAAGAGGCGGGAGGAAAGGATTTTCCTCGGCTTTTGCTTTCTTTGATTTTGGCACCATCACTGTGAAAATACCTACAATTCAAATAAAATGTTAGTGGGGATGACTGTGGTTTTGGATGACTGGCGCAGCACGTGMCCGCAGGCATGTCCGCTCACAGGATCTTCTCTTTCTCACGGCCCGAAGAAATTTAATGCTCTTCTATTTCCCTATCGAGAAATCTGCACCCAAATAACTCTTCGTGGGATCCCCCTTTCTTTACAAATAGGGAGATCGGGCTTCACGACTTCACGAATCCAAAGGTCGAGCATCGGTCTCACAAATCATCGATATCCGACGACAGTCAACATTGACCTTCTCCTATTGGGGGTTTCTCTATCACGAATTTGGCACTCGCGATGTCAAGCAACTTGTTTTACCGACTCCCGAACCCCGATACGCCGAAACTCTGACACATGCGCGAGTTGAATATTCAACGTCCCGTCACCTCTATCAGGATCTCAGACTTCGTGGGATCGTGAATCCTGATGTCAATGTTTCGGGACTTCTCGTTGTGAAAAACCCGATATGAAGTGCCACCTGTCCACGTCACCAACTCCTGTGGCCCCACACTGTTTATGTAACTGTCGGGATATCGTGTTTCGTGATATCGTGACTCCTGCTTCTATATTCACGGGACTTCAACCCACGAAACCCCGATACACAATTTCACGTGTGAATCCGACAGCCCTTGTGGCTCGGATCTACGGTCCTAGCCCTCCTGAGCTTCAACCTTTTTGAGAATGTGATTCCGTATCTCCCCTGCACCTCTGTGAGATCTGACGTTTCACGAAAATTCGCGAATTCTCCTCAGAGAATTCTGACCGTCCGTTCCTTCTAAGGAAACCTGCGAAGTGACTGAGTGTTCTTCCACAGAACTCGTCCACCCTGCATGAAAACTTGTGACGCTTATGTGAACTTCCAAGGCACAACTCCTCTGCGCTGTCCTTCAACAGCCTCGAAAGTCCTATCCTTCCTCAGCTTTCTTGTAACTTCTGAGTCTTGGAAAGGACTCTTACGCGCACTCCCTACAGCGACCTTCAAACACGTCTAAGTGTTGAATTCTTTCAACCCTGTGCACTCCTGCAACAACAGTCCTTTAACTCTTTCTCAGGTTCTCGACCCTGAGACTTCCCTTGGCCTGCGCACTCCTTGCACGACTCTTGTGCCTGGATGCACTTATGTGGAGATGAGAACAAAAGTTTTCTCTATCTAAACCCTCTATCAACGCACTCCTTGCGGACAATTCGACTGCACTCCTTGCAGGAACTCTCAATTCAGATAGAGAAACAATTGAAACTCATTCCTTCTTCCTTTCAGACTTCAAACTCAAACATGAAATCATATACACAACATATAAAGCAAATGTGTAACAGGAAGCAAACATTCATGAGCATATCATTTAGCATCAATACACAGAGAACAAACACAGAACCATAAATTTGAATCAAACTCTTCTATTAATTCAAATATCAGTACATGGGTGTTCGTAAGAGGTTGGTGTGTGCCTAGAGATTCGATTGTTTCTTCCTTGTTGTGTTGACATACATCACATTTGGCCACAAAGGTGTAGACGTCATGTTTCATAACATCCCATAAAAAAATAACATTTGACCCATTCTTAGGTTTTGGTAAACCCTGAATGCCCAGTTGTGGGTGAAGCATGAAGCTCAGAAAACATTGTTGGTTTAATTTGTATGTTTTTTTTATTAAATACATATGGAATTTGTAGCAAAGATATTCATTGTGCCAAGAGTACCCTCGATAATCTATAGAATGGTGTTTCAATTGTTGTATTAGGTGATAAATATTTGGGTCTTGCAACCATTCCTTTAGAACATATTGGAGCCAATCTGGTACAATGAAGGAGAGGGAAAAGAGGGACCCTTCTTATTCCCCTGGAAAGAGCATCCAAAACTACATTTTCTTTTCTATTCTTGTAAATGAAATAATAATCATATTCAAATAGCTTGGACACCCATTTTTGTTTCTCTAAGGATGAAATTCGTTGTTCCAAAAAATACTTGAGGATATAGTGATCTGTTTTAATTTGGAATCATTTCCCTCATAGATAAGGACACTAGATATCCATGACATGAAAAATAGCCAACATTTCCTTTTCATAGATTGACTTTCCCAAATGTCTCTCTGATTTATTTTTTCTAGTGAAGGCCAAAGGCCTACCATCTTGCATGAGGACTACCCCAATTCCTTTCCCTGAGGAACCGCATTCCAAGAAAAAATTATGTGTGAAGTTGGGAAGTGCGAGGATAGAAGTTGTACACATAGCCTCTTTCAAGGTGTGAAATGATTGATTAGTTGTTGGATTCCAAGTCAAAGCATTCTTTTTAAGGACAACAATGAGAGGTGTTGCAATTTTTCCATAATTCTGAACAAACTTGCGATAATATCTCATTAAACCCAAAAAACCACACAAGATATTAAGAGTTTTAGGGTGAGGCCAATCCTACATAGCTTTAATTTTCTTCGGATCCACCTATACACCATCCTTGTCCATAATATGACACATGTACTCCACTTCCGAGGATCCAAAGGAACATTTAGATTGTTTGAGGGAAATTTGGTGTTGAGAGAGTATATGGAGAGATTTATCCACATGGGTTGGACATGTTTTAATATAGATGAGAATATCATCAAAGAAAAATAGAACAAAATGATGGAGAAAAGGACGAAAGACATCATTCATGAGACTTTGGAAAATGGAGGGATAATTACACAATAAAAATGGCATTACCAAGAACTCATAGTGACCCTCATGAGATTGAAATGTAGTCTTGGGAATCTCTTCCTCTTTCATACGTATCTGGTGGTATCAAGAATGAAGATCAAGTTTAGTAAAGTACTAAGCACCACTCAATTCATGTAATAGATAATTAATGACAAGACTAGGTAATTTTTCATTGATGGTGAGCTTGTTGAGGGCTTGAAAGTATGGAAACATGTTCCAAGTTCCTTATTTCTTGAGTACCATGACCAAAATATAAGAATATGGGTTGGTAATAGGATGGATAACACCCACTTCGAGCAATTCTTGAACATTTTTCTCAATTTCATTCATCCAGGAAAAGGGATGATGATAAGGGAGAACATTGGGAGGAAGACTTCCTGAGACAAGAGGAATGGAATGATCATGAAAACCATGGGAATGGGGAATTCCATGGGGAGTGGAAAAAATAGCTCAGTGTTTGTAAAGGATATATTAGAGTCCCAGATGCACAAAGGGCGTCTCAATACTTTAATGGAATGGAGTTGGGAAATAATGACCAAATAACCTTTTTTGAGGATATTTTCCATTCGATGGAATTGATGATATTCGTAGATCATGTTGTGACTCATTGGAAATTATACTATTGTCCTTCATATTGGAATTACATGGTTAATTCCTTAAAATCCATCAAAATGGGGCCTAGACTGTGTAAAAATTCAACATTGAGCACAATGTTATAGCTTCCCATTTGGATAGAAAACATATGATATTTCAGGTGGTACTGACCAATTTGTAGGCACACATTTTCACAAATCCCACCAGATTTAATGGAACCGCCATTGGCAATAATGATCTCAAAATTTTTGATAGCATGGATATAGCAATTTATTTCCTAGGCAATGCGACAATGAATAAAATTATGGGTGCTGCCACTGTCAACAAGGATGATGACTTTCATATCCTTAATGTATCCAATTAGCTTGAGGGTTTGGGGAGCAGAGAAGCCAGTGAGGGCATGTAGTGAAATCATCGATTCAACTTTTGGTGGGTCAGTAGGTGGAGTAGTATGATCTGTTTGGGTTACACTTTCAAAGGGGATTATTTAGCCTCCTCTTCAGCAACATCCTCAAACATTTCCATAAAAATATTATGTTTCTTACATTTGTTCCCAGGAAAATATTTGCCATCAAAATTATAGCAATGAACCTTGAGTTGGCATTCAACCATTTCTTCCCAAGTTAATTTATATATCTTGATAGGGGTGGCACGAGGGTTAGGACTGGTAGGTCGAGGGTGAGGAAGAAAAGAGGGTTTGTGGTTCTGGGAAAAAACAACATGTTGTGCTTGTTTGGTGCATTTAGTAGCTTCCAACCAAGTCTGGGGGAAATCCATAGTGACCTAGGCTTGGATTTCATCCTTTAGGCCACTAACAAAACATTCCAAAAAGAAGGCACCTTTCATGACCTATGTTATGAAAGCCAAGTGATCAAAGGAGGTTATAAATTCTTCCACTTTGGCAGTCTATTTCAACTTGGTCAAACGACCTAAATAGTGAGTGTCAGTGTCAAAGAATTCATAATTCTTTGCAACAAAATAGGTCCAAGAAACATACCCCTGGAATGTATTTTTATGCCATTTCCACCATTTCCAGCGTTCAAGATCAATATAGAGAACAACATAATGAAGTTTGGCCAACTCATTAGTAAATCCATGTAAAGAAAAATAATGATCCATTTGGGTGACCTAACTCGTGGGATCGAAGCCATCAAATTTATTGACCTCAAATTAGGGAAGATGGGGGTCATGATGAAAGGGGTTGGAATGAAAGGACATAGTATAGAAGGCAAGGTTGCACGACAATATATCTCATCAGTTCCTTTTTGGTTTTGTTTCTTTCCCATGGATTAGGGTTTACAAGATTCCTACAAAAAAAGGTTTTCCTTGTGGTATATCTCTTTGATATTTGTGTGGGTTTGAATAGTATTACTTGACCCAATATCTCAAGGAAAAAACTAAGGAGGCTCAACTATATCTTTAGTCTTACTACCCAATTACCCAAGTACTAGATAGTATCTTCCCAAGTGTTGTTCTCGTTGTCATTATAACATTCAGGCAGTCGATCAAATGATGTAGGGATGGGTTCAAGAAACATATGAGACTCTCAATATAACTGATAGTACATGTGAGTGATGTTTGTGTACAAATTATGTTTGATGCAATACTAGTTGAAATGTACAAACATGTGTTATAGAGGTTTCCAACAAGGTGAAAAGTTGGTTTCTAGAAAACCCCATGAAACCATCTATATTTCTTGTGTGTGTTCTTCCCCAATGCATTTTTACTTGTTGAATGATAGATATCTATGCTTTAAAGATGCCGATAGTACAGGTCTCTACACTGGAAAAAAAAATCCCACAATTTTAGTAGAGCAAAGTGTTATGATACCACGTGTTATCGAATGAAAATGGGTCTTCCTATATGATCGACAATATGTTGGACCATGCAATAAAATAGAGAGAAAAAAATAGAATTTCACGAGTGGGATATATACATAAATATGATATTCCCAAGTTCTTCATAATATGGAAACTAATTAATCAAATTTCATCAAATTCCATCCATAAAAATAGACAAATCAATATAATTTCATAAAAAATGAGAAATCCATCAAGAATATTGCATCAAATTCTTCCAAAAAGTACAAAATATATTTATTAATTCAATTATAATGTTAAATATATTAACTTCATTGAACATATAAACCACAAATCCAATAAATATATTATAATACATTAATTTAATGATAAAATCAATTATATGAAATTTATTAAACACATAAATTATAAATTAAATATACAAATTATATACATTATTTCAATGTTAAAGCTATATAGTTACACACAAATATTAAATAAGTTTCTCTAGATCATATTAAATATATCGATCAATTAAATTAAAATTTTCGTATACAAATATGGTATTATATGACAATGTTGATGATGGTTAATATCCACTCAGACTAGATTTGGTTTATTAGACCTTAAGAAAGGAAAGGAATTACTTGGTTTTCTTTAGAATTTTATTTATGTACTCGAAAATATTTAAGAAAAAGATTCTTAAATTACCATGTTTTGATGACTTAAAAGCTTAAAAAGGTTGGTATTGTAATAAATATTTTTAAATTGAGATATAATGTGGGTGTATACACAACATTCTAAGAAAAAGTGTTTTTCATGTTGAACCGTCTTAGTGTCACAAAGATGACAAATTATTTCGATCCAAAACATTTTAGGAATTTTCCAACACCTCGTTTCACTATGGAGCTCATGATAATTTGTTTTTATTTTTTCGATGTCGATTTTCTTCTTTATGCTAGTCAAAATAGGTAGATACTTTCGATCTTCTAAATTGGGTTTGATCACCTTCTTATAGTATCTTCATTTTCTTTTATCTTCTAATTCTTTATCACACCATATTTTCTCCTTACATTTAGATGTAATTATATTATTAATATTATCATTATTCTATAGAGTAACCTCTTCCCTTATTCCCCAATGATTTACCCAAGACTTGGCATCTTTATGCCACCGTCGCTTGAGTTGTATGTGGTTTTGGATAGAGTTCAAAGAAATCTTAGGAAGCCTCTTATGTTCCATGTGTTTTATCTTGATGTTGTACTTTAATTACCTAGTCATAGCTATGCTCTCAATGAGAGAGATACTCACTTATATGAGGAGGATATGATAGGGTGTATTGCCTTTAATTTTGATATTATAAGTTACAAAAATATTTTTTATTTTCTGCTATAGCGGGAAAACCCCCCTATGGACTACACTAGGGTTCAACATGTAGGCAAATCTAACCGTATAAAAGTATCCTACTTTTCTAACTACCTCGAAGATACCCCAAATTCATATATGAAAGACAAAGTGAAAAGATCAGGTAACTTTACCTTTTACTCTGTGCCCGGTGTCGATCCTCTCATGTTCGATAGCTCCACTGACTGCAAGCCTCCTCCCAAGGTTGAACTGCATTCACAAACAGATAAACAGTAAACTACAAATATGCATATCATATATAAATCATGGTTTAGATGTTAGAAAAAAGCATAAATCAAATACAAACATTTGAAACATCATATTTTCGGACAGAAAAAGTATTCATTTTATTGATATCACAATGTTTACTTACAACAAGATCGACGACTACTCCACGAAGCTGGTCCGAGCTCCTCTGCACCAATATCTAACTGTGCTTCCAGGTATCTTTATCCTCTCAACCTCTCTCCAGGGAAATGGAATAATCTTATGATGGAGGAAAAAGGAAAAAATGGGAAATTCTGATGCAAATCTCACAAGGTGGCTGCAATTTCTTGGGGCAAGGAGGGGATGTGAAATGGAAAGAGTTTCACTATTCTTATGCTTATCTTTTGAAGGAGACCCCAGCACCTCCTTTTATATGAAAAAAGTATGGTTATTCAGTTGGGTGATGGGCTATAGGCGGTGCGACAGTTGGGAAACTACCCAATAGCCCGTAATCTCAATGAATTCCTTGCATCTTTTTAATTATTGAAACTTTTGCGAGTATACGCGGTCTGTAGTGATGTAGCTAGGATATGTACATGGTCTATAGTGGTGTAGCAAGCATGTGTACATGAGAAGTAGTGGTGCAGGGTGCATACATCTTCAAAAATAATGGTTTTAATAAGAGTTGCTCAGTGATGGCTTGGAAAAAAATAGCAAGTAAGAGGGCCAACTGCCAGGTATGCATGTATGGAGAAATTTAGTTTTATAACATATACCCCCTAATGTGTGAGGTTAGAAGAGAATCTAATGGCCGAAATACATTACAAATATTCACCAATGTACGAAGCGAGTGAGCCCAGGACCAGAGTTCAAGAGGTGCCATCTGCAAAAATAACAATTGTCTCTTTGAGGCGGCCATACCCATGCTCGGAATGAAATAAATCATGGATTCCAATCAAATATAGTGTAGATCCATGTCATATAACTATATAAAGTGTAGCCGTGAGCATACACAATGGATCTACATCTCAAAATCAAATATATACATGTATAGTATCCATCTTCAAGAAGCCAATGACGCTTGATGGCTGGAGATGAGGCCTTCATAGCTCGAACAACAACTTCAATATATTCAAAAATTGGGTAGGATTGCATGACTTCACTACCTACAGGTATTCGATGGCTCATCTGGAATATACAAGAGAATATCGATGATCAGGAAGAGAACTTCATTGATTTCGAACAAGGACTTGATTGGAATTTTTGGATAGTGGATATGAGGTCAAGAGACAAACTGCAGAAAGGATGAATCACATTGGGTAAAACTTCCCTTGGACAATAGCATGACAGATGATCAGACTCAGGAAACATGACATTCACATAAGTTCATGATGCAGGAGGCAACACAAACTCTCCATGTGTTTGGAAGAATAACAAAATGGAGGAGGACACAACTCTCTGTAGCAAGAACAACTTCCTAAGGTCATATTAAATCCCAAATATTGATGAACAAACGAAAGGATGTGCTTTGTCTAAGGGCGACTCATTGTGCTGCCATAAAAAGAAAATACTTTTCTCGTCCTCGTTTTGGTTTTTATTTATTATTTTTATGTCTTTCTCAATATTTTTAAAGATCTTGAAAATGAATAAAAGAATCCTATGTTACAAAGGAGGAATGAGTGTCATAAGAATACTAGTCCCAAGCGCAAGGAACACACTAATGCTCAGAGAAAGGAGACATGTGTAGGAAAAGGACACTTGGGAAAATTCCTCAATGGGTCAAGGTGTCAAGACACAGAGGCAAAGTGTTGCAAGGCTTGCGTATAAGGCATGCTTCAAAGATTCAGTTGAGAGAAACATGGAGCCGATATTAGGCAAAGACATAGGAATGCAAATGCAATTAATAAGACACAATGAAAACCCCCTTCAATGTAATTTTAACGGGCCTAGAGAAGCTAATCTTGGTAGTTTTTTCACGTTTAGAGAGTCTGAGAAAACATAAAAGAAGACTCCACTAGGGTACTTTTTCGAAGGTAATCTAGTTGCTTCGAAAAAGAGGTAAACTAGCACCAAAAATACATCTATTCAGAACCATTTTAATGAGTGCGATAAAGACAATATCAATTGACAATCTTTTCAATTTTAAGGAGTCTGAAAAGAACTTAACTATGGACTCACAACCTTTTTCTAGATTTAGTCTCCTTAGCCCCAAAAATTATAAAATCTAATTAGGAGAACTCTCCCGGTGAGACGAATCTCTTGAGGTGTACCTTTTTCCTCCTTAATATACAGTCCAGAAAAATGGGTAAACTCATGCCAATAGATTTTTTTTTGAACCAATTAACAAGTGTGAAAGAACAATGTCACTCCACGATCTTTTCAATTTTAAGGAGTCTGAAAAGAGCTTAACTATGGACTTTGTAAGGAATGTTCTTCTAGACCAATTTAACGAGTGTAAAGGAACAAGGTCACTTGAAAATATTTTCAGCTTTAGGGAGTTTGAAAAGAGCTTAACTATGGACTCCGTGGGGGTTCCTTTTTCATAAATTTAGTCCCTCAGGCCCGAAAAAGGGTTAAACTTATACCTAAGACTACTCTTCTAGTGAACCTAAGTTCCTAGAGTATACCTTTGATTGTAAAATTGACCATCTAGACTGAAAAAGGGGTAAACTACCATCAAACAGATGTTCCTTTAAGTTTTAGTTTGGCTAGAGTGAAGGACAACAAGATCGCTCGACAATATTTTCATGTTTAGAGAGTTTGAAAAGGGCTTAAAGATGACTTATTTTTTGGGGGTCTTGAGGGTGATGACAAGAGTGATGATACATCAAATGGATAATGCTGAATATCCTAATCAGGAGAGGACTAACAAGGACTTTCAAGCCTAAATTCATTAACGACGGCATGGACACCAAAATTCAACCAGGATCTACCTAGGGAATCCATGTAAAGGTAGGCTCTACCACCTTACCACGACACTTATAAAGTAGAAATGATGGTTCTGTACCATATTTTGGTGGGATCAAACCTATGGAAAAATGGAAAAGACAACGAGATCCAGAAAGTGGACGTGGAATCCTAACTTATATGCAAAAAGTTGGAAAAACCAACTTTTACCAAAGGACCTTTAAAAGTGACCCATCTCCCAAAAATATTTTCCAAAACAAAAGTGAAGTGTATCATAACATCCAATGAGAAAGTAAAGAACCAAGTTAAATGATTTTCAAGCCAGAAAAAATGACAAAAGGGTTCAAAAAAGTGTCAAAAAAGGCCAAAAAAGTCTATAAATAGAAGATTCGAGCTCATTTTCACCATTGCAAATTGAGAATTAACCAAAAAGATAAAAAGATCCATTTTCTAAAAGAGTTGATTCTAGGAGCTTCAGAGGATGAAATGAACTTATTCTGGGACCAAGTAAGTACAAACCAACCCCTCTTACATTTCCATACTTCATTTATGATTTTCTTTTAGTTTTTTTTTTGGGGGGGGGGCTCCTAAAAAAAGGTGGCCCTACATGTACGTGGGTTGTCTAAGGACAACCTACGTATTCTCATGAGAAGAAAACAATCTGCCAATGTGCATACATGACTGTGTCCAAGACAACCCATGTATACCCTCAATAACATAGGAAAAAGAAAAATACAAGAGCTAACTCCCTCCATGAACTTGTCATTTGACATGATGTACGTCCACTAGACAGAGGGAGCACAAAGACATTAATATATTGGTCGAAGAGGACCCTGTTGTTGTCTCCGTAGTGAAACAATGTGGGTTATGGAAGTTCTTTAGGTGGCCACTCATGAGGGAACAACCTAGGTTGTTGAATGCCTTGGTGGATTATTGGCACCCCGACGTAGAGGTGTTTATGCTTGAAGGGTAGCCGTTGACTCCAATGACTGAGGAAATCTAATTTTTGACTGGCCTCTCAAGGAGAGGAGAATAATTCAACTTGCATTCATTCCCCCCTGGGTCCCACAAAATCGTCGAGCTGATCGGACTAGGGTGGACTACTTACATTATGAGGGCACTCTTTTGTATATTTTTGAGGGCATAAGCCCCGTGATGCATACTAGATATGTATTTTTGAGGCATTCATTCCCACCTATGTACTCTGAGACTTTTGATATATATATGTGTATTTACATCACTTATGTCTTATGGATCACATGTTTACAATGTATGTACATGTGTATGTGTGTGCTTATTTTTATGTGTGTGCAATATTCCAATCTAATACTTGATTAGCTAGAGTATCTGTCATTTGATTTAATCTCCTAGGAACATGGATATACGTAATGTAATCAAAGCATCATTCTAAGAGACATACCCTAAGGAATCGTCGGTGTAGAGTAGGATCATAAACATGGTAAGCCCCATTTAGCCGGGACACAACCATCTGAGAATCTAAGTAGACTCGGAGGTGAGAGATACCATGCGACAAAGAGTCATGAAGCAACTCTATCACTGCATTGTATTCAACGACATTATTTGTGGTGTCAACTAAACAGATACCTCTAGAAGATATCAAATGGCCTTAAGGCATGAAAATAACCCAATCTACGGAAGAAAGCCTCTGAGTGTGTCAGCTAGTGTTGTCCGGGAACCCAACAAACACCTCTGATTCACTTGACATATGCAACAGTGAAAAATATGACATAAATAACAACATGTCCAGAAAACAAAAAGAAAAAAAAAATTGTATAATAACTATACATATGTACAAGAAGTCACCCAAGGCGACCAACCTATGAGTAATACTTCTTGAGGTAGAGCCCATTTTTAGGCTTCACCAAAGAATTTTCCTCATAGTCAACCAAATGATAAGCACGCTTCTTCAAGACCTCCTTCACTGTGAAAGGTCTGAACCACATGGGTTTTAACTTGCCTGCCCCTAGGGGATTCTTATCTTGGTCATATTCTAGGACAAGGTCACCTTCAGAGAAAATATGAGGATGAATGGACCGATCATATTGTCACTTGACACGTTGCTTGTGAGCCTCATTAGCCAAGGCTTCATCACGACGTTTCTCATTGAGTTGCTCGATATATAATAAGCGTTCCTCAAGCGGTGAAGTCTCTGGCAATAACTCTACTACCAACTTTAGAGATAGGATCTGTAACTCTATTGGCAATACTGCTTCCATCCTATAAATGAGTTGAAAAGGTGAGAAACCAATGGTAGTCTTTACAAATGTTCGGTAGGCCCACAATGAAGAGTACAACATCAAATGCTAATTTCACTTGGCAGAATTGATCGTTCGTTGCAGAATAGTCTTAAGGGACTTATTCATAGCTTCCACCTGATCATCTGCTTGTAGGTAGTAGGCTCATGAATTCTCTTGCCTCAACCCAAGCTTTGATGTTAACTTGGACATCATTTTGTTCTGAAAGTGACTTCCATGCTTAGTGAAAATCTCCTTCGGGATGTCAAACCTTGCTATTATCTAGTTAAAAATAAAGAGATTTGTTGTTCCTCCATCATTATTGAATGTTGGCATAGCTTCAATGCACTTTGTGAAGTATTCTACCGCTACGATGATATAGTGATGCCCCGTAGTTGAAGCCAGGTGGCATGTAGTATAATGAATCGCCCACTTGGTAAAGGGACCAACAACAATGATGGGAAACATGGGAGAATGATGTGCCCTCATCTTCTGAGAGAATATTTGACACGGGTGGCACTTCTTGACTAACTCAACACAATCCTTGATTAGTGTAGGCCAAAAGTAACCGGCTTGTAGAATATTTTAGGCTGTTGGAAACCCAGAAAAATGACCACCACATGCTCCAGTGTGACAGTCGTTAAGAACGAGTTACTCTTTCTCATGAATGAGGCACCGAGGAAGGATGAAATCTACACCTTGAAGATACAAAGTGTCATTGAGTATAAGATATTTTTTTCCTGATGGCATATACATCGACGCTCATCATGAGAAGTAGAGGTGGGGCACTTCAAATTCTCGATATAGACTAGTATATCTCCATACTAGGGGTCCGAAGATGAAATTAGAAAAATATCTCCTTTAATATTTGATTATTCAGGTGTAACATCTCCTGATTCGACCGTAAGTTTCGAGATAAGTTCCGCAAAGACCAACGAAATTTTGGATTTCATGGAAACAAAATCCAAGTCAAATTCCTGGAGGATAACAATCCATTTACCAATATTTCCACTGATTACACGTCGTGTCAACACGTATTGGAATGGATTCACAATGACAATGACGGTGGTCTTGCGAAGAAAGATATAATGATGGAATCATTGGACAACATGCATTGTTTCCAATGCAAGCTTCTCAACATGGGAGTAGTTCAGTTCTGGTCCAACCAGGCTTCGATTCAAGTAATAAATCACATGCTCTTTGAGCAGATCATCCTCTTGAACCAAGACCATACCGATGGTCGGCTCTACAAAGACAAAGTACAAAAAGAAATCTTTATTATAATTGGGAGGTCGGAGCAAAGAAGCAGACGTGAGGGCGCATTTCAACACTTCGAACGAGTGTTGAGTGACTTCGGCCCAATAGAAAGGGAATCCCTCTTTCAGTAAATGCATGAACCCTTTGGTGATCTCAGCATAGTTGGTGATAAAATGCCAAAGAAATTTGGATTTTCCCTGTAAAATATGACGCTAAGGGACTGTGCATGGGGGAGGAAACTGAACTATCACCTCAACCTTTAGAGGATCGACCATGAGCCCTGTTGTCAAAACTATGAAACCTAAAATAATAACCGACGTCACGCAAAAACTTCATTTATTGAGATTCAAGTGAATATGATAGTAGCGACATCACTCAAAGATAAGTCAGAGGTGTGTGGGATGATCAACTCTCTTATGAGATCGTGATGCTAAATCATCAAGATAAGCCTTGACTATGTGTTTGAGATCATGGAAATAAAAATACATGGCCCGCTGAAAAGTGGCTCCAACATTCTTCCAGCGAAAAGGCATCTTACGATAGGCAAATGTGCCCCATGGACAAATAAAAGGTTTTTTATGCTGCTCCTCAAATTTGATCTGAATCTGGTTATATCCCGAGAAACCATCCATGAATGAAAAGACCTCATAGCCTACGCACTCAATGACAATGTGATCAATGAATGGGGTGGGGAAATTATCCTTTGGACAAGCCTTGTTCAAGTCACAAAAGTCCATCCACACACGAATCATACCCTTCTTTTTGTTAACTAGAATGAGATTTGACACCCATTTCGTTAAATGTATGGGGTAGATGAAACTGACTTTGAGCAGTTTCTCCACTTCAACCTTAATGGTTGCTTCTTTCTAAGGATTCACTGGAGAAATATTCTGTCAAACTGTCTTGGCATTAGGATAAGTTGTTATCTCATGTTCGACGATTCTTGGATCAATGCCTGGAATTTCCTTGTAAGACTAGGAAAAAACGTTGCGTAATTCCTTAAATAAATCTGTATAGATTTGAATATCTTCGAGGGATAAATCTTCTCCGACAAAGACACTCTCCATGATGCCAGGGGTTCTGGAGATGTCAGTAGGTATCATGTCAATGATAGTTTCCATATTACCCTCGGCATAAACGGTGTGTGTAGCCAGAGGATTAATATGACAAGACCTATCTCCAGTCATAGTCAACATGAATTCACCTGCCTCTATTCTTTTTAACTCCGAGAGGAAATAAGATCTGTGATGGAGATCATCACATGGTCTATCTGGACTAGTCAATGCCTCTATAATCACCTCATTAGAGGGCAAGACCAAGTCTAAAGACTCAGTAGTGGCGAGGGAACCATGAGCCCAGATAGGCTTGAGAACTGGATCTAACTCCTGTGCGGGAGTCGGATCGGGGTCAGCTAAAGCTTGTTGGACAATAGAGTATGGAAATTATCCTGAAGACAAGGGCATGGCCATGGAAAGATTCCTTTTCCCTTCCATCGTGGCCAATGGGGAAGGAAGAGTCCATGGATCATTAAAGTAAGTCGTACAAAACAATGACACTTGAAAAATATTAGCCCTAGGTTGGTCGAGGAAAAACGATATGATATTGACATCGCCAGAAGGAGGCAGGTAATCGAAGGTACCCATCAAAGGTGGGCACAAACAAACCCCTATGTTGACGACATTGGGCTGAGGGTTATCAATCATTGAGACCATGGATGTCCCCGATGAAGGGTTAAGACAGGATAAGGACAATTGATCAATGGATACGATCCGACCCTCGTGTGGAAACAACAAGACCCGAAAAACTATGGAAACCATTGCATGCATAACATAGGTTCAACTCCTTCCTAACAGAAGGTTGTAGTCAAGAGGCGCATCAACCACTTCAACATCGATGCACACGGTCTTCCCTCGTAACTGCATAGGGAAGGAAGGGATGATACCATGTGGTCTAAAAGAATGACCATTGAAAGCAGTAAGAAGAGTAGGTGACGGAGACAAAATGGGTTGGCCAATGGACTTCCAACATGCCAACACCATCATGCATGTCGAGGCGCCCTGATCAACCACCGTGCGAAAAATATTTTGGGTAAAAAATTTTCTGGTGTAATCCACTACTATTTGAAACGTAATGTGGTATGGGAAATGAGGTTTCAAGTTGGTCATATCAAGCATGATTGTTCTTGGATTACAAGTGTCGGCAGATCCTAAGGCAACTAAGAGATCCTTTCTCTGTGAAGGGCATATCTGGAGTACCTCCAAAGCGGACATTGTGCAAGGGGTTTGTGACAAATCCTCCACCACATAGTAGTTCTAGGTGCCCTCGCGTTTGAATTATGCAAAGCTTTCTTGAATTCCCCTTTTGGGATGTGTGTCATTGTTTCACCCATCGTCTTCTCAATCCAGAGAGGAACATATGGGTTTACATCTTCTTTACCCTTTCCAACAGTTTCTGGAATTCTGTAATCGTGTGCCCTAGTTGCTATGAAAGCATCACCTTTCAACATATAAACGTTCGAGGTTGAGGGATTACTAGAAGATGGAGGGGGCCCCTAACTTCCCCCATCCACGCTCGTAGATGCTTGAGTCAAATTCTTCCCATGAGGAAATGGGTTTGTTAACACAACATGTTGTTGTTGTGCCAATAACTTTTGGGCCTCTGCAAGATGAGGGCACAAGTGAGTTGGGTGGTCTTCTGTTCAAAGGTTACATGGATACTTTGACTTTATTTTTTCTGTGTTTCCCCCGCCAGCATTGTTGGTGGGTTTCTTATCCCCCTTACCCTTCTTGTTTCACTATTTTTTCTTTCTGTCAAGTTGTTGGTTAGCCTTTGGGTTCGTTGACTGCACATTGTGTACGTCAGACATTTGAGTAGGGAGAGCAGCCAAACCAGTGGTCTGGTTGGCTGCTGTCTATTGTATAGAAAATTGTTGTAATTGATATGATAGCTAATCAGTGGGATTTGCTTGTGCTGAATCAACTATACCATCGACATGTGGTCCAGACTTGTGTATAGCCTTGTCAAGGATGGACCGTGGCGCATTTGGTAAAACCTCGTAGATTAAACCAGACTGAGAGTATATTAGTTCAAGTTGTTGAGCTCTTATTATCTTCTCTTCCTCGGAAAAAACTCTCGACATTGCAACATCCTTGGATAACTGAGGTACCAAAGACTTAAGAAACCACTCCAGCAAGAAAGTTGGTGGAACCGATACTTTTATCAAACTCTTCTGATGCCGCTATTCTCTTATGTGATCCAAGATATGATAGGCCTCTCTTTGCTCAAAATTGGCCAGTAATTCGGTGCCGACATCGTGTCTCACAGGTAGTTGAAAATGGTTTACAAAAACCATTTCCAAATATCTAAAGTAAGAGTGTCTTGAGCAGTCAATCCTGATTGACCATTTCACAGCACTCCCGATAAGAGTGCGTTCAAATAGACGCAACTGTATGGAGTCGTCTTGCAGAGAGTTCGACGAGCACCATAGGTGAAAATTGGTCACGTGATCGCCTGGATATTCATTAGGATTACCTTCAATATTTGAAATGTACGAGGGAAACTTAGTTGGCATGGGAGGCCAATGCGGATCGTAACAGATTGGTTTGTTTAACAATCTTGACAAGTCTAGAAAATGTAATGTCGCTAGAAACAATAGTTTGGGTTGTTGACTATGTATAGGAAAAAAGGATCCTGGAGTTTGACTGGCACCAGGCTGCCAGGAAAATTTGGGTTGCAGACCAGGGTTTTGGTAAATACCATGGTCTTGGCCAACGGATGGATACTGCATTTTTTGGGACATCATCGGCTGATTCTCATAAATGGATGTTGAGGGTTGGGCAGGGATTTCTCCCTGCGTTGTGCTCCAAATATTATGGAAAGGGTTGCCCCTTGTCGATCTGACGAGCATAAGCATTGATCCTTTCCTAGGGTTCCATTGACCATGGAAGGGGTTTCCCCTAGTTGACATCCCTGACGAGGGAACTGATCCCTGCCATGGATTCCAGAGTCCCTATGAGGAGAATACTGATGTGTTTTCCCCCTGTGTAGGAATAGTACCCTGCACAAAAGCTTGTTGTCCAAAAACAGGGTTTCCCCCGGCCGAGACAACAAATGATGACAAAGAGAATGACATTCAACCCACTGGTGTGGTGTAGGAAGAAGCTCCTAGACTACCTTCTCCAAACAAGTTTTAGTTCATGTTCATCTCAATGGGTTGTTGGGGAGCACCGCTAAGCGAGGGGGACAAAGGAGGTATATGACCTCTGCCATAAGGAATAGTGTTATAGGGGGATGAGATGCCCAACATGGACCCTTGAAAAGGAGTGTTTGAGCTCCCTGCCTCCAAACCCATGGTCTGAAGGGTGGAGTAGGAGAGGATAGAGTTTGTATCAAAGTCAGGCATCCCATATGAAAATGGAGGGTCCGCCACGCTCTGGATTAACGGAGCAATGATCACCTCCATAGACAGAATCAGATCACTACCCGAAGTAGAGGTAGTCAAGACCATGGTGGTCTAGACCGACGAAGGTGGGTTAGGAGGAAGAATGCCCCTAGTGGTGGCAGTCATTGAGGGAGTGTGAGGACTCCCTGATGAAGTAGCAGTATTTTCTTCCATCATTGCTTGCAAGACTAGCTGACACTTGTGATGTGTTTCCCTTGGAGGGGCAAGCTGTATTAGAAGTGACACCAACAAGTCCGTGATCGAAGGGTTAAAATGCCCGAGAGCTTCCACTCCAAGGTTAGAAATAGTCAGCTCCTCCAGATTCGAGTGTTCTCCTCTCAGGGATGGCTCGAACACAGTTTCCTTTGGCCCAGTCGCCTCGAATGACCCTTGTTGGTCAAGTCTTCATTGTACTGGTGGCAGTGGTGGCTCTAATGCAACCAGCGATAGGCCCTAAAGCCTTCGCGACTAGCGGAGCTCCTGATCTTCCACTTTGTGAAAAGATCAGTGACACTATAATGCTTTTACTAATGTTGAAAACCAACACACACTAGAAAAGTTCCTATGAGATAAAGCAAGAAAAACACTAACTAGTTGGAAGAACAGTTATGCCAGCCAACACTAGAGAAACTTACCAGTGCAAGTGCTACTCGAATATGGAAGCACCCTCTGGGTATACTCTACAAAGAGTGGCCCAACGTCTGTCTGAGGTACTGCGGTATACCCCCGCAGTCACCTGTGTAAGTCACTAGAATAAAGGCAACTAGGTTGCCAGCTCGCAAACAGTCACCAGGCGAGTACACTCGACAGTCGGGTGGACCGCAATGAGAAGGGTATCAAGCCCGAAATGTAACACCCATACCATATGTTAAACAATTAATCTGTCATTAAATACATACACAATAACAACTTCATTTTAGCATAATTTCATTGATTTTCATTTACACAATTCTTCTACATTTGCTCAATGATAAATCTAGATAACATGATGAAATAAGTAATATGTTAACTCTATGATTTAGAACTTAAAACAAAATTATATACAAAACATCAATAACCAAATACCATCGAAAATACCTCATCCTTAGCTTGTCGAAGCTCATCGGTTGTAATGTAGTCCTGGGCGCTTCCAAGCATTCTTTTCTTGCTTGCCCAGAGTGAAACAATAGAATCCTCCCTGCCAACTAGGAGCCTAGACGACTTCCTAGCTCCAAGAAAACTTTCAGTTTCTTGGCCCTCCGTCCCCATGACTCCAATAACAACAATGCACAAATGCTCAAAGAAAACTATCACAAGAATTATATCTTCCAAGAATTTCACAAACTCTCATCATGCTCAAACCTCTCCAATCCCCCCTTTCTCACCAGTTCTCCTCCCTATTTATCAAGTTTCCATACACCCTTCCCAAATTCTCCTCAACCACCCTCATTATTATCCATCAACCTCCCTTATCTAGATTTTTGGGAAAAGATTAAAATAAAACTAAAATATAAATGACTTTCATTAAACAACAATAAAATAAAATAAAAGTCTTTCTTCTCATGCTAGCTAATAAATGTAATTTGACAATTTTCCCTAAAATGAATATAACACCCCATCGTGCTCATTCAATTCATCACACCCACCATCTATCAAAGTCAAGAAGGTATTTAATGCTTCTAGATATTTTGTATGCAATATAATTTAATATTCAATAAACATTCAATTAAATAATTAATAATTTACTTTAATAATTAATACATT
>ML777828.1:416856-438257 GCA_009831015.1 Picea engelmannii | reverse complement strand
AAGTAATGCATCATTTAATAATCTTTAACGAACAAAATTACACCAATTCATCAATAACTCATTATCACACTTAAAATATCAATAGGAAATCAAAGAGAGTTTTAAACATGGTAGGAACCAAGTGAGTAAACAATAGTGGCATCTCTAATCCTCAATCAGTATTCCAAACTTTCATCGAAGCATCCATCCTTCCTAACCCACTTCCATCTTCCATCCTATCCTTTCCTCTGTTGGACTAAGATGGGGCATCAACTATATTGACCTAACTCCAGATAGAACCCGTAAGAGGAAGTGTCATACATCTCGACCAAGCTTCCCCAACAGGCAACTAGCAGTCACCACCACATGTCTAGGGGAGCGTGACTTCACACAACCCTCCCACGACTCTAGGTTCTGGAGGATAAATGGTGGGAAATACCTCCACCCCTCCTTATAGAACTAGGGTCAACACCCTATATCGATCCATACTGTGAAACTACTGTTCTTAGAGTCACGTCATCAAACAATCATTTTGGGCAAGTTGTGTGTCCTGTCAAAACCACACTCACCACAAATCATAGCAATATTTCGAATCATAAATTAAATAATAAGTACAACATATAGAATATACTATCTTCTTGATGTCTACGACATCCAAGTCACCTCAACACTATAGTCATTTGGCTATCGCATAGCTCATTAACCTGTAAGTTAATCCACCAATAAATCATATCTATGCATATACATAATAATTTCATATAATGATCCATATCTGTATTGACGTTCAATTTAAGAAATGCATGTTTATTTTTATCGTGTCTGGCATCTGTTATGCATTCATATCATGACTCAAACTAGTATCCACATACCTAAATTCCACATTTTAACTTGCATGTTTAAACAAACCAAAGAGCTATCATCATCATGAGTATATAACAATGAAAATAATATCATACAACATATAAAAATATGTACATATCTCAAATATTTATCTCAATCTAATTGAGCCCAAACAAATGTTAAGAATTGAATTACTAAGATGAGTAAACAATCAATCTTCTAACTCCCTAAAGGTCAAGATATGGGGCATTACATACACCCACCCTTCAAGAAACTCCGTCCCGAAGTTATGCTCATTCACAATATGAGTAGAATTTATGACACAACTTCTATTTGTCTTTCATGATAGCAAACCTTGTGTTATATTGGTCCCAATGGACCAAGACTTGATTACAACTTGTCGAGGCTATTAATATATTGATTGTAACTACACCTAGTTAGTAGTCACTTTACTATGGCTTGACTCTATTTTATTACCATTGGTAATTAAATTAATGAAAGTACATGTTTCTCTTGTATATTTATTCTTCCTAAGTTTCATATAGGATCCTCGTATTTAGATTATAGTCTATTGGTTTGGTCACCAGTTAGAAACTTAGCTTATCATCAGTTATTTAGTTAAGTGAGTCTCATATTGAGTTCAATATATATTTCATCACGTCATATATACAATCCCACCTTGGATACCTTGATAATTATAAACAATCATGATTGACTTTGATTATTACACTTGTTTGACAATACATATGCCATCACTCATGATATTGGCACACAAAAGTTTGAATCATGCTTAGGAACATAGACTAAGATAATGTTAACTGATTTTCATGTGATGTTGTCACTTTATGGTTTGTTTGGTCATTGTCCTCAATCTTGCTTTCCTCTTCAGTCATATAATTTAGATCTCGACCAAGTTAATAGTTGAGTAGGATTATCTTCATCATAGTTGAGAAAATCATGCTTTCTATCCATAGTTACTTTTTACCAATGTGCCTATACTTAAAGAACACCATTTTGACACGTGAGTTAGTGAACATTTATGTACCAAGAATAAACTACTAAGGGTTCATTCCAAACTCTTTAGTCACTTGTCCTTAAGGTATTCTCTTCTCGTAATTGTACTTTGTATGTCTCACAATTATATCGTTTATACCTACATAAATCCTACTACTCTAGCCTATAACTCTTTTCTTGTTCATCTCTATCACTTTCAAGTTCTTTCCCCTTACTATGAAAGAAGTTTAAAGATGGAAAGTGTTTTCGTCATTCCTTATCTATATTTTATTTTATTTTTCAATCAGAGTTTCTTCATAGGGAAATATCCTTCTTGGTGAGAAAGCAGTTGTTAAACTAATTAATGCATTTCAAGATGTGAGCTACCATTTAGAAAACTCATCTCTCTTACAAGGGACTTGTGCATAATAAACCAGGACACTCCATTGTGATCTCTACTACCAATAAATTCATGGGAAAAAGTGACACCCTTCCAAAGGGATACCTCATTTTCTCAAAGCATTCTTTCATTCATTTTTCTTAGTTAACTAGCATTAGCTAAGGTACTTATCACTCATCTTACTAACTTGTAAGTGGTCAATATCTTTCTTGTAACAATGATGTGTCCTTCACTCTTAGCATTACTAAGGTTAGATTCTCCCTCGTTATCAATACAAACCAAGTTTATGACTATGTTTCCATTCGAACTCAAGTTTACTAAAGGCCCTCCGCTTACTAACTAAGTAGATGATGAATCGTAAGTCATACTTTACGCAATGTTTCCTACATCAACATTTATTTTATAGGTTACAAGATTTGTTTCAATACGATCACCCTACCCTTAAAACATGTAAGTTGGACTTTAACTATAATGTGTACTTTGAGTTCCCTATTCGATACTATAAGAAATAGATTCCACACTCTATCTTGAAATCGTTACAAAATTCTATGCTTACAATCATCGTGTTGCTCACAATGCCATGTACGTTGGTAATGCTTTGAATGCATTAAAATTCCTCATGGGACCCACTCTTATGGTGACTTGGGTTGAATGCCAATTTTCCATCTTGGTTCTTAGTTAAGGACATTAATTGGGGATTAAGTGGGTTTCCTTATTTCAATGCAATGGGATTATAATTTTGATGCCACATTATTTCCATAACAAGGTAGCTAAACAACTACCCAATTTTGTGTGCCATATTTATAGTTTAAATAAATATGACATTTTTTTATTAATTCCATTGATTTATTCTAATAACATATTTTACTATTGCTTAATCTTTTGATAAGTTTGAAACATGACATTCTCATTAGTAAGCACTCCCTTGCCTCAACCATAATGTCTTTCTTATCCACATTTTTTTTTTTTAACCAATATTTGTATAGCTCAATAAAAATTCAAAACATCAATTTGATACTCCCTAAATCTTTGTTTAAAATTATATCTTTTGTGTTGTCATAGTCACACTTCCTTCATAACATTACTAATTATTTTACCTCCTTTCAATCTATTTACTTATGTCTCTCATTTTATACTTATATTATTCTTGTATGCCCAATCATTTCTCCATATATTCCTTACATCATTTATAACTATTTTTTCATGTTATCCTCTTATATCATATACTTACTTGACATAATAGTTGTATATTTACATGCCACGTCTTCAATTCCCACTATTGCATTCTTCCATTCTTTTTATTTTTATTTTTATTTTTGGTATTACCCCCTCATCTTTATAATTTTTACTCATTGTATACCATACTACGAACTATTTATTCAATTTATATATCACTATGTTGCACATCCTATAAATCCCATTAACCCAACCTCTTGATAAAAATATAATATTCTACTACCCTTCAATACACATACTATCACAATTTATAACATTTCATGTCATATCATAACCAATATCAATTCTATCTTTTATTTCTCACCTCGGGTATTTCTTATGTCTTATCTTATAGTAGTGTATGTATATTTATGTTAAATAAATCCCTATATATTTCATATATAATTATATTCTATATATAACATTATATTCATTCTTGTAGTTACATGTACTCATGGTCAACATTAAGCTACATATATTGTCATTACCATTATTACTATTTGTTATCCACTTACACATATATTAATCAGACCTAAATGGTCATTTTGTCTACATCCAATATTCCACACATCTATCTATATATAACTACAGGCCAGGGAATGTCTCTAAATAGACATTCATACTTAATTAAATCTCTCTAGATACCTTATAGTTTCTTCACTTTCTAGCATTGTTACGCCTACCTACTAATTACCCTAACTTACCTCTTTAACATGCATCAAATCCTTCTTTCTACAAAACCCTTTTTTTTTAACCTTATAATGTTGATTAATTATATAATATTGGTTACACTACTTATCTATCTATCTATCTATATATATATATATATATATATATATATATATATATATATATATATATATATATATATATATATATATATATATATATATATATATATATATATATATATATATATATAATTATAATTCTTATAATATATACAATTTTATTAATATCATACTTCTCATATACTATTATTACCATTGTAATATATTATTATTATTACCACTATAACTCCATTTGTTTAATACTACACTTTTCTTTATATACTTAATACTCTTATCTTAAGATTAAATAGCCATCATTGCTTTATTATATACATTATTACTATAATCACTACTTTAGTCCATGTATCTATTCTATACCTTAACTATCGGTATTATACAAAATGAATGAGGACACGCGGCCTGCATGGAACGACTTTGCATGTGGCCCACACGTCTCTCTCTTGTCTATGACACATTCACAATGGTAATCAGGGCTTATAATGGTCAAATCACCAACAATAGTGGGGAAGTGTGGACAGGCGATGGCATGATAATGGGGCTTCGTTGATTGTCAGCTTACATCTTTATTAGCAGGATAGACATCTTGGGTGGAGGAATATAGAGGATGGTAGATAAGTGGATTGACGGATGGATGAGAACAAAGTTATTATGCTCTGGCGAAACTGCCTGGAAATGAGCTCATGGGATGCGTTCCTCTCAATGAGAACAACTGGTAAGAAAGGGTGATAGGTGATTGATGGATCAAACTTCACACCCTTAGTCACACATTTGACATTTCCCACTAAACCCACTCATTCATCCAGAAACAAACACACCCTCACTAATATTAATTAATTTATTTAAAAATTCAAGATAGACATCTTCACAAATTAGATCATTTATGGATGAATTCAATAGGAGCTACATTATATATATCATAAATTTCATCATTCATTGAAATTTATTGAGGGAATCCTAAAAAGATCTTCTACAAAGATTTTCCACAAACAAGCAACTACTCTCTCTCTCTCTCTCTCTCTCTCTCTCTCTCTCTCTCTCTCTCTCTCTCTATATATATATATATATATATATATATATATATATATATATATATATATAGCCATGACAGTAAGTAAATCCGACTTATTGTAGCATTGGGAAGAACAATCCCTGACTCAAGGAGGAAAACAACATTAATATTAATAGAAATCAAAGATTTGCGTGAGAGACATGTTGAGGTGTGGTTTATGACAGAAATGGGCATATTGGTGTGTAATTAAATGAACACAAAAATATGTAGATGGGATTTATTGTTTCTGGTGGTGAGATTTCAGATTTCCAGGGGGCGTAATCAACACCGTCCCGATAACAGCCGAGTATGCGAAAATGACTACTATCCGCTTGTAAAGGAGTTCAGACAAGATGCCTGATCATAGGGGAAAGAGAAGGATCCACCTTAGCAAGCTCTATACATTTTCATGTGGTCGGTCATCGTTGCAAATGGAGGAGTCCTTGCCCATTAGAGGCCCTAGTTTTTTTTTCCAGAGTTGTATATTGCAATGAGCCAGAGAAGCACCTAGAGAAGTCGTATAGGTCCAACTATGTGTCCACTACCAAGTATGATTTTTCGACTTTATTTCCAAAGACTCTGAGAGTGTAGAACTATTTCTACTGTGAATCGAACCTTGGTGGATGAGGGGCCAAAATATCGACGGTGTGCAAGCTACGAGAAGATATGACAAGATCCGCCATTAATTTAAGAATGTTTGTCTTGGGGTTTGCAGTGAGCATGATGTTCATTATTTTTGTTTGCATACAGCTTCTCTGTGCTAGGCTGCAACTCAGAGATCCAAGAATAGGAAGACTTTAGCCATCAATATTATGCTCGAAGGCTTCGGATCTTCCAATATTCAATAACTATGGTTGAAGGTCTTATTGTGACATGAACTAGAGATTAGATATATATGGAAGTAGATACTCAAAGTTCATCTCAGAACAAGCAGGGTCTTGTGAAAAAAATGGGATCCCGTGACAAGAGAATTCAATACAAGGCAATAGCATTGTTAAGGCCATGGCTTACGTCTCAGAAAGAAATGAGTGAGGAGGAGTTGAAGAAAATTTGTAAAGGTGTATTCTACTTTATTTTGAGTGTTGATAAGAAAGTATGCCAGGGTACTTCAATCGGAAAATTTCCATCCACCATTGAAAATCTTGACTTGAATCTTGCATGACACTATTCCCAGGCCTTTTTCATGACAATAAGAAGGGAAAGGAGGGGGGATGATCTTTTCAGGCTTGATGTGTTTTATCTTTTACTTGTCCATATTCTTCAGGGCATGTTCCCTTCACTTGATAGTAATGGTTGGGATTCTAAACTTGTAGATGGATTCTTAGGGGCATGACAGAGAAAAAACAAAATTACTAGCTGTAGATAAGCTACCAATTCAGAGAATGAATTTTCGTTTTGTAGATGGATATCTTAATGAGTTTTACTATGTTTTCCCTGTCCAACTAGACACTTTTGTGCCTCTAACTGAGCCCTTTTACCCATTTGTTTGCAATGGGTTTGAGTAGGCTTCTGCTGAACAAAGAAGACGATAATGTATTTGCTTGCTTTTTGAAGAATGGACGAAACCTCTTAAAAATTAAGGAAGAAGGACATGATGTTGATGAAAAAGTGGAAAACCTTGGACCAATTGTTCTGTCAAGTAGTCTCTCTCAGCATGTCACACTTCCTTCTACCTTGTAATATAATGAAAAGGTTCTGCATGATTCACAAAAGGAGTTCAAAAGGCCTTAGTAAAATCTTAACTCCATCTCAAATCTTGATTTTGTTGGAGAGCATTATGAAGCTAAAGATATTCCATAACATATCTGCAGAGAAATCGATAGATAGCAAAGATCTTTCCATCAGTGAACTACCAGCAGATTCTGTTTCCACACTTCACAACCAGCATTTGAATAACACAGAGAGAATCAAACAAATTGGTGAGGAGGTTTAGAATGAATTTGACAATAAAATTGGTTTAAGGAAGCCACAACTCTGTGAAAATAACATCAGTGAAAATTTGACATGGAAATTCAATGGAAAAGATGCAACTGGTATTGTCAAAAGTTCTGAAATGAGATCCAACTCTGAAGCAGAAGAGATACAGGATTTTCCAAACGAAGTAACCCTCAAGCATGCATGCAGTTATGAAGATGTAACGAATGGAGTTAATGGAGGAGAAATATTGGAACTTATTGATGGAGAGTTTGGTGATTTAGAGATGACAGATGTTTCAGTC
Organism: Picea engelmannii; assembly: GCA_009831015.1. Lineage (NCBI taxonomy): Eukaryota > Viridiplantae > Streptophyta > Pinopsida > Pinales > Pinaceae > Picea > Picea engelmannii. Next base: position 430,773 of record ML777828.1, on the reverse strand, counting down.
ATCTCAAATCATGAGAAACACTGTGAGGAGACTATTCTTGCAGTATTGGATAATTGTACTTCACCAACACCTTCCCTGTTAGTTCCAGTTTCTCCTTTGCAAACTGGATCTAAGAAAAGGAAAAGGCCACAAAATGGAGAAAATGAGCTCCCTGGAAATTTAAGTCCAGCAAAGTATGATGAAAATGAAGAAGAATTTGTTTGTTATGATCTGTTAAGTGGGGTTACCTCTACTGGTAAAAGTGCACAGAGAAAACTTAAGAGGGTTAGATTCTCTTTAAAGAACAAACTAGTCTGGAAACCATACAGTCCTTTGCCCCTAGAGAGCCTAAGGGTGCCTCCATCTGCCACTCCAAGAGGGAGTGCACTGAAGAAGGGAGTTCCTCCAGGACCAATTTGTATCATAAAAAAAAACTCTTCCAAGAAAAAAAAATCCTTCCTAAGACAAAGATCGACAGAAGTTTGTAAAACTACGAAGAATACCAAATGTGCTTCAGCCAGTTCGATGGTTTTACGAAGTTAGCGACCAGTTGCTCAGTAAATTAGATGTGAAATACCTGCATCTACATAATTATTGAAATGGATACCTTTGTTGATTTGGATCCATCATGTGTTTAACAAAGAGAGTTCTTGTAGCGAACCTTTTGTGGCATCTGGTTTATATTAATATACTTGCATCACCAAGGATTGTTATTTTATGATTATTTTCCTATGGCATATGATGATGTACCTAGACCATAAATTTCTCATGAAAAAGAGGTTGAAGAAAGGTCCTTTTCTCTGGCAAGTTCGAGGGAGCATTAGAAGGAGGTTGATCACGCAGATTGTTCCCTTCTTTCTTTCTTTGTTTTGAAAGACCATAAGAGCAGCCAGGAAGTAGACAACCATGGAATGATTGTTGGGAATTTAGAGACCACGAAATGCCTCAGTACACTTAGGGAAGATGTTGGACATGTGTCTCTACAAACATTCCTGAATATGAGATTAGTCATTGAAGGGATAAGTCATATTTATTGTAGATTCTTCTTCTTTCAATTAGTTTTTTTTTGTTGATATTTACCATGGCTGTAAAAACCCAAATTGGATTGCAGATGAAAAAGACAAAATCCCAGTGATGTGGGTGGTCAAGCCCAGGTTTCATTTCTGAAACTGGGCTCTGATACCATATGTAACACCCATCCAGGATGTTAAAAAAATCATCTTTCATTAAATACATACACAATAACAACTTCATTTTAGCATAATTTAATTGATTTTCATTTACACAATTCTTCTACATTTCCTCAATGATAAATCTAGATAACATGATGAAATAAGTAATATGTTAACTCTATGATTTAGAACTTAAAACAAAACTATATACAAAATATCAATAACCAAATACCACCGAAAATACCTCCTCCTTAGCTTGTCGAAGCTCATCGGTTGTAATATAGTCCTGGGCGCTTCCAAGCATTCTTTTCTCTCTTGCCTAGAGTGAAACAATAGAATCCTCCCTGCCAACTAGGAGCCTAGATGGCTTCCTAGCTCCAAGAAACCTTTCGGTTTCTTGTCCCTCTGTGCTCGTGACTCCAAGAACAACAAAGCACAATTGCTCAAAGAAAACTATCACAAGAATTATATTTTCCAAGAATTTTACAAACTCTCATCATGATCAAACCTCTCTAATCCCCCCTTTCTCACCACTTCTCCTCCCTATTTATAAAGTTTCCATACACCCTTCCCAAAGTCTCCTCAACCACCCTCATTATTATCCATCAACCTCCCTTATCTAGATTTTTGGGAAAAGATTAAAATAAAACTAAAATATAAATGACTTGCATTAAACAACAATAAAATAAAATAAAAGTCTTTCTTCTCATGCTAGCTAATAAATGTAATTTGACAATTTTCTCCAAAATGAATATAACGCCCCACCATGCTCATTCAATTCATCACACCCACCATCTATCAAAATCAAGAAGGTATTTAATGCTTATAGATATTTTGTATGCAATATAATTTAATATTCAATAAACATTCAATTAAATAGTTAATAATTTACTTTAATAATTAATACATTAATTAATTGTACTAGTGTACATGGGTAGGGTATGTGTGCATAGCTAGCGGACACATATCCCATGTATGTACTAACGATAAAAAACCATTTCCTCTAGTGCATAGTTCGTATATGATCACCAAGACATGTAGGACAACAGATCAAGTAATGCATCATTTAATAATCTTTAATGAACAAAATTACATCGATTCATCAATAACTCATTATCATACTTAAAATATCAATAGGAAATCAAATAGAGTTTTAAGCATGGTAGGAACCAAGTGAGTAAACAATAGTGGCATCTCTAATCCTCAATCAATATTCCGAACTATCATCGAAACATCCTTCCTTCCTAACCTACTTCCATCCTATCATTTCCTCTGTTGGACTAAGCTGGAGCATCAACTATATTGACCTAAATCCAGATAGAACTCGTAAGCGGAAGTGTCATACATCTCAACCAAGCTTCCCCAACAAGAAACTAGCAGTCTCCATCACACGTCTAGGGGAGTGTGACTTCACACAACCCTCCCACGACTCTAGGTTTTAGAGGATAAACGGTGGGCAATACCTCCACCCCTCCTTATAGAACTAGGGTCAAAAACCTATATCGATCCATACTATGCAACTACTGTTATTAGAGTCACGTCATCAAACAATCACTCTGGGCAAGTTGTGCATCCTCTCAAAACCACACTCACCACAAATCATAGCAATATTTCGAATCATAAATTAAATAATAAGTACAACATATAGCATATACTATCTTCTTGATGTCTACAACATCAAAGTCACCTCAACACTATAGTCATTTTACTATCACATAGCTCATTAACCTGTAAGTTAATCCACCAATAAATCATATCTATGCATATACATAATAATTTCATATAAGGATCCATATCTGTATTGACGTTCAATTTAAGCGATGCATGTTTATTTTTTTCATGTCTGGCATCTATTATGCATTCATATCATGACTTGAACTAGTATCCACGTACTTAAATTCCACATTTTAACTTGCAAGTTTAAACAAACCAAAGAGCTATCATCATCATGAGTATATAACAATGAAAATAATATCATGCAACATATAAAAATATGTACATATCTCAAATATTTATCTCAATCTAATTTAGCCCAAAAAAATGTTAAGAATTGAATTACTAAGATGAGTAAAAAGTCAATTTTCTAACTCCCTAAAGGTCAAGATATGGGGCGTTACAAGAAACCTATCGAGGGTATCGAAAGAAAGTGGTCTGGAAGACAACTGAGGACTTCGAACGGATTCGAGATCCACGAAGCTCCATGGAAAATGAAACCAACGATATACCAAAAGAAGTCCTCTATATGCCTTCCCCACTACGCTTGGTCTGTCTTTGGAGGGCTTATCTCTGGTACCTTTGCGCACACAACCTTGTGTGTAGCCCCTATGTTAGAGGGGGGTCCCAGATAACTTTTATGTTTACTGGACTTTTTACACTCCCTAACACTGACTTCAATGTTTGTTTGTAAGACTTGAAGAGTTTCCTCTCCAACCTAAATCAAGGCTCTATCCTAGACTATTTGATTGACCTTACAAACATAAGGTCTAGTTGATTTTAAATTATCATTAATTTTAAGTGGCTTGTCTTAAGTCAAGAAAATGGTAATGAAACTAGTGGTGTGTTTTGAGAGACGAAGGAGAAATAAACAAACTGAAAGAAAAATTACTTCTATTTGACAAATAAAGATTTGTAACTAACTACTTTTTCTAAGATCTTTTAAAGAAAAACCTTAAAAACAAATTCGCTTGACTACGAGCTACTTAATGTTCTAAGAAATCAATAAAGAACTTAAAGAAAATAACTCTTTTTTCTAACAAGCAAAATAATCAACCCAACTACTTAACCAAACAAATAAATGATTTTATTTTATTTCATTTTGAAATGAATCAAACAAGAAAACTCAAAATAAATCTTTTTTCTTTTCTTTAAAGAAAATGAAAGGGAAAAATTAAAAGAGAATACAAGACTGAAACTGACCTCTAGCCCACTGCGGATCGCAGGGAGTCATTGAAGACACCAAATAGGCTAATCAACTCAAAGACTCGTCTAAAACCCTTTCAAAGAAAACAAAAGAAATCTTTAAAAAGATAAGCAAACTGACGTCAAACCCAAGCTACAACTATGACAACATAGACACTATACTTGAGCAAGAAACCCTGAGAAGTATGACTTCAATCAGGGAAGAGGTTGACTACCTCTTCTTAAAGAAAACATTTCTTGACACAGGCACGCTACTGACACTTAAGTAGTGTGCATATGTATGTGTAATGTCTATAGAGCAGGGAACATATGTACATGTGAAAACCCACTATAGGCTGCGTGCACCTCTGTGACTTCTCAAAAAAATAAAACAAACAGGAAGACTGAGAGGGTAGGGAGAACTGGTATGGCACCAATAGGTGACCAAAATCCCTTAAAGACTCAACAGAGTTGCAGAAACTCAAAAAGGTAATAAAACCAATTAAACACCCAAAAAATATCTCATAAATCCTAGAGGATCCCCCAATATGGTCGCCAGTTCTGCTATAGCAGGAAAACCTCTCTATGGACAACACTAGGGTTCAACATGTAGGCAAATCTAATCGTCTAAACGTATCCTACTTTTATAACTACCCTGAACATACCCCAAATTCATATATGAAAGACAAAGTGAAAAGATCAGGTAACTTTGTCTTTTACTCTACGTCCGATGTTGATCCTTTGGCATTCGATAGCTCCACTGACTGCAAGCCTACTCCCAAGGCTGACCTGCATTCACAAATAGATAAACATGAAACTACAAACATGCATATCATATATAAATCATGGTTTAGATGTTAGAATAAAGCATAAATCAAATACAAACATTTGACACATCATATTTTGAGACAAAAAGTATTCCTTTTATTGATATCACAATGTTTACTTACAACAAGATCGATGACTGCTCCATGAACTTGGTCTGAGATCCTCTTCACCAAGCTCCAACTGCGCTTCCATGTATCTTTCTCCTCTCAACCTCTCTCTAGGTAAATGGAATAGGCTTATGATGGAGGAAAAAGGAAAAAATGGGAAATTCTGATTCAAATCTCACAAGGTGTCTGCAATTTCTTGGGCCAAGGAGGGGATGTGAGACGGTCAAAGTTTCACTGTTCTTATGCTTAGCTTTTGAATAATACCCCAACACCTCCTTTTTTATGTCAAAAGGTTAGTTATTCGGTTGGGTGACAAGATGTAAGCAGTGGGACAGTTGGGAAACTACCCAATAGCCTGTAATCTCAACGAATTCCTTGCAACTTTTCCAAGTATACGTGGGATGTAGTGATGCAACTAGAGTATGTATGCAAGTTGTAGTGGTGTAGCAAGCACGTGCACGTGGGAATTAGTGGTGCAGGGCACGTACATCTTCAAAAACAATGTTTTTAAGAAGAGTTGCTCAGTGATGGATTGGCAAAAAATAGCAAGTAAGAGGGCCAACTGCCAGGTATGCATGTATGGAGAAATTTAGGGTTATAACATTTTCTCTATCTTTCTCCATGATTCTCTAGAGACATTTCAGGCCTAGACTTCATTTTCATATAATATAAAAGGAGTGACAAGGTTCTAAAAGAGGAGCTTATTCTTATCCCATAGCCAAATTTATAGTAAATTACAACTATTTCCAATCCCATAATAATATTTCCATCCTCCATTTATCCCTTTTCTCAATGTTATAGTTCAAGTTAAACTTGTGATGAAAACCAATTCTAAGATATTTGTATGAATTCACTTCCTCCAAGATATTGTTTTCATACATGAGATTAGTATAAGTGATATTTTTTTATTTAATTATCATAACCTTCATTGTTTCTGTGTTAATATTCATACCCACAATAAAGAAAAAATCCTTGAGGATTTTTAGTTTCTTTTCGAGATCATATGGACTGCTTTCCATAAGAATAATATCATCAGCATAAAGTAGAAGTATGGTGACTATATAAGTGAGTTTTTGGAATGACACAACACACTTCTTCCAAATAACCCTCTAACTTGTTGGTGCATATTCCAAAAAGGGTAGGGGACAGGGGAAAAATTTTCTTAACTCCTATATTGTAATTTGTTTCTTCTGACCGGACCTAAGTGTTCCTAAACTTGGCAATAATGTTCTCATACAATCTTAATGCAAGATCTCTCAAATCGAGAAGAACGTTTACCTCTTCTAACCTATTCCAAAGGTTAGTCTTGGGAACAATGTCAGCATATTTTCTAAATTCAATGAAACAAAACATGAGATTGGTTTTATTATTGTGACACTCCTCCACAATCATCCCAAGCATAAAAATTTGGTGTGGAGTTTAATGATATCTCCTAATTCCATATTGGCATTTAGAACTTTTATGTCACTTTCTTTCAATATGTTGATCTTCTTTTCCAAAATTGTTCCATATAACTTGGATAAAATGGGGTGAGTCATAATGGTCCTATAGATACAGGGATTGATTTTATCCCCAATTTAAAAATAGGTACAATAAGGCTTCGATTCCAAGGTTTAGGGAAGTCCTTATTGACTAATAAATTGAATATCTTGTGGATGTGAGGGATGATAAGAGGCCCTCCAATTTTTAATAATTATGCTTGGTAACCTTTGATGTCCTTATCTTTCCCTTTTGTGATCCACTGAATTCAGGCTCTATGTCATCTATTGAAAACATTTCCTCCTTTATAAAAATAGTTAGGTTGTTGTTCACTACATTAGGGGATTCATAAATATTTTTAAGGTAGGAATTCTAGTCCCTCAAGGGAATCATATTATTTTCTTTAGTTTTACGAGTTTCTTAGGATCTAGCTTAGATAGGTGAAAATTTTTCTCTTGTTTTCTATTTATATAGTACCTTTTTAAAAAATTTATTAGGATTTGTATATATTTACCTTGTTATATTTTAAGGACCCATTAGAAGCATCCCTAATATATTTTATAGTAATATTACACTCATTATCGTACCAAGGGTTGACTATTGTATTTTTCTTTTTAGAGAACGCCTTGATAAAGAACTTATTGATGGAGGTAGAGAGAGATATCATAAAATTGTGATAGTGATTCATAATGTTGTTATATTTGAAAGAATATTTAGTTGATTATTCAAATCCTTTAAATAAATATAAGCTTTATTTTGTAAAAAAAAAGTGGTTTTTTAATCATAATTCTCTTCAATGGGATTTTTTTGCATGACAAAGTTTAGGGTTTGAGTTAAAGGTCTATGATCAGAGTCTGGATCATGGTCGTTTAAGAGGTTTAAATTTACAATTTGGTTGTAACAAGGATATTAGATATAACATAATTTATGATAGTTCTTCCAATCCCATGAATGCAAGTCACATGGTTGAATTTTGTCCACTTCAGTAGACCATTGCAAATTATTAGATCCCGATAACTACACAACATGATTAGCTCAATACCAAAGAATGTTTTGGACAAGTATTTAGAGTTTTGTTTGTGTCAACTAGCTAAAACAAGGTCCTCATCTAGCCAAAGAGGATTAGGGTTGGATTAATTAATTAAAATGATAAGCAAGAGGATACTACCACCATTTATTAGACTCTAAAGATCTTGTTCTAAGCCATTACATGGAAAATTTTCATCTACATTTATTTTATTATAAAAGGTATAGTTAATATGCATGAAATAACAAATTTATATGTAAATCTTCTTAGTATTAATATTTAAGATCTCCATCCACATGTATTAATTAAAAGGGTCTATCTTGTGAATCCTAATGTGACAAAAATGTTCTTTTATATGTAACAAGATATGCATGTGACCCTTCTATGGTAGAATCACTAGTTCCATATCAATCATAATATAAAAAAAAAATATGATAGGGACTTTAGGTTCTCTACTCTCCCAAGTTTGAACAAGTAGTATAACATCAATCTCACTTAGGATCCAACTTAACATAGGCCCTTTTCTCCATGGAAAACCACAACAATTCCAAAATATGATGTGGAGTGTCCCAAGTTCTTATTTATTATTATCTTTATGGTCTCTATCCCTAATAATATCTTTTATATTCCTAATTATTGCTCATTTTACTTATTTTCTAGCTTCCTTCACCTTTTGAAATTCCTTCCTTAATTTAGCTTGGTCTTCTGGGATAAGATCTTCATTTCTAAATATTCCTTACCCTTATAAACTCATAATTTTACTTATATTTATGGTCATCATATATCACCTTAGCACGAATTAACCTATCTTTATGCTCCATTATTTTTCCCAACCTCTTTGCCTATGCTAGACAAGTTGTTTCAATTTGTTATTTATTTTGTAGTTCTTCCTTGACTATTGTCAATGCATCCTCGTCATTCTTTTCTTTTAAACCATAAGGATCTTTTGTTATTCTCATGGTACAACTCTATGAAATTATTAATTTCCTCTTTGACGAGTTTGACAAACAATTTACCTTCCAATCGAAATGTGTTTAAAATATGCAAATTTTTTTAGATTGGTGAAATTCAAAAAATTGTGCTAATTATAATATCATCTGTTGTCTCCAAAACTGTAGTCATACTTTAATAGACCATGTTTAGATTGTTGCAACATATTTATTTTTTCATAATCAAAAGTTTAATAATGAGTAAATTTGTGTCAACAAACATAACTCATTATCAATACCTTCATTTTTAAGGAACATATTGTCAAACAATCACTAAAATGAAATATCAAATGTCAATAAAAAACTTAAAAAAATAATCAATAGAAATCTAACAAAATTCATGACAAGTTTTGTTTTACTATAAAGTGAAATTCTAAATAAAAAAATACTTTTGTTCCCGGGAAGTTGAAAAACTTCTGAAAATATAAATTATTTTCTCAAAAAGCAACAAAAATAGACACCCAAATTCATGATTTTACCCTCATGTTATTATTTTCTATAATATTGATATGTCCTTCTTAGGTTAATTGTTTCTCTTTTGTTATCTTTTCTTTTCCATTTATTATAATCTAATATCTATTTTTGGCAATAAAGACTCCAACCCTAATATTCTATTTTCTATCTAATATATTAATGATAATATAATTTATTATACTTAAATTTACTTTTGGAATATTAATATAACTTACATTTTATGGAATTTGTCATCATCTTATTTAATAACATTATAAGAAAATATGATTATTAAAAAAATGAAATTTTATATATTCAACGATCAAATGAGATTAAAATATAGTTACTTTACAACTTGTTTATAAATAAAATATGCTTATTAAAAGAAATATTAAATTAATTTATAGTTATATTAAACCTTCCAAAAATTACAATTATAAGACTGAAATATCTATTTTGTATAATAATTAAATTTATTTAATTTGATTAATATATTAATATAATTTTTGGGTGGAAGGTGCAGAAGGGATCATCTGTGACCCTAGGGGAAATATTGAGATAAGATATACATGGAGTCTAGGACATGCCACAAATACTCATGATGAAGAATATGCCATCGTCAAAGGGATCCATCTAATCAGAGATCTACAAGTCTCGAGTATTATTATTATTATTGGTGATTCATTAAACACTATAATAATCTAGTAAAAGGCACCTTCCCAAAGGACTCATGTCTTTGCAATTTAATAAAAAAACTAGGCATTTTCTCTCTGGCATCCAAAAATTTCCTACTATCAGGGTTCAGGGGAGGACAAATCTGCTACACTCGAGGCACATCATCCTCTTTGGAAATTATTTGATTCTACCCACGCAAGTTGGCAAAGTACACATCCTCGTTAATAAATGCCTCACCGTCGAAAACCATCATAGACATAGGAAGATCCTCTGGAATCAAGTTGAAAAGAGATCTTAAAATTGCAACTCAAGCATCAAATTTTATCCTGCCTGGTTTCACTCATTCTAGACATCCTCTCTCAACATAAGTCAGAGATGTGACAACAACATGAGGAGGTGGAATCCATTAGGAATCAGGTTAAAAACTTGCAAGCTTAGGAGGCTCCAACGGTTTAGAGTCTTATGGATTCTCCCTCTGATAGTCCCTTAACACCCTAAGTAAATCAACCAGTAATAGATTTTAACCATCCAACATAGGATGAAGAAATGGATGCACCAGACCCACCTCCACAGGGTATTTAATGTTCTTCAAAAGCATATATATCTTAGGTGTTTTTTATAGGGAAGAAACAGGTAAATTTTGTTATGCAAGGACAATTGGTGCTGCTAGGAATGAACATTGGTCAACCAATCTCACAACAGAATCTCTTACTTTTTTTAATATGCCTGTAGAATCTCTAAATTTTGATGCAACTTTTGGCACCCTTCGGCTACCCATTTTTGATAAATAAAAAATAATTGAGTTCTTTTTCAAAAAAAAAATATTCATATAATTTGGATTTCATCATTTTTTATGAATCACTACATGGAGAGGAGTCCCTTGTCTACACCACATGGGAGGATTCCCTGAGGGATCTAGATTCAATCTAAGATGTCCATCCACATGTATTAATTAAAAGGGTCTATCTTTGGAATCCTAATGTGACGAAAAATGTTCTTTTATATGTAATAAGTTATGCATGTGACCCTTCTATGGTAGAATCACTAGTTCCATTTTGATCATGATATAAAAAAAAAATTATGATAGGGACTTTAGGTTCTCCACTCTCCCAAGTTTGAACGATTAGTATAACATCAATCTCACTTAGGATCCAACTTAACATAGGCCCTTTTCTTCATGGAAAACCACAACAATTCCAAGAGAGTATGTGGAGTGTCCCAAATTCTTATTTATTATTACCTTTATGGTCTATATCCCTAATAATAACTTTTCTATTCCTAATTATTGCTCATTTTCCTTATTTTCTAGCTTCCTTCACCTTTTGAACTTCCTTCCTTAATTTATCTTGGTATTATAGGATAAAATCTTCATTTATAATTATTCTTAATCCTTCTAAACTCATACTTTTACTCATATTTATGGTCATTATAGATTACCTTAACACGAATTAACCTATCTTTATGCTCCATTATCTTTCCCAACCTCTTTGCCTATGTGAGACAAGTTGTTTCAATTTGTAATTTATTTTGTAGTTCTTCCTTAACTATTGTCAATGCATCCTCATCATTCTTTTTCTTTAAACCACAAGGGTATTTTGTTATTCTCATGGTGTAACTCTATTAGATTATTCATTTCCTCTTTAATGAGTTTGACATACAATTTACCTTCCAATATATTTAGGGACAAATTATAGTTTATCTTTTCTTCTAGCTCTTTAATATTGTTTCTCAAGTAAAATCATGGAGCTGAAATAATTTTAGGTGGAACTAATAGTTCGCGAAAACCTGTAACTAAGGAAATTTCCATAAAAGTGTGAGTTCACTTCAGTTTAATCCAACTTAGGGAGGAGCAAACTCCTTAAAATACTACCAGTGCGGTTTCAGAACTAGTACCAACATTTTCAATACAATTTGTATTCAATTTTTTTTTTTTTTTTTTAGTAATTTAAGTTAATTTTATAAAAAAAATGTTTGCATATTAATTTTAGATGACATAACGATTCAATAAAATGAAAAATCAATATTTACAATAAGACACAGTAAAAAAAATTATGGAAAATTTATATTATGGAACCTTTCATTAACCTCTATACTTTTAGATTTTACTTTTAAATAAAAATTAAGATAAATGGTGTCAATCTAAATGTGCAATTTCTAAATGTGCAATTTTTTTCAGATTGGTCATATTCAAAAAAATGTAGTAATTATAATAGTATAGTCATACTTTAATAGAGCTTGTTTAGATTGTTGTAACATATTTCATTTTTCATAATCAAAAGTTTAGTAATGAGTAAATTTGTGTTAACAACATAACTCATTATCATTGCCTTCATTTTTAAGGAACATACTGTCAAACAATCACTAAAATGACATATGAGATGTCAATAAAAAATTTTCAAAAAATAATGAATAAAAATCTAACAAAATTCATGACAAGTTTTGTGTGAAATTCTAAATAAAAAAAATACTTTTGTTTACAGTAAATTGAAAAACTTATAAAAATATAGATTATTTTCTCAAAAAGCAAGGAAAATAAACACCCAATTCATTTGGAAGAATTGTTTCTATTTTCTTATCCTTACTTTTCCATTTCTTATAAACTAATATCTATTTTTTGCAATAGAGTCTCCAGCCCTAATATTCTATTGTTTATCTACTTTTTAATCTTGTCTTTGAAGGATCTAAACCTATTAACAAGTATTATTTCTATCTGTGTTTAAAGTTTGACTTCTCTCTTCTCTACATATATGTCTTTATTTATAATAAAAAATATTATCTAGAAATATTGTGCTATAAACTTTGGTAAATGTAGTAAATTGTTTTTATTAAAAATAGAAACAAAATAAATTAATAATCCAAATTGTGCACTGTCTAATCCAAGTCTTAGTTTAATAATGCAGCTTTCTCCTTAAACCTTTCTAAAAAAAATTCCTTAGCTTCAAGATGTTTCACCTTAGACCAATCTTTTTCAAAGTTATAATATAATAGTGGGAAATGGAACTTGTGCATTTGATTGTCCATTGTCTAATCCAAATCTTAGTTTAATGAAACTTCCTCGTTAAACCCTCTTAACAAAATTCCTTTAGTTTCAAGATGGTTCACCTTAGACCGGTACTTTTCAAAATTATAATATAATAATTAAATGTGTAAAATCATTTATATTTATATAAATATATTAATTGTTTTTTTAAATATAATTTATACAATAATTAAAAATAATAATTAAATGTTTAAAATTATTTATATTTATATAAATATATTAATTGTTTTTTTAAATATAATTTATAAAATAATTAAAAAAAAATCATAATGTATTAATGATAATATAATTTATTATAATTAAATTTATTTTTTTAATATAAATATAAGTTACATTTTTATTACTGAACTTTGTAATCATCGTATTTAATAACGTTATAAGAAAATATGACTATTAAAAAAATACAAATTTTATATAGTCAACGATCAAGAGAGATTAAAATATAGTTACGTTACAATTTCCTATTAAATAAAATATGGCTATTAAATAAATACAATTTTATATAGTGAAGAATCAAATCAGATTAAATTATAGTTATATTAAAACTTCCAAAAATTAAAATTATAGTTTGAAATATTTACTTTGCATAATAATTAAATTTATTTAATTTAATTAATATAATTTCTGGGTGTGGGAGGGATAGTCTTTGGAAATATTGAAATAAAATATGCATGGAGTATACGACATGCCACAAATACTCAGACTGAAGAATATGCTCTGCTCAAAGGGATCCATCTAATCAGAAATCTACAAGTCTCAAGCATTATTATTATTGATAATTCATTGAACACTATTAAAAAGGCACCTTGTGGAAGGACTCAGGTCTTTGCAATTTAATTTAAAAAACTGGGCATTTGCTTTATGGCATCCAAAAATTTCCTAAGGAAAAATAACTCATTGGATGACTCTCAAGCCAATATGGCAATTAACCTTAAAAAAAAAAAAATCATAAAAAAAAATAATAAAAATAAGAATAAATAGGAGATTATCCCACCACCACATTCCATAATTAATGTCATCGCAAATCAAAGCTATGCATGTCCACCTCCGGGCCCATTACCTCATCTAACCCAAGAACCTATGATAGGCTCCGCTCATGGCCGAAGGAGGGACGCCTCTGCTGATTGAATTTGCGTGACGTAAGAAGGCACAGCGAGGTCATCGGTATGCATAGGAAAAGTTGTTAGTAAGTTTTTTTTTCACCTCGGAAAATAGTTATAGGAAACTCACCAATATTTTTTCATATTTTGTGGATAGTAAGGATGTTAAA
>ML777828.1:398229-416458 GCA_009831015.1 Picea engelmannii | reverse complement strand
TTAGGTAGCCTCTTGTCTTCCATGTTGTTTAACTTGTTCTTATACATTAGGTATCTAGTCATAGCCATGCTCTCAATAGGGGAAAGGCTAGTTTCTACGAGGAGGATGGGATAGGGCGTATTTCCTTTAATTTTGAGATTATAAATTATAAAATTTAATATCAAATTTCAATTTAATTAACTATGAGATTAAAAATAATTACATAGTTATTAATGACAATTCATCTTATTTCACAGTTTTCATACAACTTTCCAATTAAGTAATTTTGTTATAAAGTTTCGGATAGATTTACTAGAAGTCTTTTCGCAAAACCTAAATCATGACCTTTTAACTCAATGTGCTTCTCAGCATCTTATGCGGAGGGTATAAGTCTTTATAAGATTCCATCTATGTTCCTTATCGTATAATCTAATTAATTTGTCTTTCAATTGTTGATTGGGAAGGAAAATATTAGGTAAAACATTAATTCTATTTTTATTTTAAATTTTTTTATCATTTTTATTTTTAAATAATTTATATCTTTTCTAATGTGCTAGTGTATTGTTAATTAATTTATGTTTTAAGTAATAAGGGATGGTTTTTATGTTTTGCTTAATAAGTCATCAATGAGGAAGATATTAGGTAAAACATTGATTTCATTTTTATTTCAAATTTGTTATCATCTTTCTTTAATGTATTGTTAAATAATTTATACTTTATCTAATGTGGGGTATTTTTAGTTATTTTATGTTCTAAGTAATACATATAGTGAGTGGGGAAGATATTAGGTAAAACATTAATTTCATTTCTATTTCATTTTTTTTATCATCTTTCTTTAATGCATTATTAAATAATTTATACTTTATCTAATGTGGAGCTAGGAGCACATATTAGGTAAAACGTAGTGGAGTACATATTAAAATAAAACATTAATATGTTTTATCATAATATCTCCCCTCACCCAATCCCCACCCTCATAATGTTTTACCCTACTATCTTCCTCATCCCCTTCCCTTACCCTCATAATGTTTTACCCTAATATCTACCTTCACTCCCACTATATATGAGGGTTGGGAGAAATATGAGGTAAAACATTAAAACATATCTCTCCCCACCCAACCCCCATTAAAATAGGGGGGTAGGGGAAGATATTAGGCAAGATATTAATATGTTTTACTTCATATCTCTCCCCACCGAACCACCATATTGATATGTTTTACCTAATATGAGGGTAGAGGAGAGGGGAGATATTAAAGGAAAAACATTAATATGTGATATCCTAATATCTTCCCCCTCATGAGATGTGATGATGAGAGAATGGAGAGATATTAAGAAAAACATAATTAATATGTTGTATCATAACATAAAGGGTGAGGGTGGGGGTGTCGAGCAATATTTAGAAAGATATTAATATGGTTTACCTCATATCTCTCCATCCAACCTTCATGTTAATATGTTTGACTTAATATGAGGGTAGAGGAGGCGGGATATATTAGGAAAAACATTAACGTGTGCTATCCTAATATCTTTCCCCTCATGAGGTGTGAGGGTAGGAGTGGGGAGATATATTAGGGAAAAAATCAATATGTTGTATCATAATATTTTCCCTCGCATGAGGTGTGAGGATGGGGGATATTAAGAAAAACATCAATATGTTTTACCCTCATATCTCCCTCCACCACTAACCAACTAATATGAGCATGAGGGAGATTAGGAAAAACATTAATATGTATGAGGGTGAGGGTGGGGAAGGACGGATATATTAGGAAAAAACATTAATATGTTTTAGTCTCATATCTCTTCCCACATCTAACTCGGGGGAGTGAAGGTATATTAAGAAAAACATTAATATGTTTCCAATATGAGGGTGGACGAGGGAGGAGATATTAGGGAAAAAATTAATATGTTTTTCCTTGATATCTCCTTGCACACCCACCATCATGGGGTGGAGGAGGGGGCATAAATTAAGAAAAACATTAGTATGTTTTACCCTAATATATTCCCCCTCATATCCACTCTCATGGGGTAAGGGAGGGGGGAAATATTAGGAAAAACACTAATATGTTTAATCCTCATATGTCCCTCCTCATGAGGTGGGGGGAGATATTAATGTTTTTTCCTCATGGTGTGGGGAAGGGGGAAGATATTAGGAAAAAAAAAATATGTTTTACCCTCATATCTCCCTCCACCCCCACCCTGGTGGGGAAGAGGGGAGATATTAAGGAAACCACTAATATGTTCATATCTCCCTCCACCCCCAACATGGTGGGGGAGGGGAGAGATATTAAGAAAACAAGTAATATGTTTTACCCTCATATTTCCCCCACCCACAACCTCATGTTTTTTCACTCATGTCGTAGAGGAGGGGGGAAATATTAGGAAAAACATTTATATGTTTTACCCTCGTATCTGTCCGCTCTCCCAACCTAGTGAGGGAGGGGGTTTCCCTCATGGGTTGGGGGATGGGGGAGATATTAGGATATGTGGTTTTTTTTCCCAATATCGTTCCCCACCCTCACCCTCATATAGGGTGGGGTAGATATGAGGGTAAAACATATTAATTATTTACCCTATATGGGGGTGAGGGTGGGAGGATATATTGGCTAAAACATATTAATGTTTTATGGAATATCTTCTATTTCCCTCATATATGGTATATGGTATATGTTTTACCACCAACTTTGTATAGGGTAAAACATATGGATGTGGGGGTGGGGTGAGATATGAGAGTACAACATATTAATGTTTTACCTTATATAAAGGTGGGGGTTGGATTCAGGGTGAGGGTGGTGTTGGAAAGACATATTTGGTAAAACATATTATTGTTTTACATAGTATCCCCCCCCACTCTCATATAGGGTATATGTTTTTTCCCAAATATAACTGACCACTCCCACCCCTACATTTGTATAGGATAAACAAATGAGAGTGGGGATGGGGGGACATATGAGGGTTAAAAATTGAGAGTGGGATTGGGGAATATACGAGGGTAAATCATATTAAATTTTTACCCTCATATCTCCCCCCACCTTCATATGTTTTACCCTATACAAAGGTAAGAGAGGCATATTGGGTCAAACACATACCCTATATGAGGGTGGGTGGAGATATTTCATAAAACATTAATATGTTTTACCAAATATTTATCTCCGCACCCACCCTCATATAGGGTATATGTTTTATCCTATATCTCGCTCCACCCCCCACCCTCATTTTCATATAGGGTAAAGAATTAACATATTTTACTGGGGTGGGGGGATATATGAGGGTAAAACATATTATTGTTTTACCTTGTATGAGGGTGGAGGTGATATATTGGGTAAAAAATATTAATTCTTTATAGTGGAGGTGTGGGTGATGGTGAGGGTGGCGGTAGCATTGAGATATCAGTTAAAACATAATAATTGTTTACCCAATATCCCCTCCACCAAAGGGAGGAGGTGAACATAAATATTGGGTAAGACATTAGGGTGGGTGTGGGAGAATATATTGGGTTAAACATTTTAATTTTTAACCCAATATATCCCCCTACCACCAACCTAGGGTTAGTGTGTCATTGTGAAAATATATTGGGTAAAACATTAATATGTTTAATCCAATATCTCCACCCACCACCATCATTTAGGGGAATATATTGGGTAAATATTTTGGGGTTGGGATGAGATATTAGGTAAAACATATTAATGTTTTACCCAATATTTTCCCTCACCCCCACCCCCACCCTAGGGTCAAGGTGGGTGTTATAGCCTTAATTTCAACACTACATGCCAGAAGAGAGTTGACAAGAAGATGCAAGCCAAACCACATGCCTTTCTTGAGATTTTAGCCTTTTTTAGAGGTCATCACGGGTCTAGTAGGGTACAACATGTGATTATCATTGCACGTTAGTAGTAGTGAAAGAAGAGATTAACTTTCATGCCTTCTAGTTTCATGGAATTATGAAAAGATAGGTGAGGGATGAGTTGTATCTTTGTGGAATGAACCTAGGAACTCACACCATTCGAGTCTCTAGTGGTATTTGGAAGATATAGAGACTCTCTCAAGCCTCTTCAAAGGATCTATATAACAAAGGCAAGTATTAAAAAATATAATAAGGAATCATTAGTAGTATTATGATTCCCATTTGTAGAGGAGCGTTTCCTATTCACAACATCCAAAAATTAGAGTTCCTAGCCTGATCAAGAAGTTGAGGAAAATCAAGGAGAAAGGAGCCAAAGGAGAATTTCATCTACATCCAAAGGTATGAGCTTGATGTAATTTATTCATTTTAATTTATAGATAAATGGGTTTCCCCAAATGATTTATATTTAATTTTGCAAATTCTTTGATCTAATCTTGTGATTGGTAGATCAAAATAGATCTAAATAGAATGAGTGATTTCTAACACTAGGGGAAGAAGGAGATCAATGTTGTTTGTTCCTTGTGTGCAAGAAGCAGGTTGCAGGAGTTGGAGTTTCATTTTAGGATATGAAACAACCAGGATACCAAAGGACAACCTTCAAAGATAAGGTATGCTAATCAATCCTCTCTTGGTATAATATAAATTGCTTGTCTTAGATCTAGGAAGACTAAATAAATGTAACTCTTTCTGTCTAGGATCAATAAGCAGATCATAGGGATATCTTTCCATCCATCTTGTGAAATCCCTGTGAGATTTTGTCCCATAAAAAAATTGGCGAATCCACTAGGGGATATTCTTCTCTAGTTTGAGTCTCTTTGCCAATCCTTTCCTCTTCTTGTTTATTATTTGATTTTTTTTTTCTTCCATCAACTCCTCCAAAGCCTAGATCTATCAGATTTGGTAGATCTAAGATACATATGAATATATGGAACAAATCCATCCTTTCCTAAAATACTATTTTTTTGCATCATCGCGGGTTGCAGTATAGTAGTCACACGATGATCATCACTAGTTGACTAGCCTATGTCTCACAATGATCCATGAAAATTGTAGAGTTGCAGAAATACTAGGCTTTTGAAATTGGAATTGTTCCCTTGATCTATAAAGTCTGTGAATGGTCTTTTTTGAAGGATATATTTCTTTTGTTTGAGTTAGTTTGTTGCATGATTTTCTTTCAATTGGTGTTTTGAGTGCATTTGTGTGGCATATTTACATCTCTTGGACACTTCTGTTTTTCGTCTGAGAGGTTCAGTGAAGTTGGTTAGAGAACCCAACATATATGAATAGATCTAGTAGTGCTTGACATTTCCTGCATTGGTTGTTCTTGTGTAATTATTTTTCATTACTAGATCTATCCTCCTAGGTGAGTTTGGGTGTGATCTTGGTAGAGACATTGGATTGGGTTGATATAACATCATTTCCAACTTCCTACAACCCCTCTTCTTGTTGTTTTTGCCAATTTTCCTTTTGTATTCATATTCTTTCTTAGACTGGGAATCTTTTTGCATTACAATTAGAAAAAATAACAATTCAAAAGAAAAAAAAAATGTTGCATTCTTGACTTCTTTTAAAACACTAGTGAAAAGAGTGCATTGGTTCTTCCTTTTTTGGTTTCAAATTCTTGAAAAAGTTTCATATCTGAATTGGTTGATTTGTTTCTTGGTGTGTGTGAGTTTAGATTTTCAAAAGTTGCAAAGAGAAGGAAAAAGTCTCTTTCCCTCCCATAGTTAGATTTCATTGAATTGAAAAAAAAAATTGCATTGGCATCTTTGCATTTGATTGGTTCAGTCAAGAGTCATAACATCACAAAAGTTTCATCCGCTTCCCTTTGAATTAAGAACCAATCATAAAAATGAAATGTGTAATCCAAAATTTATTAAAAACTTTCTTTTATAGTGAACTAACATTAGCTAGGCTTAGGGCCTTGGAATATGATTGGAGAGTAAACTCTACAAGGCCACGAAAACAAAACTTATGAGTCATTTTATAGCAATAAATCCATTCTTCCAACCAATGTGTCGGGATCCTCCTATAACACAAGAGTTAAGCATGAGGTCACATCGGGGCAAGTGTGGATATTACCCCACTCTGCTTGTTTTGGTGTTTGTGGTACATCTTCAATTGCTATGTATATGGTGGTTTCATTAGTGTCTCTCCTTTAAATATTCAATCTTATTTACCTTACCCTTATCTGTGGTTATACCTACGATTGTTTTCTCATTCATTGGTTGTGAAGTGGTGGCCTTAGTGAACTTTCATAGGTAGCCACAGAGGGGACTGAAGGTGGGTCATGGATGTAGTACATGGGGCATACATTCTTTCACGGTCTCAGCTCCCCAGGAGGGTGCTCGACTTAATAAAGGGTTCTTGGACCGGTCAAGGATATTTTTCAGAGATTATCGTAACTACTCCTCATACCTTCGCTAGCTAATATTGTGGGGATTTCATCTCCCCCATATGGTTGGTTTTTGGAAGGCCCCTCATCCAATTGGTTTTACTTTTGTTGTCCTAGATTGATTAGGGGCGTTCTCTTTGAGTTTGAGTTTGGGTAGACCTTACGTTGAATTTTATTTGGATTTTCATATATTACATTCACAGTGTTTGAATCATCGTGATAATCCTGTCGACTACGAGGACTTGAGAAAATCCCAAAGGTGCAACTGCCTCTAAAGTGACGTGAGATAGGTGACAAAGAATTCAATGGGTTTTACCTTTGGTTTGAAAAGAATGGTTTGGTTGAAGTGTAACTGATAGAAGAACATCCTCCACAAAATTTTAACCCTCCTTTGACTGAGCCCGATGCACCTCTACTTTTCTAGCTAAGGGAAATTTTTAGTGAGCCCTTTTCTTTCTTTAGTCATCCACCCACCACGTCAGGACCGAGTTTTTCATCCATTGTAGTTAATCCATCGGGTCTATATTCATGTGGGACTAGGGGAAATACCCTAAGTGGAATCCCCATGATGTCCATGTTACCATCCCTTAGCACCATTGGAACTACAACATCCATGGTTGTTTCTACATGTCCCTCAATCTAGAGGATGCCAACTTTGTCATCCTTTCCATCCATTAATATACATAGCATTCCCATTCCCATCACATCCATTTTTGTGCCCACTTCAGGATCCTTTTCCGGTGGGTGGTTGAGCCTTGATTTCAGCATGGGAGGTGGAAATTATGTCACATATACCAATCCTATGAGCATCATGGCATCACCAAGTGCATGTGTACCTTTTGGGTGGAATATGTTTAGTGGTTTTGGGGCTGTCCCTTGTCAGGATAGGGGCAGTGGTACATCAGGAGGTTTCAACTTTGCTTTGGTTAGCACACCCTTCCTTGGGGGCATATCCATTGGGGGGGAATTTTCACAATGGGGAGGCTTTCCCTTTGTTAACACATCTAGGGATTTCTTCCCTAGGAATAATTTTGGGAATGTTTTTCCTTTATGGTCTAGATTCACCCTTGAGGGAAACCCCCTCAGGGCATGTTTGGTTCTAGGAGAAGTCATTCTCTTGGAAGTGCCACCATTCCTCCGGGAACTCACTCTTAAGGATCTCCTCAACCCTCTAGTAGTATAAACAAATGGGGACTGCAAGGTCCATCTGGAACATCGTAGAATTCACGTGCCTCCCAGTATTCATTTTCTCATACACCATTTCCATTCCTTGCAATGTTAGACTTTCCTGATTTGTCGTGATTTAAAAATGACCTTATATCCCATAACCCTTCATGGCCAACAATGCCTTCCAAGTTTCCATACAATATCCTAAATTTTGATGGAAAGACAAGAGAGGACCCCTCCAAACACATCATGACATACCATTTATGGTGCTCATCCAACTCTTTGATGGATGACAATGTAAGGTTGTGTCTTTTCCAGAGATTCCTAACCACAACTACCACAAAATGGTACATTTAATTAAAGGGAATTTTCCTCAAAATATTCAACAACCTAGCAATGGAATTCTTAATGCATTTTCAATTTCCCATATGGTACAGAATAGGGAAATGGCTCTTGAATTCACTACGTCAATATAATTCCACTCACATTTCTGATCATATACATGAGTGGATATGAAGATGTAGGATCATTAAGACCCAAATTCCATACAAAATCCTAATGGAGTGGTTCATAAAGTCCCTCCTACCACCCATTTCCCGAGATGTAGCTATGGTCAGGGTGGACATCGAAGAGTAGGAAATTATTTGTCCCCTACACTTAGATTTAATTTATTTGTAGTCACGTACACTTTTTTACATCATCCCAAATTATCCTAGACCATCGGCAGATGCAAGGAAGCCAACCTCAGGACCCCATGAAGATGGTGTAGTTGGTTTTGTATCCCATGCCTCTGTAAGCCAGTTAGTTGATCAGATGGGTTAGATGTCTGTTAATTCAACTTTTGGTACTAGAACTCAAACTATTGTGGTCCCTACTCAAACTTGTGATGTGAATTTGGTGCAATCCATGCAACCAAATAATCATTAGCAACCTCGAGGAAGGAATAAAAGGAACAAAAAGAAGAATTCCAATTCTGAGCATGAGACTGCTCCCACCCAAAAAACCCAAGATGGGGGCACTAAAGAGAATATAAAGAGTTGATTTCCCTCAATGATTTATGGGGAGGACCACCCTACTCACCAATTTTCTCTAAATAATGAGATCCATTGATTTTTGGCACAAGATTTCCCCCCCAACAACCTACTGTATTAAGCCATCCTTTCCCCCCTCAACCTGAAAACCTGGTTGCCACAAATATTTCTCCTCGACAAGGGCACATGGTAGGTACCACTCATCATGAGGGATCTTTCTTGAATGTTGCCATTTTTATGTGTGACCAAATGGTTAATTTATAGACTTGGGTAAAAAAATATGAAATTTTTGAGCCTTCCCATGTTGTTCCAAGAGAAACATCTTCTTCCTAGCCTGGTGGCCCTCTTCAGACTGAGAAGCCATATTTTGATGCACCACTTCAACCCCTGAAGGGAGTTATTCAATGCACAATGAATAATATCAAAACATGGGCCTCCCAGAACTATAGTAATTTGGAAGACTTGACCCAGACACCATGTGCCATGTCATTGCTTGAAGTCCTCCAAATATACCATGTGTAGTGGAAATCCTTGTTGTCTTCCATAGGTGGGGTTGATCCTTCAAAGTCGATTTTGATGAACTTCAAGTATTATTAGGTTACTCACAAGCTCTATCATCAGGTCACCTTCCATATCATCATGTGATCGATGGGGAAAAAAATGTGCTATAACACCCCCATCCATGAGTTGGGAAATGCCACATGAAATTTGGACATATGATACCAATAAATTTACAACATAATGCTCCAAACATGAACAGAGTTATGCAAGCTAAAAATAATGTTTCATAAACATAATTATAACAAAGATTTCATAATAGAAAATAGATAATTTCACACATAGTAATTAAAACAACACATAAGATACATGCATCTTATATTTAAACACCACCTGCGTGCAGACCTTCCACGTTCCTACCAACCATCGACCACACTTCTCATAACTCTCAACAATGGGTCACGCCTAAGATAAGGATAAAACTCAACAAGGGAAAAGGAATCCTATGTTAGGCTAAGGTCTATCTACAACCAATATACTCGTATTAAGGTGCCAACTATGATAGACAGCCTACAATCTCTCATTCCCCATATGATTTTTCCACCCTAGGAAGTGTGCCCCTTCTCTACTCAACATTCCTTCAGTTGCCCCACTTCCCTTCTGTGGCTTAAAAAATAGGCCATACAAGAAGTCTCAAATCCCTTTAGCTACAACTTGGCACCTTGGGAATATAATTCCTATCATTTCACTCACATAGAGAGAATTCTCACAGGCCTGCTAACCTGCTTCTTCAAGTTCTCATGGGTCAGACAACCCGCTTCTTCAATGTCTCACGGGCCTAAAAACCTACTTATTTAATATCTCATCTTCCTAGCAACCTGCTTCTTCAACAGCTCACAGGCCTGCAAAACCACTTTTTCAATAGCTCATGGGCCTAACAACCCACTTCTTATTGGTGGGAGACTTTCTATGAGAAAAATGAAACGAAGTGATCTAACTTATTTGTAGTTGCACCCACTTGGGGATCCTTCATGGATTCTATTAAGGAACAATACTACCTTGTTGGAAGTTATGATGACTTATATACAATATAGACCAAACTGCGGTAGGAAAGGGACTAAACAGTGCCATAGTTCACCAATGTTTTCCATACCGTGTGCACCAAGCTGCATATCAAATACTCTGAATGAAATATGGTTCTCAAGTACCGTGGAGGTATGCATAGATACATACAAACAAAATTGGATTTTCTACACATCTCATCTTTGGGCGTGACCT
This sequence comes from Picea engelmannii, assembly GCA_009831015.1. NCBI lineage: Eukaryota > Viridiplantae > Streptophyta > Pinopsida > Pinales > Pinaceae > Picea > Picea engelmannii. The sequence goes on along the minus strand of ML777828.1, from coordinate 406,209 downwards.
ATCGATATTCTATCAAAATCGAGCAAAAGCTTAAACAAAAGATGTGGCAGCTTGGGTGTTAAGAACCAAATATAAAAATAGCATCGAAAACCTCAAAATAAGTACTCAACACCTTGACAAAGAGATAATTTCATATAATAAGCCTCTTCCAGAGGGAAACATCCTTATACAAAACATAAATTTACAAATACAAGATGATTCCAAATGAAAAGGTCTCATTGGTATATATAAGAGACTAGGAGGTACAATTACAACTAATGGACCCAAGATGACATAACTAAAATAACAATAATAATGTAATATGCCCCAATTAAGGGGTAATGTGCCACTATTTGTGGATTAAAATGCTCCTCCCCTTCAGACAAGTGTTGTCTGCAACACTTGAGTAATTTTGGATGCTTTTGTATAAAAGACTCATCTTCCCAAGTGGAATCTTCAACAACTAGTTTACTCCACTTAATGAGATACTCTGAAATGGTTATATTTGTCAGTTGGAGAATTCTTGTGTCATTGATAGCTTCAGGATCCAATATGATTTTTCCTTCCTTGTTAAGTTCTGTAAATATAGTTTGAACTGGGATCTTGTCACCTATAACCTTCTTTAAGAATGAAACATGGAAAACTAGTTGTACTCGCAAAGATGCAGGCCACTCCATTTTGTATTCCATAGTACCAATATTTTGAAACACCTTATAACGGCCATAACACTTTGGTGATAATTTATTATCCTTATTATCTTACTTGAGGGACATCTGTTTGTATCCTTGTAGTGTTAAAAATACCCAATCCCCTACTTCAAAACTTCTTTCACTACGTTGTTGATCTACTTGTTGTTTCATGTGATTTTGTGCCATGTTTAGGTTGTCCTTTAATATTTGGAGAACTTGTTTCTGATGCTCGATGTGATCTTCTCCTTATTGAATCTTAGATTTTTATTTTAGAGAATATGTGATGGAAGGTGGGTGATATCCATAGAGTGCCATAAATGATTTCATTTTTTTTCAATATGAAAGGAAGTGTTATACCACCATTCTGCAAAGGGTAACCACTTGAACCATTATGTTTGTTTATCATAGAAAAAAAAAATAAGGTATCCTTCCAAGCATTTTTTCACTATCGCGGGTTTTCCATCAGATTGAGGATGATAACATGAGATATGAGCCAATTGAGTACCTAAACAAGAAAACATTTTTTTCCAAAAATGTCTAGTGAAGATGGGATCTCTGTCACTTTCAATAATATTTGGGATTCCATGTATCTTTTGAACTATCTCCATGAATGATGTGGAAACTGTATTGGCTTTAAAAGGATGAGGGAGTGCAGAAAAGTGTGCGTACTTGGTCAGTCTATCAACAATCACTATGATGAAAATCTTTCCTTCAGACTTTGGTAACCATGTGATGAAATCCATGGAAAAGTCCTCCCAACACTGACTTGGGATGGCTAATGGTTGTAAAAGACATGGGGTCTTAATTGTTTTGACCTTATTTTGTTGGAAAACCAAACATTTTTCCATAAACCTTTGAACATTAGTTTCAAGGCCATCCCAAAAAAATTCCTTCTTGACCCTATGGTAGGTTTTCAAAAATCCTAAGTGCCCTCCTACCAGAGAGGTATGCAATTCCAAGAGTACCTTTTGTTTGAGTTGGTACTAGTTCTTACATAAATCTAAGTGATATTTGTACCATAGTGAATCATATTTCCATGTAAATGTATCTGATGCACTGGAATCCTGCTGCAACATCTGAATGAGATTCCACACGTTTTCATCATTCTTCCATTCATCCCTCGCTTCTATTATCCAATTGGGTTGGATGATTGAGATAGCACAGAGAAAGGCCTCAACATATTTATCCTTTCTTGAGAGTGCATCTGCCATAACATTTTTCTTCCATTTTTTTGTAGATGATTTTAAAATCATAACCCAACATATTGGTCATTCATTTTTGTTGTTCTTTTGAAGATATTCTTTGTTCCGAGGAGTATTTAATACTATCATGATTTGTTTTGACCTTGAAGTTCCTACCTATTAGGTAAGGTCTCCATTTCTTCAATGCATGTAGTATTTCCATCATTTCGTTATCATAAATGGGTTTGTGTAAGTCCTTTCCCTTGAGTGGTCGACTTTCAAAATAAATGGGCCTTCATTCTTGCATTATAACAGCACCAATGCCATTTCCCGAGGCATCAAATTCCAAAATAAAGGTTTTTTTTAAGTCTGGTGTGGTCAAGACGGGAGCTTTGCACATTGCCTCTTTAAGTTGTTCAAAATATTGAGTTGCCTCTGGAGTCTATGAAAATGTATCCTTCTTAGTTAATGTTGTTAAAGGTGCTACTATTCTTCCATAGTTCTGAACAAACTTGCGGTAGTAAACTGTCAAACCAAAAAATCCTCTAAGATTCTTCAATGTTTTGGGAATCGGCTAGTCCATAAGGTCATTAATATTGTTAGGGTCTATCTTGAAACCTTCATGAGATACAATATGACACAAATACTCTACCTCCTTCACCCCAAATAAACATTTGGATGGTTTTTCATATATTTTTTTCTCCTTTACTAGTTGTAACACCTTGTCAACATGTCGAACATGATCCTCCCAATACTTGATATAGATTAGTATATCATCAAAAAATACTAATAAAAATTTTCGAAGGAAGGGATAGAAAATAGAATTCATCAACCCTTGGAATGTGGAAGGTGCATTCGTAAGGCCAAAAGGCATGACTAAAAATTCATAATGGCCTTCATGAGTTTGGAATGTTGTTTTTGGGATATTTGTTTCCTTCATTCTAATCTGACGATGCCCTGAACGAAGATGCAACTTTGTGAAGTAGATTGTTCCATGCAGTTCATCTAATAATTCATCAATGATGAGAATGGGAAACTTATCTTTAATAGTGATATTGTTGATCTCTCTATAATCTGGACACATACGCCATGATCCCTCTTTCTTGAGTACCATTACCACTAGTGCAGAGTAAGAACTTTGTCTAGGTGTAATAATGTCAACTTCTAACATTTCTTCAACCATACGCTCAATTTCACTCTTATGGGAATAAGGGTATCTGTAAGGCCTGATGTTAGGAGGAACACTCCCAGGAATTAGGTGAATAACATGATCAATATTTCGAGTGGGTGGAAGATCTGTGGGAATATCTTCAAATACTTCGGAATGATTATCAATGATCTCTTAGAGATCTAAGGTAATAGGTGGCTTAGATGTTTGAACATCTAGTGATCATAGTTGTACAATTACACCTTGATGCCCCTTTTTCAATAATTTTGTCATGCCATTAGAGCTTATCACCTTACTGGGGTTTCCCTTTGATACCCCTTAACTCAATTTCCTTTCCTTCCAATGAAAATTTCATGAAAAGTTCTTGAAAATTAAAATCCATTGTTCCGAATGATTGTAACCATTGGACTCCTAGTATGAAATCAACACCACCCATGGGTATAAAAATAATTGGATTATTCATTACATATTCCCCCATAATAAGATCAATCTTATGTCATTTTCCTGAGCAATTGATAGTTCCTCCATTTGCAATAATTACTTGAAACTATGGCGTTGGATATATAAAGAAATTGAGCGCTTTGGATAATTTATAGTGAATGAAATTATGAGTACTACCAAAATCAATTAGGACTATTACCTTTTTCTTTCTGATATATCCTTTGATCTTGAGGGTTTGAGGAATGCTAATTCCAGCCAATGCATTACATGATATCGTGGGAGTCAATTCTTTAGAATAAATCTTGTCTTCATTTTCATCTTGAGATGGTTATTGTTCTTATTCTTCTTCCTCTTCACAATCTATGTAGAATAATTTATTCTCACCACACTTATGTCCCTTACTGTACTTGTTGTCACAATTAAAGAATAAACCTTTTTCTTTTTCTTTCCTCCAATTTTTGAGGTGTCAACATTGTAGGTTCAGGTGTTTTAGAAGGACCATTATTCTCTCGATAGATGTTAGGAGTGGTCCTTCTAGTATCCATAGCCATATTTTTACTTTCAACATTTCTCACCACCCTGAATGCATTCTCCAATGGTTTCAGTTACCAAAGGAGAACCTCATGTTGAATGTTATCCTTTAAGGTTTCTATGAATACATCAATCAGGTGCTCATTTGGAATATCTGTTACCTTTATATTCAATCTTTGGAAGTTCTCAATGTGCTCTGTAATTGAATCCTTTTTCTTGAGATTTATCAATTGGCTAAATAAGGTATTTCTCCTTGTATCATCATAGTGTGCTATCATTTCTTTCGTGAAAATTGCACAAGTGACAAGTGATTTGCGAAAAAAAATCCATCGATACCACACAAATTGATTGGGTTCTAAATATAAAGAAGCAATTTGTACCTTTTGTGTGTGTGGAACATCATGTAGATCAAAGAACTACTCCATTTGAAGTATGCATGTGATTGGATCCTTTCCATCAAACTTCCTCATATCGATCTTAGAAAATTGGTTGGTCTTCAACCCAAAGTTGGAGTTTCTCCATTGTTTATTCATCTTCCTTGTGTCCTCATCATGAATTTCTTGGGATAAATTTTCACTTTCAGGTGGCCTCTCTATTAGTAAATTTTTCAATCCTTCCATGATCTCCCTCTTTAAACCATCCATATTAGTATCCATTAGTGCCTCCAACCTAGCTTCAGTTGAATCCATCATCCCTTGTAGTTCATATTTTGTTACTATATTATCTTGTAAATCATTTATGTCCCTACGCATTTCTTCACCTTAATTAAGATTCCAAATCAGACTGTCTGGAGGCTTATTTGGTGTATAAGTTCCCTTTTCTAGTGGAATTTTGGCCAAGTATCACATTTAAACCTTGATTTCGAGTTGGTTATTCGAGACAATCTATCTTTTGTTGTATCTCCAAAATTTAGTCCCTTCTGGGTATGGAAATTTCATTCTATAGTTCTATGATATGTCTTCTCTGCAATGCTGCAAGGATGATCAAAATTGGATGTGCCAAGTGGAAGTTATGGTAACTTCCCCACACCTTGTTGATTGTTTTCCTTTCTAGGAGAGTGTACTTGTAAAGAGTGACAAGAGAATAATATATGATATTTGATTCTGAAACTTACACCAGAAATACTACAAACTTTCCAATTTCCAATGCAAATAGTCTCAATTAATTTGGATACTCACTGAAGAATATATCACTATTTTACCGGGAACACTTGTTTGAGACTAGTTAATATGACTAGTCAACTACCCTATCTTACACAAGGTGTACTAAAAAATTAGGATGAACCAGAATTTGAAAGTTTTATCGCAGATACCTTGATAATTTATATGAATAGACTCTAGGTTTTAGGGTATGAGACATTACAAAAAAAAAATTATAGCGAAAATCCCGCGATGACTAAATTCATGATGATTCCAGAAGCCTATCTTACACATGATATATCTCTGAAAGTATAAGGCCTCGGGAGATGAAATTTTAACCCCACGTACCTTGATATGTCTATTAAATATTCTCCAAGGGGTTCCTTTTGAAACGTCATAGAAACAATGTTATAGAAAAAATTCCAAGGTGTCTCAGATGTAGCAGCGAAACCCAAGACCTTGAGCTCTAATACCAAATGTTAAGAACCAAATATCAAAATAGCATCAAAAACCTCAGAATAAGTAATCAAAGCATTGAAAAAGAGATAATTTCAGATAATAATCCTCTTGAGGGGGAAAACTCCTTATAGACCACATAAATTTACAAATACGAGATGATTCCAAATGAAAAGGTATGCCTGGTATATATAGGAGACTAGGATGTACAATTACAACGAATGGACCCAAGACAACATAAAGAAAATAACAATAATAATGTAATATACCCCAATTAAGGGGTAATGTGCCGCTATTTAGGGATTAACATGGGGTCTGCAAACCCCTCACAGTAGAATTCAGGAAAAGGCGGCCCCAACCCACATAAAAATGGTAGAGAAAGGATTGAAGGCCTCAATACAACTAGTTCAAACTGAAAATAAAGAAGGAAAATTGGAAGACAAAGAAAGACACTAGGAAATGGTGTGAGTTGCATAAGAGTCCATGGCATAATACCGTTGAATGCTACACAAAGCAGTCATTGGTGGCCGAGGTGAAAGCCTCTGAATCAGATGCAGGCTCTGACTCTAAGTCAAAACTAGAAAAAGGGAGATGGATCATTGATGTAGAACCCAATGCCACCGTTGCTACCACCTCCAAGGTACAACTTGGTGAACCTGATGAACCATAGGAAGGTGAGTGCCTCTTTCATTCATAGATGTGGGTGAAGGGTACTCCACTGCACTTCATCGTTGATAGTGGTATCCAAAAGAGCCTCATCTCATTAGAGGTCATCAAGAAATTGCCTCTACCAAGAACACCACACCCACAGATGTACACCATCGGATGGCTCTGCCAAGGGAGCGATGTCCGTGTCAGCCAACAGTGTCATCTAGCCTATGACATCAAATGCTTCAATGATGAGGTATTGTGTGATGCCGCCCCCCTTGAAGTTGGTGATGTTATTTTAGGCCAACCTTATTTATGGAAATATCATGTTGTATATGAGTCTAGGCCTCGTAGTTTTATTATTATTTTTAACAATAAATTATACAAGATACCTGAGGTAGTCCCATCTACCGCCATTTCCTTAATCCGTTCCAAGAAATGAAGGAAGGTCGTCTCTCATAATAGGAAGTTTTTCTTCTTAGTGATTCGTGCTCAAAGTGAGCAAAAGGTTGTAGCCACATCCATGGCCTCTATGACAGGTCTCTCCACGCAATAGAAGCAAGTGGATAAGGTTGTGGAATAATACAAAGACATCTTCAATTCTCGTGTAATATACATTATTCAATTGTTGGTTTATTTTTACTTGTGCTAAGTAGCTAGGCATGTGAGTGAGTTTATGTCTTGAGAACCTATACAAGAGGTGTGTGTGCATCTTGGTGCACTATAAAATCTAACAACCATCATCATTATATATATAATTTTCAAATTTAATTAATAATAATAATAATATATATATAATTTTCAAATTTAATTAAAAATAATAATATTTTTTTTTTAAATTAAAATTAAAAAAAAAAAACTAAAAAATTAAAATTCAAAAGCTCTCACCTCATTGTTGTAGCACCTATGATATTTCCTCATTAAAATAATTAATAATGATGGTTAATCATTTTATAGTTGCTCTTTAAAAGAATTAATAATGATGGTAAATTATTTTGAAAAATGATTTATGTGTATATTAGTTAAAATTCAAAAGCTACGAACTCATTGTTGCAGTAGCTATGTTAGTTCCTCTTTAAAATAATTAATAATGATGGTTAATCATTTTGATTTGTGTGTATATTGATGTGATTAGAATGTTAAAGGTGTTTATAAGTTTTTTTATATAATATTCGGGAAAGATAAATGCTTTTTATATGATATTTTTATATTATATTGAAAAATGATTTATGTGTATATTGATGTGATTAGAATTTTTTTTATTATTAATTTAATTTTTTTATAATATTTCTATATTTTTGTCTTACAAAATTATATATATATATATAAATTTTAATTAAATTCATGTCAAATTCATTTTCCAAAAAAATCTATTTATTAATACATTTCACTTATTATCAAAATATCATACATGGAAAGATATCATTATTTTTTTAATTGAATTTGGTCTTGTGTCATGTTAAATGTATATTGCTCAAAGTTGGGGACTTTTTTATTTATGTAAACTTTGAGCATTGCCAATTTGATGTATATTTGCAAAATTAAGTAATGGGAATTGACAAAACAAATACCTTCCAGCTATGCACTATAACAGTGTTGTGGCAATTACTTTTCACAATCCAAACCATGCACTATAACATTAACGTCGGGATAGAAGCGAGAGCACTAAGTAGCGTGGATATCACTATCCAATTATTGGACCTCTTATTCATTTACTGTTGCGCTATTATGAACCTATACTATAAGAA
>ML777828.1:370647-394765 GCA_009831015.1 Picea engelmannii | reverse complement strand
AATCAGGAAGATAATCAGGCTCCACAACCAACAGTTTCCATACATGTACACGGATTACAGTGGGCACAATAGAGAATGTACATAGGTTTCAGGAAGGTGAATCACATATGTACATGGGTTGTAGGAAGGTGAATCACGTATGTACATAGGTTACAATGGGCATAGTCATGTATGTACGTAGGTTATAGAAGGGACGGTCATGTACATTCGTACAAAGTTTTTGCGTAGGATCAGGTCCGTACAGGCTGACGTCAGAAGTAGTACAAGTGACGTTAGTAGGTTGTACAAGTGGTCTACAATAGATTTGTGGACAGAGGAAAATTCCAAGTATTTGTTGAGGTTTGGTTTTCTTATTATTTTGGTTATTGGAGGACAAGGTTATCCTCATATTTTGGTGAGATTGTATTGGCTCGGATGGATGGTTTTTCCCTCCAAATTTCTGAAATTGACAAGGGTACAGAACAAAAAAATTATGTTTCATATGTCTAGATGATTCATCTTTGATCTTGTTGTTTCCACTGCTGTATTTTTCAGTCAATAATTTTAGTGTAAAATTGTTCAAGAATAACATCTAGGGTTTACTGTTAGATCGCTAGGAAGCAATTTTCAGATATGAAATTAGTCACATAGATTTGCATGTGAAAATTGACATCATATAATAACTTTGGATATGATAAGGGAATCATCTTTGAGACTCATAGCTTCTACAATTGGTTGAATATTTCTTGTTTCTATTCGGACAGGTCACACGTGACAACTCGTAGAGGGAGTTGTAGCAATGTTGAGGATTTATCTCTAAGAGGGAGCTATAGTGATGGTTGTAGGTGGAAACAAGTTAGATGGTCTCTAGTTTGAGACAAGGAGAAGATCATCTAGACGAGCAGTTGTGGACTATTGTAGCTCGGTGGTATGGCAGGTTGGGATTTTTGGTGGATTGGTGGAGAGCCTCGATCATAACAATATGTTGGGTGGTATATTATCAACCTTGTGGATGGAATTATGGTGACTTGTCATGGTGAGTTGTGATGGGTGCAACTTAGGTGCTTTAGGATGGAGAAGATAGCTTCATATGTTTGGTAGGTTGATGAGATAGATTCTTCATCGGGATGGAGAGTTTCACATTGTTGAGGCATGACAATGTATAAGGTATTTGACCCAAGAGGATGAGGACACTTGCAGGGATGAGTTGCAGAGGTCTAGAATTGAATAGACTGAGTGTCCAACTACAGCTTGGGACTGTTTCAAACGAGGACACATGATCAATTGTAGTGTGTGTAGACACAAATAGTTTTTTGGTGACTTGGATGATGAACTTGGGTAGAAGTTCATTGGATGATTGTGATTTGGTTAAGAAGGATGCTTGCCTTGGAAGGATTACACGGTTCTTGTAGAGTTGGAGCCACCGACACATGACAGGGGCACAATAATTCTTCGAGATCTTAACAGAGTCTGACTCAGCTATGTACATGGATCTTGGTATGGGAACTAGGGATGCAGTGTAGGGATATGGTACAATGTCATTCTAGATGAAGTCAGGGGATGTGTTGCAAGTGAAAAAATTCCAATGGGTCTCAGGAGTGTGTTCTTATCCTTAACGATTGAGGAGTAGGGTTATGCAGTCTTGTTCTAGGTTGGCCATGTGTTATTGGATGCCTACAGGATCTACCCTAGACACAACAGTGGTCTTGGAGTTAGAGAGGGAAACATGTGTAGGAAAAAGGGATAGATTATGCGAGATGTGACTAGCAGGAGTAGAGAGACTGATGAGGAGGAGGAGGTATCTCCACCAGTGGTGAAGCAGGTAGCTCCACTAGTGGTATATGATCAGAGGGAGAAAAATTTCACAGGGATTCAGCCCTTAGGATCTAGTGGGGGGGATCATCCTCCCAAGACTGTGTAGAGGACAATGAACAAGGAGAAGGTTTCTCTAGAGTTTATGTGGATTCAGAGGAAATATGACTTTAGAAAGATTTAGGAGAATTAGAGTGAGTCTGACTTTAGAGTTAGTCTAGAGGCCCATCTAGGGAGAGTTATTCATTTAGTGGGAGTCAACCTTCAGGTCCAAATAGGAGAGAGGCAACTTCCAAGACTGTCAAGAGGGTGTCATGGGTTGAGATGGATATTAAGGATGCTCAGGAGGGGGATGATTCTAGGAGAAGGGTCTCTTTCAAGGAGGGATCATGCTAGACCATAAGACTTGCCTCAATGACCGAGGGAGTAACCAATCAGGTAGATTGGAGAGCAGTTGCAGTAGCAGATCCAGTACGAGAGACAATGTCACTTCCATGATGGGAGACAAATCTACTTCCAGGTGATTGTGGATTATTTGAGAATACCTCCCTCGCTAAGAGGGAGTGATGTTTTTTGTAGATTTGGGAAAGTATTATTGCATGGCCTAGGTTTCAGGCATGTGGGAATCATCGTGAGCACCGCATTACACTCTTAATTTGGAGAAAACCACCATTGGAATGAAGTTGGGGTTTCATGGGTTTGGTGGTGGGCTTTGTGGGTTTGTGTTGGAGCTTCACACCCAAAAGAAAGTCTAATTTGATGTTGGCTTCTGGAGGGGATTTAATGTTGACACCTAAGACTTGTATATAAAGAAGAGAAGTCATTGTGACATTTCATATTGTGTAGAGTGAGTGGATACATGATGGATTTGGCATAAGTTAGTCTGCACTTGTGCCAAGGAGACTGGTAATCTCAACAAATGAATGTCCATAACTTTAGAAAACCTGACATAGGAAGGAAGAGACTGATCCAATCATACGAAAGTGTCTGTACAGGTTTTCGTACAAGTACGTGGGTTGTAGTGGGCAGAGTCACGTATGTACATGGGTTGCAGGAAGGTGAATCACGTATATATGCGGGTTGTAGGAAGGTAAATTGTGCATGTATGTAGGTTGCAGTGGCAACAGTCGTGTATGCACACATGTTACAGAAGGGATAGTCACATGCATTCGTACAAGATTTTTGGGAAGTAGTAGTTCCATACAAGATAACGTAAAAAAAAGTACATGTGACATTAGCAATCCGTACATATGGTGTGCAACATATTTGTGGGAAGAGGAAACTTCTAGGGATTTGTTGAGGTTTGATTTCTAATTTTTCTGGTTATTAGAGGAAAAGGTTGTCCTTATATTTTGGTGAAATTATATTGGCTGGGAGGGTTGTTTTTTCCTTTAGAAATTTTAATTTAAACATGATCATATATTTAGGTGATGAATGAGTATTTTTACATATTCATTCTCTTAATTTTTTTTCCTTAAAATATTTAAGGAATTCCATTGATACCAACTCCTGTGGCTTTCTTGGATTGGAAGTGTGAAGTACTTAGCTAATTTTCAATTTTATAAATTTGATATGATAAAAAAAAGAAAGTTCTTACAAATGTTTTTGTCACTATTCCATTCATATCCATAAGAGATACCTCTAAAAATTCAAAGGTCCTCTTTTTTACTCCATAGTGCCTTGAAATTATAGAATGGTGTTCCTATCAAAAGAGAATCTATGATAACTAAAGGAACACAAATAGTACATAATAAATACAAAATCCCATTCTTCAAAAGGTAGTTCGAGAACAATTCATGCGATAGGTTTGTCATGAGTTGTGCAAGATTGCATAAATTTGTGCAAGGTATGGATGTTGCTCATAATTTTTATCAATCCATCATGCCTTTTGTTGTAGTATAAATTCTCAATATTATATTTTATTCATCTTGATACTTAATTATAATGTTACATTGTTCCAAATAAGTTATATGCTTCATATGGCATGCATACTTTATCTTTATTTGTTACTCGAAAAGATTGAGAAGCTTATGGTTGTGTGAATACATGTATATTTAAGGAAATATATCAATAAATATTCACTTATTGAGATGATGTATTCATCTTATGATCATAATTGAGTAATTTAGAACAACTCCTTACAATATATCTAATAGGGATATGTGATTGGTTTTGGGATATGTGATTGGTTTTGGTTGGTGAATCAAAATTTCATCCATTCCTTTTATATATTTATCAATCTTGATATCTAAGGATTTTTTAATATAAGTCAAGGATATCAACAATTAAAACTATACACATAACCTTTTTGAATTCTCTCTACATATATTCTCATCTAAAATAGACTCAATCAAAGTTCAATGCATTAAGAAGGTGTACAACTGAGAAAAAGTCTAAAAACAAGTTATTAAATAGTTCACCATTTCATTGAAACTTCATATGTCATGAATGTCCTTTGGTGGTGGCTAGTTAATAATGAATGAAATTGTTTCCAAACAAATTCCCAATCCATCTTGGTCATATAGAAACCAAGATATAGAAGTTGTATTTTCATGAACATGCATGTACTTCTTTATGTTTGCAAATATGGTGGTTCACAAATATTCCATGCTAGTCATGCCATGGAAGAGGGAAACCTCAAATTCATTCGAGGTCTTCTTGTCAATTTGGACATGCAAGTCGTCCAAAAACATTAAGTGGTGACCAAGACCTCTCCTTATTTGTCATTCATTTTCCCTTTTTACCAAGTGTTTCCTTGTGGTTTGATCATATCTTCCTTGTTGTTGAGCTTCATCCTCCTCTTCTTATTCCACATTGTGTTTTTCTTGTTTTTCATTTAGTGTTTGGTTTTCTTGCCTTGTGACTTTTATTGACAAACCCATATTTTTGGTAGGTTTAATGATGGAATACCATAAATATTCCATGGCATTCATCTCATGGAGGTGGGAAACTCCAAATTTATTCATGGTATCCATACATCTTCCTTGTGCATGGGTGGGCTAGCCAATTTTGTCTTGCAAGTTGTCTCAAAAAGTTTAGTGGTGACCAATTCCTCTCCTTATTTGTAATTTTTGTTGTCATTTTGCCAAGAGTAACCTTGTGGTTCCATTGCCTCTACCTCGTTGTGCTCCATTGTCTTCCTTTTCTCATTCTACATAGTGTTTTTCTTGCGGTTTGTTTAGTGTTTTATTGTCTTTCCTTCTGGTTTGTCTCCACAATCACATATTTTTGGTAGGTCTAAGAATAGTGGATTGCAAATATTCCATGCCACTCATCTCATTGAAGTGGGAAATGCCAAATTTATTCAAGGCCTCCTCAGTTCTTCCTTGTGCATAAGTGGCCCTGTCAATTTCATCTCACAAGTCATCTGAAAATTGTTAAGTGGTTGTTGAGTCCTCTCCTTAATTGTCATTTTTTTGTCATTTTACCAAGAAATCCCTTGTGGTTTTGTTTCCTTTTCCTCCATGCTCACATTTTTATTCCGCTTCTCATTCTGCATAGTATTTGGATTTTGTTTCATTTAGTGTTTGGATTTCTTGTTTGTGGCTTGTCTCAACAACCACATCCTTTTGGTAGGTGTAAGTATGGAGGGTTTCAAATATTCCATGTCACTCGTCTCGTCAAAGTGGGAAGCCCCAAATTCTTTCAGGGTCTCCTCACATCTTTCTTATACATGGGCAGGATTGCCAATTTGGTCTTGCAAGTCATATAAAAAATGTTAAGTGGTCATTAAGCCCTCTCCTTGTTTTTATTTTTTGTTTTCTTTTTACGAAGCACTTCCTTGTGGTTTCACTTCCTCCACCTTGTTTCTCACCTTCATATTCCTCTTATTGTTCCACATGGTGTTTTTCTTGTGATTCATTTAGTGCTTGGTCTTATTTTCTTTTGTACTGGCTTGGAAACCATATATTTTTGATAGGTGTAAGGATGGAGGCTCACAAATATTCCATCACACTTGTCTCATGGGAGTAGGATATCCCAAACTCATTCAAGGTCTTCTCACTTCTTCCTTTTGCATTGGAGGGATTGAAAATTTGGTCTTGTAGGTCCTTTCAAATTAGTTAAATGATGTCAAAGACCTCTCCTTATTTGTCACTTTTATTGTATTTTTACCAAGAAATACCTTGTGGTTTGCATGCCTTTTCCTTTTTGTTCTCCTTTCCTTCCTCTTCGCATTCTGCATGGTGTTTGCCTTTTTTTGTTTAGTGTATGGTTTTATTTCCTTGTGGATTTGATTCAAAGTGGATCTTTATAATAGGCGTAGGGATGGATACTCACAAATATTCCATGCCACCGATCTCATGGAAGTAGTAAACCAAAAATTTGTTCAAGTTCTACTCACTTCTTCTTTGTGCATGGGTAGGATTTCCAATTTAGGCTTGCAAGTTGTTTCAAAATGTAGAGTGGTGACCAAGTGCTCTCCTTAATTTTGTTTTGTTGTCTTTTTACCAAGGGATCCCTTATGATTTCATTTCCTCTTCCTCATTTCACTTTTTCTTCTTCTTCTTATTCTAAATGGTTTATGCCTTGTGTTTTTGTATAGTTCTTGATCTTTTTTCCTCATGGATTTTCTTAATAGCCACAAATTTTTGCTAGTTGTAAGAATGGAAGCTCACAAATATTCCATGTCTCTCATCTCATGGAAGTGGTAAACCCCAAATTCATTCAAAATATTCTCACTTGTTCCTTTTGCATGGGTGAGTTTGCCAATTTGGGCTTGCAAGTCTCTCAAAAATGTTAAGTGGTGACCAAGTCATATGCTTATTAGTCATTGTTTTTGTCTTTTTACTAAGAACTCCCTTGTGATTTCATTGACTCTACCTCATTTTTCACCTTTATCTTTCCATTCTCATTCTACATGGTGGTTACCTTGTTTTTCATTTATCTTTTGGTATTATTTCCTTGTGGATTATCTTGGAAATTACATACTTTTAGTAGGTGTAAGGATAGTGTCTCACAAATATTTCATGCTACATGTATCATGGAAGTTGTAAACCAAAAATTCATTCAACCTCTCCTCACTTTCTCTTTATGAACAATAAATCTTACCAACTTGGGATTAAAAGTCATCTAAAAAAGGTTAAGCGACTACCATGTCCTCTGCTTATTTGTTAGTTTTGTTGTTAATTTACCAAGATATCCCTTTTAGTTTCATTTTCTCTACATCATTTTACCCCTTTGTCTTCCTCTTCTCATTCTACATGGTGTCTATCTTGTGTTTCCTTTAGTGTTTGGTCTTCTTGGATTGTATCTTGTCTTTGGAAATGCATAATTTTGGTAATTATAAGGATATTGGATTGAAACTATTCCATGCCAATCACATCATGGAAGTGGGTCAAACCAAATGTTATTCAATGTCTCCTCACTTATTCCTTATGCATGGATAGGCTTGCCAATTTGGGCTTGGAAGATCTCTTAAAAACTTTTTTTGGTGACCAAATCCTCCCCCCTTTTTTTTCCAGTAACTCCCTTATGATTTCCTAGCATCTTCCTCGTTAATTTCCTTGATCTTCCTCTTCATATTCTACATGATGTTTTCCTTGTGTTTCATTTTATTTCAACGTGTCTTATCTCAACAATGACATATTTTTGGTAGGTGTGAGGATGGTGGCTTGAAAATATTCCATTCCACTCATGTCATGAAAGTGAAAATCCCCAAATTAGTTGAAGGACTCCTCACTTCTTCCTTGTGCAAAGAAGGGTTTTCCAATTTGGGTTTGAAATTCATCTAAATCAAGTTAACTGGTGACCAAGACCTCCCCTTATTGTCATTTTTCCTGCTCTTGTATGAAGTTCCCTCTTGTGGTTTAATTTCCTATATACCTCATTTTTTCCCTTTTTCTTCCTCTTCTATTTCTTCATGGTGCCTTTCTTGTGTTTGGTTTAGTATTTATTCCACTTTCCTTATGGATTGTCTCATCAATCCCATATTTTTGGTAGGTTTAAGAATGGAGGCACAAAAATATTACATGTCACTTGGATCATGGAGGTGGGAAAACCCAAATTCGTTCAAGGTCTCCTCACGTTTTCCTTGTGTATAAGTGGGCTTGCAAGTCATCTAAAAAAAGTTAAGTGGTGACCAAACCATCTTCTTATTTTTCATTTTTGTTGTATTTTTACCGATTTCTCCCTTGTGGTTTCATTACCTCTATTTTTTTTCACCTTCATCTTCCTCTTCTCATTCCATAGAGTGTTTTCCTTGTGTTTTTTTTTTGTGTGTTTGGTATTATTTCCTTATGGTTTGTCTCAGAAACAACATATTCTTGGTAGGTGTAAAGATGGTGTCTCTCAAATATTATATGTCACTCATAAAATGGAAATCGGAAACCCCTAATGTATTCAACATATCCTGAATTCTTCCTTCTTCACACGTGAGCTTGCAATTTGGACTTGCAAGTCATATAAAAAAAATAAACTAGTGACCAATACCTCTCCTTATTTGTCATTTTTGTTGTCTTTTTAACATGTGCACCCTTGTGGTTTCCTTACCTCTACCTCATTGTTCACCTTTGTCTTCCAATTTATGTTTCTCATGGTGCTTTCCATGTGTCTTGTTTAGCGTTTGGTCTTCTTTCCTTGTAGCTTGTCTCAACAACCCCATAATTTTCATAGGTGTAAGGATGGTGGCTCAAAAATATTCCATCCCAATTATCCACTTGTGAAATGTAAGTGGAAACCCCCTATTTTATCCAAGGTCTCCTCACTTATTATGGTGCATAGAAAGTCTTGGAAATTTGGGTTTGATTTTTTTCTAAAAAAGGTTAAGTGTTGACCGAGATCTCTCATTATTATTAATTTTGTTGTCCTTTTATAAAGAACCATCTCGTGGTTTCATTATCTCTACCTCATTATTCACCCTTGTATTATTTTTTTTCCACATGGTTTTTACCTTTTGTTTACTTTAGTGTTTGGTATTCTTTCCTTGTGTATTTCCTCAACAATTCCATCCCTTTGGTAAGTATAGGGATGGAATCTCACAATTATCATATGCCACTTATTTATTGGAAGTGGGAAACCCCAAATTCATTCAATCTCTCACCACTTGTTCATTATGCACAAGTGGGCTTACAATTTTGGGCTTGCCAGTTGTCTCAAAAATGTAAATATGTGACCAAGACATCTCCTTATTAATCATTTTTGTTTCCTTTTTACCAAACACTCCATTATTGTTTCATTTCCTCTACCTCATTGTTCACCATTGACTTCCTCTTCTCATTCTTCATGGTGTTTTCCTTGTGGTTTTTCTTAGTCTTTGGTCTTCTTTCCTTATGGTTTATATAATCAATCCCATATTTTTGCCAGGTAAGAATGGAAGATTACAAATATTCCATGTGACTTGTCAAATGAAGGTGGGAAACCCCTAATTTTTTCAAGGTGTCCTAAGTTATTCCTTGTACATAAGTGAAATTTCCAATTGGTGCTTGAAATTCATCTCAAGCAACTTAGGTAGTGACCAAGAACTCTCTATATTTATAATTTTTATTTTCCTTTTACCCAAATCTCTCTTATGTTTTCCTTGCCTTGACCTCGTTGTTCCCATTTGTCTTTCTCTTCTCATTCTACATGGTGTTTGACATGTTTTTAATTTAGTGTTTGGTCTTCTTTCCTGATGGTTTGTCTCGACAACCCCCGAATTTTGGTAGGTGTAATGATGGTGGCTCACAAATATTCCATGTCACTTATATCATTGAAATCAAAAACCCCAATTTTTTTCAAGGTATCCTCACTTCTTCCATGTGCATGAGTGGGCTTGCAAGTCATATGGAAAATTTTAAGTGGTGACCAAGACCTATCCTTAATTTTCCTTTTTATCGACTTTTAACAAGCACTATGTTGCAAGTTTGCCCTCAAAGACAACCGCTTCCACCAGGACCATCAACAACATGGCCCGAAGAGTTGTAACACCCTTCAAATCTCGTATCGGGACTCTTCGTCACCCACAGGCTACTCCTCTGGTCTCCCGGCAATCACTTCGGGAAATCGGGTCTCGCGGTATCGCGTACCCTATATGCACTTCTCGTGCAACTCCAACCTCCGAACCCCGAATGTCGATAGTCAACGGTCAACAGATCGGGATATCGCCACTCACGATGCTAACAACATGCTTTTCCAAACCCCGAGCCCCGAGGTGCCGATCCTTGATCAAATGCCACCTGGAATCCACTATCTTTCGGGGTCCCACTCTGTCACATCACCTTCGGGGTTTCGCGGATCGCGAATCCACGGCACAAAATTTCTCTACTGCTGGAAACCCCGAACGCCGAAACCCCGATTCTCCAAATTCGTGCCACCTGTCCCTCCGACAATCGACGGCTCCCACGGAATCGGGAAATCGCTACTCGCGATTTCGACGTGCATGCAACTCTTGCACTCGCCAACCCCAATATGCCGATATGCGATGGCGAATGGGTTCTACCTGCTCTTGGAGGTTAAATCTCTCGCTACTTCTTCCTAGATCCGACGATCCGCGGGACTTCATGATTCTCTCCAGAACTTTAAGTCGTCGATTCTCTTCCTCTTGAGGAATCGTCCTACTCCCCAAGGCTCCGTCCTCTTTGAGATTTTCCTGGGTCTGTTTCCACAACAAGCATGAAGGAACTATCCCTCCTGAGCTTGTAGACTCTAACTCCTTCAGAGACCTCTGCACCCGTTGCTCACTCTCGAACTTCAACAACTCTCGAAGTGTTGAGTTCGTCCGGACTCTGTGCACTCCCTGCGACAGAATTCCTCGTATCACTTTCCTCAGACTCGCCTTTGAGACTACAATCAAACCTGCACTTCACCTGCACTGTTCGAATAACCCAACACAACTTCTGGGTGAACAAGAATGAGAGTTTAATGGTCAAGCCTCCTCAACGCACTCTATGCGGAGTAATTCCACTGCACTCTATGCAGGAATCTCCTGGCTCAAACAGAGAAACAATTGAAACTCATTCTCTTCTCTCTCCCAGGTTTTTAATCTGCCATGAAATTACATATGCAACATACACAATGAAAGCATAAACAGACGCAAGCATGCAACAGCATAATATCAACAATACACAGAGAATAATCACAGCCATGGAATTGAATCAAAGCTTTCCTATTAATTCAATATCTGTACATGGGGATTCTTCACCAGTTCTCTGCTTTGCTCTCCTTGCTCCCGAATGCTTGATAATTCTCAATGAATACAATAATACAAAGGAGGGTGCCTATATTCCGTTTTCCCTCTCGAAAGAAAAACTGTCTAATCTAGACTTAATTAATTTATCTACTTGCATTAAATCTAATAAATGCCTCAGCTACCTAAGGACGAGAGCTTATCTGCTCAAGGTTCGTTACAATATACAAGTGTGCTTCATCACATCAATGCATTAATGTTTGGCACAACCTTTATCAAGGTAAAATTCAAAAAGGTGGTTTGTTGTCTTGTCTAGCAGTCTCTCTCCACACGCTAGCTCGCTTGATGAGGTGTGGATGCTCCTGCATCATACTCCTTGGCTCAAAAGATTTCATGGGATCCTGTCCATGAGCTCCTGTACAGTCTGCCCATGCCTCAGTATGACTGCCTCTGTTTCCCAGCTGGCATCCTCCACTGGGTGATTCTTCCATTTCACCAGGTATTCAAAATACTCCTTTCGCCTGGTCTTCCGCCCTACTCTTTTATCCAGTATGCACTCCATCTGAGGATTCTGTGCAACTGGTAATTGTTTCTGCCACTGGACCACTGGTTCCTCAGTTCCAGTGTCTGCTTCATCAACCCTGTATGGGTATAAGTCCGAAATATTGAAAATCGGAGATATTCCGATGCCCTCTGGCAACTTAAGCTCATATGCATTTTCTCCGAATTTCTTCAGGACTCTGCACGGTCCAATTTTCTTCATCTTGAGCTTGTTATATGTTCCCCTTGGGAACCTTTCCTTCCTCAGGTGTGCCAGAACCATGTCTCCAACTTTGAACTGAAGTTGTCTCTTCCGCTGATCGGCTCTGCGCTTATACTCCTGGTTGGACCTTTGCAGTCGTTGCTTCACTTGCGTGTGAAGTTCTTTCATCACCTCCGCGAACTCCTCATCTCTCGCGTTGCTAGTTTCATCCTGTTCTAGCTCCCTGAGTTCAGAAACCCCTCTTGGCTGTGTCCCATACAAAATATGAAACGGGCTCTTTCTGGTACTCCGATTCACAAAGTCATTGTAAGCAAATTCTGCCTGAGGCAAAATATGGTCCCAACTGCTATGGTGCTCTGCCACCAGGCTCCTCAACAGATCCCCTAAGCTTATGTTGATGAATTCCGTCTGTCCATATGTCTGCGAATGGTATGCTGAGCTAAAAGACAAATTAGTACCCAGCTTCTTCCATAGCGTCCTCCAAAAATGACCTATGAATTTTGTATCCCGATCCGAGACTATGCTTCTCGGCAATCCATGCAATCGCACAATCTCTTTGAAAAACAAGTTTGTGATGTGGGTCGCATCGCTGGTTTTATGACACGGAATAAAATGTGCCATTTTCGAGAACCTGTCCACCACCACAAAGATGGAATCAACTCCTCGTTGTGTCCTCGGCAAACCCAAAACAAAATCCATACTGATCGCCTCCCATGGCCTCTCAGGTATGGGAAATGGCTGATAGAACCCTGTGTTCTGCTTTCGGCCCTTCGCATGTTAACATATCCTGCATCTGTCAACAAACCGTTTGACATCAGTGTGCATCCCCGGCCAATGATATGATTCGCTCAGCTTGGCGAATGTTTCGTCATGTCCAAAATGACCTGCTAAGCCTCCGCTATGTTTTTCTTTCACCAAATTCTCCCTCATGGAGCAATTTGGGATGCACAATCGATTGCCCTTGAACAACAATCCATCCTGGATCATGTAATTAGTCCATGGGCTCCGGTCCCTGAGAAATGGATTCTCAGCTGCTTCGTATGCTTCTGCAAAATCTGCATCACCTGCATACATATCCTTTAAATTTTCAAAACCCAAGGTTTTGACTCTGAACTCCTGCAACAGCAAGCATTTCCTGCTCAAAGCATCAGCTACTTTGTTAGCAGTTCCTAAAATGTGCTTTATCACAAATGTGAAATTCTGCATATACTCTACCCACTTCGCATGCTTCTGGTTCAACTTCTCCTATTGACTCATGAACTGCAATGTGTGATTATCGTTGTACAAAACGAATTCCTTGGGTATCAAGTAATGCCTCCACTTTTTCAATGCCTGTATGATGGCATAGAACTCTTTGTCGTACGTGGAGTACTTCATCTTTGCATCATCCAGCTTCTCGCTGTAGTATGAAACAGGTCTGTCATCCTGACTCAAGACCCCTCCAATAGCATATCCACTAGCATCACACTTCACTTGGAAGGTCTTTTGAAAATCTGGCAGCACCAGAATTGGCTGCTCTGACATCTTTCGCTTCAACAGATTGAAGCTCTTCTCAGCCTTGGCTGTCCAATGAAAAACTTTATGCCGCTTCTTCACTGTGTCCATCATTGCTGTGCTAATTCCACTAAAATTTCGAATGAATTTCCTGTAGAAACTAGCTAGTCCATGAAAGCTCCTTACCTCAAAAAAATTCCTCGACGATGGCCAATTCCTGATTACTTCTACCTTCTCAGGGTCCATCTTCAATTCATTTGCCGAGATTACAAAACCCAAATAAATGAGTTATGTCTGCATGAACGAGCATTTCTTCAAATTGATCAGCAACTTCTCCTGTTGTAGCCTTTTCATCACTATGGCTAAATGCCTCAAGTGTTCAACCTTTGTCTTGCTGAATATCAATATGTCGTCTAGGTATACGACCACAAATTTGCCAATGAATTCCCGCAGGACTTCATTCATCAGCCTCATAAAAGTGTTTGGCGCGTTTGTCAACCCAAACGGCATGACCAGCCATTCGTACAAACCCTCGTTTGTCTTGAATGTTGTCTTCCATTCATCTCCTTCTCTCATCCGGATCTGATGATATCTGCTCTTGAGATCAATCTTCAAAAAATAATTTGCCCCACTCAGGCGATCCATCAGATCATCCATCCTCGGCAGTGGAAATCTGTATCTGATGGTGATTTTATTAATCACCCTGGAGTCTGTACACATTCTCCAGCCTCCATCCTTCTTCGGACTTAGTACTGTTGGAACAACACATGGACTCAGACTCTCTCTGACCAGTCCCTTATCCAGCAGATCCCGTACCTGCCTTTTGACCTCCTCGTTCTCCTGATGTGTCAACCTATACGCTGCCTTGTTCGACAAACTTGCTCCGGGTATGAGGTCAATGTGGTGACTCACACTCCGCATCGGTGGCAACGAACGAGGTATTTCGTCCACGATGATATCAGCGAACTCTCCCAGCAGTTCCTGAATCTCCTCTGGCAAGTCATCCACTCTTGTGCTTGTCAGGACAATTCTCGGCTTCCTGACAATAAAGAATTGTGGATCCTCATTCTTCTCCATCTCTGTGAGAAGTTCTTTTCCGCTCATGAGAAGAATCGTGCTGCTCACTTCCGGCTTAACCTCCTTATCTTTTATTGGCAGCAGTGTGTGTGTTTTCCCATCCTTATCCAAAGTATATGTGTTCATCCTCCCATCATGAACAACATTTCTATCAAACTGCCATGGTCTACCCAATAATACGTGACAAACATCCATGGGAATGACATCACACAGAATTTTATCCCTATATTCACCCATTTTAAATTCAACTAAGCATTGTTTTGTGACACTTACCCGGTGTCCTTTCTGTAGCCATGACACTTTGTATGGACTCGTGTGCTTAGTGGTTGTCAGATCCAACTTTTCCACCATCTCGGTTGAAACGAGATTGTCAGTATTGCCACTGTCCACTATGACCTTGCACTTCCAGCCCTTGATCTTGCACGTGGTCCGGAACAGTCTGCATCTTTGCGCTGTGTCCTTCACCTCTTTCTCAGGTTTCAAGAGAACTTTGTGCACTGTCAGCGATTTCCCACTTCTAGTGTCTTCATCCTCATCATCACGCCTCTGTGCCTCAGCGACGTTAGCTTCACTTCTGTCTGGCTTCCTATCTGGACAGTCAACGGATTTATGTCCGTCTTTTCCAAATGTAAAACATGTGACGACTCCTCCACGGCCTCTTCCTCTACCTCGGGTACGAGGAAAAGTATTTACGTCGGCATATCCGCCACCCTGCTCTGTATGCTGCATCCTCGGCTCAGCATATTGTTGCCTTTGTTTTGTTTGTGGCTGCCTTTGCTGTGAGGTTCCACCTTTCTCAACTCTACCCTGAGGCTTCTGAGTTCTCTCTTGGGAAACCGTCTTGCCTCTTGGCTGGCTTCTGCCTCGCCCTCGCTGTCCTTGCTTGCGGCTCAGCTTCTCTTCGACCTTCATTTCCATCTGGTACGCATCCTCAACTGTTCGGATGGTAACCATGCTCAACTCGTCCTGAATGTCATACCTGAGACCATTTAGGTATCTCGCCACCTTTTCGTCATCACTTTCCCGATGACCAGCTCGAATGTTGAGCCTATAGAATTCTTCGGTGTACTCTTTCACCGTCATCATCTTTTGTCTCAGGTTCTGCATCCGCCTGAACAGAGTGATCTGGTAATCTCTCGGAATGAACTTCGCCTTCATCTTGGCGATCATCCGATCCCAGCTCTTAATTTTCTGTTTTCCTTTGCAGTGCCTATCCGCCTACAATTCGTCCCACCATAAGGCTGCATGTCCTTTCAGCTTTGTGACAGCATGTCTTATCTTCTTGTCCTCTTCGATATCTTCGTAATCAAAGTAGGTGTCGAGTTCTCGGATCCAATCCAACAACTCTTCAGCATTTAGACTCCCCTCATAGACGGGAATGTCCATTTTCGTCTTCGAGCTCATCCTGGAGATGGCTCTAATCAACCGCTCGATTGATGCATCCTCTGCTGTGACCTCTTCTATATCGTGTCCAACTTCCTCCTCAACTTCGGAATCATTGAACTCCCCTGCGCCATCTCCGCGCCTTTGGGTGGTCTCCATCTCTTCGAGTCTTGCCCTGAGATCTCGTATTTGACGTTCCATTTCCGGATATCCTGCCGGCCTACCCCTCCTGCGGGCATCCCTGTCTTCACGATCAGGTGACTGCCTCTCTCTGCGCGGAGGCATTATATCTCCTCTGCCTCTTCTTCAGAAAGAAAAGATACTATCCTCGCTCTGATACCACTCTGACGCAAGTCGTGTGTATCAGAGTGCTCTTCCTTTCTCCTTCTCTCCTCTCGCCTGCAATATACAGACAATATTTCTTAGGCTCTGATACCACTCTGTTGCAAGTCTACCCTCAAAGACAACCGCTTCCACCAGCACCTTCAACAACACGGCCCGAAGAGTTGTAACACCCTTTGAATCTCATATCGGGACTCTTTGTCACCCACAGGCTACTCCTCTGGTCTCCCGGCAATCACTTCGGGAAATCGGGTCTCGCGGTATCGCGTACCCTATATGCACTTCTCGTGCAACTCCAACCTCCGAACCCCGAATCTCGATAGTCAACGGTCAACAGATCGGGATATCGCCACTCGCGATGTTAACAACATGCTTTCCCAAACCCCGAGCCCCGAGGTGTCGATCCTTGATCAAATGCCACCTGGACTCCACTATATTTCGGGGTCCCACTCTGCCACGTCACCTTCAGGGTTTCGCGGATCGCGAATCCACGGCACAAAATTTCCCTGCTGCTGGAAACCCCGAACGATGAAACCCCGATTCTCCAGATTCGTGCCACCTGTCCCTCCGACAATCGACGGCTCCCACGGAATCGGGAAATCGCTACTCGCGATTTCGACATGCATGCAACTCTTGCACTCGCCAACCCCGATATGCCGATATGCGATGGCGAATGGGTTCTACCTGCTCTTGGAGGTTAAATCTCTCGCTACTTCTTCCTAGATCCGACGATCTGCGGGACTTCGCGATTCTCTCCAGAATTTTAAGTCGTCGATTCTCTTCCTCTTGAGGAATCGTCCTACTCCCCAAGGCTCCGTCCTCTTTGAGATTTTCCTGGGTCTGTTTCCACAACAAGCACGAAGGAACTATCCCTCCTGAGCTTGTAGACTCTAACTCCTTCAGAGACCTCTGCACCCGTTGCTCACTCTCGAACTTCAACAACTCTCGAAGTGTTGAGTTCGTCCGGACTCTGTGCACTCCCTGCGACAGAAGTCCTCGTATCACTTTCCTCAGACTCTCCTCTGAGACTACAATCAAACCTGCACTTCACCTGCACTGTTCGAATAACCCAACACAACTTCTGGGCGAACAAGAATGAGAGTTTAACGATCAAGCCTCCTCAACGCACTCTATGCGGAGTAATTCCACTGCACTCTATGCAGGAATCTCCTAGCTCAAACAGAGAAACAATTGAAACTCATTCTCTTCTCTCTCCCAGGTTTCTAATCTGCCATGAAATTACATATGCAGCATACAAAATGAAAGCATAAACAGACGCAAGCATGCAACAACATAATATCAACAATACACAGAGAATAATCACAGCCATGGAATTTAATCAAAGCTTTCCTATTAATTCAATATCTGTACATGGGGATTCTTCACCAGTTCTCTGCTTTGCTCTCCTTGCTCCTGAATGCTTGATAATTCTCAATGAATACAATAATACAAAGGAGGGTGCCTATATTCCGTTTTCCCTCTCGAAAGAAAAACTGTCTAATCTAGACTTAATTAATTTATCTACTTGCATTAAATCTAATAAATGCCTCAGCTACCTAAGGATGAGAGCTTATCTGCTCAAGGTCCATTACAATATACAAGTGCGCTTCATCACATCAATGCATTAATGTTTGGCACAACCTTTATCAAGGTAAAATTCAAAAAGGTGGTTTGCTGGCTTGTCCAGCTGTCTCTCTCCACGCGCTGGCTCGCTTGATGAGGTGTGGATGCTCCTGCATCACACTCCCTTTTTAGTTTCCATGCATCTTCCTCATTGTTTTCATTTGTCTTCCTGTTTTTGTTCTGCATGGAATTTTCCTTCTGTTTTGTTTTTTGTATGACATTATTTCATTATTTGTTGCCTCAAGAACCTCGACATTTTGGTAGGTGCAAGGAAGGTACCTCAAAAATATTCCATGCCACGCATCTCATGGAAGTGGGAAACCCCAATTTTGTTCAAGGTATCCTCACATATTCCTTGTGCATGGGAAAGCTTGCTAATATGGGCTTGCAAGTTGTTATCTAAAAAATCTAAGTGGTGAAAAATTCCTCTCCTTAGTTTTCATTTTTGTTGTCTTCTTACAAAGTTCTCCCTTTTGGTTTTGTTTCTTCTACTATTTTGTTCTCCTTCATCCTTGTCTTCAGCGCCAAATGGTGTTTCCCTTATGTTTTTTTAATTGTTTAGTATTCTTTACTTGTGGCTTGTCTCAATAAAACCATGTGTTTGTTACGTGTAAGGATGTGTGCTTTCAAATATTCCATTACATGTTTCTCATGAAAGTGGGAAAACCAAAATTTATTTAAGGTCTTTGTTATGATCCAACTGCTTACAAATGATAAAAAGTCAATGCATATAGTCCACTTGAAAGGGAAACCCCCTTTTACAATATATCAAATTTAGAATGCAATATGAGATGAGATAACATGATCCTAATACTAGGTCTCCTCGATATATATATGAGACAAAGGGTGCAATTATAATTAAATGTTGCAGTGAAGGGTTCTAGCCAACATACAAATATAACACTATAATTGTAATAATTTAATATATAGGACTTAATAAGGGGTTTTATACATAACATGGGGCTTTATATAGGGGTTTAAATTCTCCCCCCTTCAAACAAGTGTTTTCCCCAACACTTGACTAACTACGAGTGTTTCTTCATAAAGAACCCATCTTCCCATGTTGGCTCGTCCACTGGTCAGTTCTTCCATTTGACGAGGTACTCAATAATTTTTCAATTTCTCAACTACTTAATCAATGTTCAAGGATTGTTTCTGATTCTTGTATTATTTTCCCTTCTTCATTAATCTCTGGTAAAATAATTTGGATTGGGATGTTGTTGTCTATTACCTTATTTAAGCAAGAAACATGGAATAATTGATGCACACATGAATATGGAGGAAATTCCAATTTATAACGCATACTTTGAATCCTTTGCAGAACCTTATAGGGGCTATAACATTTGGGTGTTAATTTATTGTCCTTATTTTGTTTCTTGAGGAATTTTTTTTCATATGGTTGTATCCTCATAAATACCCAATCCCCCACTTCAAATTCTCTTTCAGTATGATGTTGATAGAATTGTTGTTTCATCCTATTTTGTGCCATAACCAAGTTGTTCTTCAATTGTTTGAGAACCTTTTGTTGGTGCCCTATGTGTTCCTCCACTCCTTGAACCTTTGTAGTCCCTTTCAATGGTGATGTTATGGATGGAGGATGATATCCATAAAGTGCCATAAATGGGGATTTTTTTTATGAAGTATGGAAGGATGTGTTGTATCACCATTCTTCCAAGGCCAACCATTTGATCCATTCTGTATGTTTATTGGATGCAAAGCATTGAAGATATCCTTCTAGAAATTTATTCACAATCTTATTTTTCCCATGGGATTGTGGATTGTAAGATGAGTTGTGAGAAAAATGAGTACCCAAACAAGAAAATAATTAAGTCCAAAACATTTCAGTGAAAGTTAGATCTCTATCACTTATAATAATATTGGGGACTCCATGTAGATTTTGAACTATTTCCATGAATGTTGCGGCTTCTGTACTTTCTTTAAAAGGATGAGAAGAAGAGAAAAATGAGCATACTTTTTTAGTAAATCCACTACTACCATGATGATGGTCTTTCCTTCAAATTAGGGTAAAACTCTAATAAAATACATAGAAATGTCTTCCCAAGGTTGACTTGGTATAGCTACTGGTTGTAGGAGACCTAGCATCTTGATTGTCTCTTCCTTTTTCTATTGGAAAACCAAACATTCATACACAAAATTTTGAATGTTTGTTTTAAGACCATCTTTAAAAAAAAATCCTTCTTAATCCCGTGGTACATTTTCAAGACTCCTAAATGTACTTCAATAGGATAAGTGTGCAATTATATAAGGACCTTGTATTTGAGTTGGGTATTCTTACATACATATATAGGATATTATGATACCATAGAAAATCATTCTTCCATACAAAATTATCTAATGAAATGGGGTCCTCTTGTAGTTCTTGAATGATCTTTATTAGCTCTTGATATTGCTTCCATTATATCCTTTCTTATTTTTCCCATTCAGATTGAAGAATAGAAATAAGACATAGTGAACCTTATGTTTCTTCTTCTTTCCTTTAAAGAACATCTGCCACAACATTATGTTTTCCTTTTTTGTAGATAATTTCAAATCCATAACCTAACATTTTTGTAACCCATTTTTTTCTCTTATGAAGATAATAGTTGCTCCATGAAGTACTTCAAACTATCATGATGTTTTTTTAGTTTGAATTTTATTCATACTAGGTAAGGGTGTCATTTCTGAAGTGCATATAATATGGGTAACATTAATTTTCAAAAATAAGTTTGATTAAGTTTTTTCCCTTTAAGTTGGTTTCTTTCAAAGTCAAGGGGCATTCCTTCTTGCATTATAACCATGTCAATTCCATTTCTTGATGCATCACACTTTGCAATAAATGATTTTGTAAAGTTGGGTGTGGCCAGGATGGGATTTGTACACACGGACTCCTTAAGTTTTTCAAAATCTTTGGTTAAATGCTTTAGTTCAAGAAAATGCTTCCTTGTTTAATAATGTTGTTAGAGGTTCTCCTATTTGACCATAGTTATTGAAAAAGTTGCAGTGATAGCTCTTGAATCCTAAGAATCCTTTAATTTTCTTCAAGGTTTTGGGAATTGTCTATTTCCTCGTAAATTTAATTTTGCTAGGGTCCACTTTTACACCTTCATGAGATACAATATGACCCAAATATTCCACTTTTTGAACTACAAAGGAACACTTGGAAGGATTTTTATAAAGTTGTTGCTCCTCCAATAATTGTAATACTCTTTCAATATG
This sequence comes from Picea engelmannii, assembly GCA_009831015.1. NCBI lineage: Eukaryota > Viridiplantae > Streptophyta > Pinopsida > Pinales > Pinaceae > Picea > Picea engelmannii. The sequence goes on along the minus strand of ML777828.1, from coordinate 373,973 downwards.
TTGTACATGTTCTCCCCGAGATTTCTTGTAGATTAGTATGTCATCAAAAAATACGAACATGAATTTTCTAAGGGATTGAAAATAAAATTTATCAATCTTTGAAATGTTGAAGGTGCATTAGTAAGTCCAAATGGAATAAACAAAAATTCATAATGAAATTCATATATTCTAAAATTTGTTTTAGAAATGTGTTCCTTCCTCATTGTGATTTGATGATATCCTGAATGAATATCCATCTTAGTAAAAAAAAATTCTCCATGCAATTCAATGGCCATTAGAAATTAATTGTTGAATTGATGCAGGTGGTACCTTTTTTTAAATTTTTTGGAAATATTTTTGGTGTGTTGTTTTACGTCCATTGACATTGGTGAAAAAGTGTGAACTATCATAATTCTTCGGTGTTTTTGTGTGCAACCTAAAATCATATGATGCAAATATTATTAAAAATGATTTGTCTCTTTTTTTCTAATTCGTCAGCGTTTGGACAAAACTTGACTTGGAATATCGTCGACATCAACATGAAACCCATTCTTAATGACTCATAGGCACACAAAGGAAAACCCAAAACCACAATGACTAACATTAGTGGGGAGCTTAAAATACTGACAAAATATCGTGACCCCTTTTCTATAGAACCTTTTGAAGGGTGGTCTATAAAAAAAAATGATGTGGCAGTGTAACATGGTGGTTGATGTGATAGGTGATGTGGCAAGTACATAGTAGCAAGGATGAAGTGTGGTCGGTGACATGGACCTGTACATTTGGTGACATGGCATGATGATATGGTAGGTGGCATGGACCTGTATGGTCACCGAGGCAAACATAATTCATGTAGAAGATACAATGATTATGATTCATTCTTGTTCATGATAATATGGTTAGGATTTTCCTTCGGAACTTGGTAATTTTTTTTTCTTTTCTTTATTATATTATATGGTTCATTCGCATTGATAGAAAATTTTATTCTTTTCGATTCAATTCATAAGATTTCTTCCATCGTTCGTTGTCTCATCGACAATAGGGGAAATATTTTATTCTCTTGTTTCAATACTTCCTATGATTTCCACCGATGGCCAATGGATCATTGAGGATCAATGCAATTCTTAATACTTCTTATTTGACACTCATTCGAGTTTCCTCGACGCTAATGGTTAATCAATAATTTTCTTAAGGATTGTGTCAAGATTTGGGAGTTTGGGTAAATTGTGCCTCATTCTTTTTCCCCGAACACTGATGGACCCGTCAGTACTTTGATGAGTCTTTATGTTTTAAGCATCTTCCTATCACTTTTTTTCTTATCCCTTTTGTGAAAACCTGATATTTTTTTGGGCTTTTCTTAAGATTTTAAATATGAAGAAAGCAAGAGAAAAAATGCATAAAAATAAAAAGCAATACGTAGTTTATAAAAGTAAAAAACAAGGGAATGTAGAATGATCAAAAGAAAGTGGTACCCTAAAATTGATAATTTTTAAAAGGGTGTGTTGTGTACTTGACATGTTAGTAAAAACCTAGTTCTAATAATCATAAAATAAAACAAGCTATAGGACATGGATTCATAGGAGAGGGGTTCCCTAGATATAATATGATTTCACGAGTCCAACATAATAGATGTTTCATTGAACTGAGTCATGGTTATCATTTTGGTGAGTTGCAACTCACTCCTTGAAGCCATTACCTAGATATAATCTGATTTCATGAGTCCAATATAATAAATGTTGCATTGAACTGAGTCATGGTTATCATTTTGGTGAGTTGCAACTCATTTCTTGAATCCATTGATGGACATGAGGTGAATTTGTGTTGGGGGAATAACAACCAAATAGAGCATCATAATTGAGTGCCACAAGATCCTACAAGTGTTTCTATCCAAGGAAAACATAAAAATGTTGTCTACAATATCCCAATCTATATTTTTCAAAAACTGACCCTTTAATGCAAAAAATGCATTAGATGTTACCAAAATTTTAAACCCTACATAATAACATGATGTTGAAGATGATTAGGGTTGTCATAGATCTTGTTGTAGAAGACATGGAGAGCTAGGTTATTATGGATCTTGTTGTATAATTTTGGTCAAATGATCCTCGGGTTTGATAATGTGATGCTAGGGTTTGATAATGTAATAATTGTTAGAAAAACAAGATCACAGAGAAATAAAATAAAATCAATGTGGAAATAAAACATAGAAGATACACAATACAATAGAGACACATATATACCTGGTTCACCCAGTGTGGGCTACACCCACCAAATAAATTGTCAAGTCCTTCCTTTTTATTATCCAACAAAATGAAAGGATACAACCTACAACTCAACTGATGCAACTTCCTCTTCTTTCTCTCGCAATATACTCTCTTAGAATACAACATTCACAATAATACACAACCACAATAAAATTCCCTCATAAGAGAGGGTTTCCTTCTAGGGAAAAAACCCTAAAAAGTAATTGCTACCAGAAGATATTTGACCTTATAATGAGCTATCGAGATTGACTATGAAATTACAATATTTTACAAGGAAATTTTTCCCAATATTTTTCTTCGGGGGCGTCCTCCCCCCCCCTTGAGACCCCAATGGGGATAGTTTTTAAGGGGGCCAAAACCTGTTATTCTTCTACTTCTTTACCAATCCCTCCATGAACCTCTGTAACCAAACCATTTCTTTAAGATCCTATGTAGCAGCAACATAATATTCTTTTGTTGTTGAAAGTGCAAAAACATTTTGTAGTTTTGAAATCCAACTTACTGTTACTCCACCTATAGTAAAAACATACCCTGTGGTGCTCCTCTTGTTATCTTTATCACCTACCATATCTGAATCAATATATCCCTATAGAACAGTGTCTGTGTTAAGAACCAAATATCAATATAGCATAGAAAAACCTCAGAAAAAGTACTCAACGCCTTGAAAAAGAGATAATTTCAGATAATAAGCCTCTTCGAGGGGGAAACCTCCTTTTACCCCAGTTAAATTTTCAAGTACAAGATGATTCAAAATGAAAATGTCTCCTTGGTATATATAGGATACTAGGAGGTATAATTACAACTAATGGGCTAAAGCCGACATAAATAAAATAACATTACTAATATAATATGCCCCAATTAAGGGGTAATGAACCAATATTAGGGATTAACATGCCCCTCCCCTTGAGACAAGTGTTGTCTACAACACTTGAGTAACTCCGGATGCTTCTGTATAAAAGACTCATCTTCCCAAGTGGAATCTTCAGTCGGTAGTTTCCTCCATTTAATGAGATACTCTGAAATGGATCTATTCCTTAGCTGGCGAATTCTTGTGTCAGTGATGGCTTCAGGCTCCAATATGAT
>ML777828.1:357484-368741 GCA_009831015.1 Picea engelmannii | reverse complement strand
GAAGTATTTAAGACTATCATGATCTGTTTTGACCTTGAAGTGCCTACCTATTAGGTAAGGATGTCATTTCTTCAATGCATGTAGTATTGCCATCATTTCCTTCTCATAAATGGGTTTGTGTAAGTCCTTTCCCTTGAGTAGTCAACTTTCAAAATCTAGGGGCCTTCCTTCTTGCATTAGGACAACACCAATTCCATTTCCCGAGGCATCACATTCCACAATAAATGTTTTTGTGAAGTCTGGAGTGGTCAAGACAGGAGCTTTACGCATCACCTCTTTAAGTTGTTCAAAAGCTTTAGTTGCCTCTAGAGTTTATGAAAATGCATCCTTCTTAGTTAGTTTCATTAAAGGTGCTGCTATTCTTCCATAGTTCCAAACAAACTTGCGGTAGTAACCTGTCAAACCCAAAAATCCTCTAAGATTCTTCAATGTTTTGGGAATCGGCCAGTCCATCAGGGACTTAATCTTGTTAGGGTCTACCTTGACACCTTCATGAGATACAATATGACCCAAATACTCTACCTCCTTTACTCCAAAGAAACATTTNGATCCTCCCAAGACTTGCTATAGATTAGTATATCATCAAAAAATATGCCAAAAGGCATGACCGAAAATTCATAATGGCCTTCATGAGTTTAGAATGTTGTTTTTGGGATATCTTCTTCCTTCATTCTGATCTGATGATACCCTGAATGGAGATCCAATTTTGTGAAATAGATTTCTCCATGTAGTTCATATAACAATTCATCAATGATTGGAATGGGAAACTTATCTTTAATAGTGATCTTGTTGAGCTCTCTATAATCTGGACACATATGCCATGAGTTATCTTTCTTGAATACCATTGCCACTAGTGCAGAGTACACATAAACCAAAGTTGGAGTTTCTCCATTCTTGATTCACCTTCCTTGTGTCCTCATCATGAATTTCAAGGGATGCATTTTCAGTTTTAGGTCTCTTCTCTATTACAAAATTTTTGAATACTTCCATCATCTCCCCTTTTAAACCCTCCATCATCTCTTGTAGTTCATATTTTGTTACTATCTTCTTTTTTATATCATTTATGTCCCTACACATTTCTTCACCTTCATCAAGAGTCCAAGTAGGATTTTTTGGAGGCTTACTTGGTGTAGAAGTTCCCTTTTTAGGTGGCATGTTGGCCAAGTATCACTTTTGAACCTTGATTTTAAGGTGGTTCTGCTAGACAATATTTCTTCTGTTGTATCTCCCAAGTTTTGGCCCTTCTGGGTATGAAACTTTCTTTTATGTAGTTCTCTAATATTTCTTATCTACAATTCCACAGGTCTGATCAAAATTGGATGTGCCAAGTGGAATTTATGGTAACTTTCCCACAACTTGCTGATTTTTTGCCTTTCCAGGAGATCTCACTTGTATAGCGTGCCCCACACAAAATAATTGATATAAAATTCTGAAACTCGCACCAGAAATACTAAAGACTGTCCAAAATCCAATGAAACTAGTCCCACTCAATTTGGATACTCTAGGAAAAAGTTATGATTGTTTTACCTGGAACACCTTCTTGCGACTAGTCAATAGGACTAGTCAGATACCCTATCTTACACAAGGTGTATCTACAAATTTAAGATGAACCAGAAGATGAAATTCTTACCACATATACCTTACTAAATTATGTAAATAGCCTCCATATTTTAGTGTCTGAAACATTACATAAACTTTTTTATAGCGAAAATGCCGCAATGACTCAGTTTAAGATGATTCCAAAATCCTATCTTGTACAGGCTGTATGTTCGAAAGTATAAGGCCTCAGGAGCTGAATTTTGAATACAACGTACCTCACTCCATCTACTAAATATCCTCCAAGCCGTTCCTTCTAAAACATTGTAGAAAAAAATTTATAGCGAAACTGCCAAGGTGTCTCAGAGGTAGCAGTGAAACCCCAAGACCTTGAGCTTTGATACCATATGTTAAGAACCAAATATCAATATCGCATAGAAAAACCTCCTAAAAAGTACTCAATGCCTTGAAAAAGAGATAATTTCAGATAATAAGCCTTTTTGAGGGGGCAACCTCCTTTTACCCCACTTAAATGTTTAAGTACAAGATGATTCAAAATGAAAATGTCTCCTTGGTATATAGAGGAGACTAGGAGGTATAATTACAACTAATGGCCTAAAGCCGACATAAATAAAATAACATTGTTAATATAATATGCCTGAATTGAGGGGTAATGAGCCAATATTAGGGCTTAACAGTCTAAACCTCCAAAACACAATGCATGAGTAGAAGTATCTCTCAAATACATGACAATTCACTTTATTGCCTCACAATGTTCTTTACTTGGATTGTTCATATACCTTCTCACAACTCCCACTGCATGTGCAATATTTGGTCCTGTGCAAACCATCGCATACATCAAGCTTCCAATTGTTGATGGATAAGGGACCCTCGACATGTATTTTATCTCCTCCTGTGTCTTGGGACACATTTACTTAGTTAATTTGTAATGGCTGGCCAAAGGTGTACTAACTGGTTTTTCATTTTTCATTATAAACCTCTCCAACACCTTATCTACTTACTCACCCTAAGCCAATGTCAATTTGCGATTTTTCTTGTCTCTTGTTATTCTCATACCAAGCATATTTTTTGTAGCACCCAAATCCTTCATCACAAATGAATTAGCTAATTAATTCTTGAGTGCATTTATATCCTTCATATTAGACCCTGCAATAACAATGTCATCTCCATACAATAGCAAGATAATATAACTTCCATTTTCTATCCTTTTAAAATAAACACAATGATCTAAATGACATCTACTATAACCTTATTCTGTCATAAACATTTCAAACTTCAAATACCACTAACTTCAAGCTTTGTTTAGGAAATAAAATTTCTTCTTCAACCTGCATACCAAATTTTCCTTCCCTTTGACCTCATACCCCTGTGGTTGTTGCATATAAATGTCGTCCTCAGAATCCCCATGGAGAAAAGTTATTTTTACATATAACTGTTCAAGATGAAAATATTCTACTTCCACAAGACTTAAAATAGTCCTAATTGAAGTCATATTAACAATAGGAAAACATATTTCATCAAAATATATACCTTTCTTTTGTGCAAACCCCTTTACAACAAGTCTATCCTTGTACTATTTTTTTCTTCCATCTTCTTCCTTCAAATTGTAAACTCATTTATTCCGCAATGCTATTTTTCCTGCAGGAATCTGAACCAAGTCCCAATTATGGTTATTTACCAAGGAATCTATTTCCTATTTCATTCCTTTTTCCCGCTTCTTTTTAGTGTCTACCTGCATTGCCTCTTCATAAAATTATGGTTCACCATAATCATTCAACAATAAATAATACAATGAAGGAGAGTATCGTTTAGGGGGTGTACTTAACCTTCTAGATCTTATAACAACACTTGCAAGAGTTTGAGGTACTTGTTTCTCCTGTTGTTGTACACTTTGATTTTATAGTACCTTTGGAATTTCCTTTTTAGTGATCTCATGAAGCGCTTTGTATTTTGGTTTTTCGTTTTCATGTTTCTTTCCCTACAATTGATGTTTGTACATGACATTCTCATTAAATATGACAACTCTACTTCTAATGATTTTGTGATTTTCATAATCCCATAAGCGATAACCAAAATCATTAATACTGTATCCAATAAAGGTACACTTCTTGGATTTTTCTTCAAGCTTTGTTCTATTTTTTTTTATCAATATGGACTAATGCTTCACAACCAAAATTCTTAAAAAAATGAATAGTTTACCTTTTTACCTGTCCATGCCTCCTCTGGAATGCCACCATCCAAAGAGCTTGAAGGTCCTCTGTTTATTAAGTAAACAACAATATTTACAACATCTTCCCAAAACTAAAAGGGCAACCCAACATGCAATCTCATAATCCTTGCATGCTCCATGATTGTCTTGTTCGTCCTTTCTGACCAACCATTTTCTTATGTTGTTCCTGTAATTGTTTTCTCTCTATGAATACCATAGTATGAACAGTAATCATCAAATTCCTTGCTACAATATTCACCTCCATTTTCTGATTTGATACACTTCAACCTTTTTCCTGTCTCATTCTCAACCAAAGCTTTCCACTTCTTAAAAGTATCAAAAACATCAGATTTTTGTTGAATGCAATAAACCTAAGTTTTTCTAGTTTCATCATCAATAAATGTAACATAATAATGAGAGCCATCAAGAGATTATCCATGAGTTGGTACCGATACATCTATATGCACAAGCTATAACCTTTCACTCTTCTTTTTATTTCCGACTATGAGAAATCTGACTCTCTTTTGTTTTCCATAAACACGATGCTCACAGAAATCCAAATCAATTTGTTTAATAAATGGAATCAAATTCCTTTTGTGAAGTATATGCATCCCCTTCTACTCATGTGTCCAATCCTATGATGTCAAAGTGTTGTATCCACTCCTATAGAAGCTAAAGAGATAGAATAATCAATATTACCAGTACATAAATACAATCTACCTACCTTCTCTCCTTTTGTTATCACCAGTGATATTTTGTTGACCTTCCACGCCTTATCTCTAAATATGGATATACAACCTTCACTTTCCAAATGCCCTATTGAAATTAAAGTTTTCCTTAGATCTGGAACATGTATGACCTCTTTCAACAACCATTGGTTTCCATTATTTTTCTTTATTTGTACCTTACCCATTCCGACAATTTTGCATGGTGCATCATCACCCAAATGAACCTGTTCAAAATCACCTTGAACATAATCTAGAAAATGTTTCCTATGGGGTGTGGCATGAAATGAAGCCCCTGAATATACTACCCAAGACTCATAAATATAATCTACAGAAATAATCAAATCATCTTGTAACACATCACCTGTTACATTTGCTTCTTGATTTTTCTCCTGTTGTCCATCTCTTTGTTTCTTTGGAGCTCTGTAGTATTTCTTCAGATGTCCTTTCTTCCCACAATTCCACCACTCTATCTTTCCTAGTCTGGATTTGGATTTGCCCTGATCTTCCCTTCCTAGAATTCCCACGGTTCTCCGAGCCCTTTCCTCTATCCTTTTGTCTTCCCTTGTTCTCCATGTTTAACACATTACCTAATGTTTCACCTTTTATTTTCCATTGCATTTCCTCGCTAAGGATAACCCCAACAACATCATCAAATTTTAGAGGGTTTGAACCAGAGACAAAGGTACTTACAGCCATGACCAAGCCAGCCCATCTTTTTGGCAATGAGCACAGGATTAGAAGAGCCCTGACCTCATCATCAAATTCCAACTTTATAGAACTTAGTTGATTAGTAACCATATTAAATTCATTTAAATGATCTGCAATAGACCAACCTTTTGACATCTTCATATTAAATAATCACTTCATTAGAAATACCTTATCGGACACCGAGGGTTTTTCATATAATTTAGCTAATGTGTCCATCAAATCCTTCGTTGTCGTTTCTTTTGAGATATTTAAGGCCAACGACGCTCCCATGATCAACCGTAACATTCTTGGTGCCTTCCTTATAAGAACCTCCCATTCTTCATCCTTCATGGTCATCAACTTCTTTTCTATTCCGCCCAATGGTAGGAATATATCCTTCTAATATAAATAATCTTCCATATGAATCTTTCATAACTGGTAGTTTTGGTCGTTAAATTTCTCAACCCTAAACTTTCCATCTTCCTCCATTGCTCCCACTCGAACTAGGAACCCTCTTTTCCGGCGAGTTAACTTTCGCTCTGATACCAATTGTTATAAAAACAGGATCATAGAGCAATAAAATAAAAAAATTATGGAAATAAAACACAAAAGATACACAATACAACAGAGACACAAATATGCATGGTTCACCCAATGTGGGCTATGTCCATTAGAGAAATTTCCAGGTCCTTCCTTTTTATTATCCAACAAAATGAAGGGATACAACCTACAACTCAACCGTTGTAATTTCTTCTTCTTTCTCTCGCAGTCTCCTCTCTAATAATACAACATTCACGATAATACACAACTGCAATACAATTTCCTCATAAGAGAGGGCTTCCTTCTAGGGAAAAAAACCCTAAAAAATAACTTCTACTGTCAGATTTGTGACCTTATAATGAACGGTCCAGATTGACTACGAAATTAAAATATTTTACAAGGAAACTTTTCCCAATATTTCACTTCGGGGGCATTGTTCCTGAATCCCCTGCTGGGGGGGCTACAAAAATTGTCTCCACCCCCCCTGAGCCCCCCTGACGATAGTTGTGGGGGGGGCAAGCCCCCCACACCCCCCGTTAGGGAATGGGTTCCAAGCACGACTGAAACAGACCTCTGAATCAGGAAGATAATCAAGCTCCACAACCAACAATAATAGTATATGAATCAAATCAACCTAGATTTTGATAATGTGATGAGTGTTTGAGCTATGCATGTAAATACTAGTATCAAAAGTTTGCAATTTATTTCAATTTCTATTGAAGTGGATTCTTCAAACTTAATGCGAGACTCGTGTTTTCTAATGTGATAATACATCGAGAACTTCATAAGGATTTAATACAACAAGGAATTGACACAAATTTTCTTCCCGATGACATGAAATAGAGAAAAGTATTGTAACAGTAGTATTCCCTATGAAATGTCTATGTTTTTACAAACAAGCCTTTTGTTTTAAAGACAATAATTGTTTTTTTCGCATAAGTAAGAATATAGGTGTTTCTTAATAATGTTCACATGTTTTTGTTACAAGAGGTAAAAAATTGACCATTATAGAATTAGTTAGCTATGGTGGCGAACATGAAGATTTCAAAAGAAAACCTAAACATTTTGAAGGTGTTAAAAAAGGGCCTAGATGCCTAAACATGGTAAAAAGGTCCTAGACTAGAACTGGATCTAGATTCCTAACCATGGTTAATAGGGTAAACATGTGCCTTAATACTATCACATGAACCCTCCCCAAGGAGTCTTGCATATTTTTGTTGAATATTGATGACATTATGAGGTATTTGGCATCAAAGATGGGTCTGGGGTCCATGACCATAGTCAGGGGAGGGAAATAAGAGCCTATTTCCCTACACCTTTCTTTTGAGGCTCAAGAACCATGGATGAGTACTCAAACCACCACATTAGACCTTTCTTGGTTACTAATGATGGGTACTATGGGCACCATGATTATATTATTTATGCACCAAGAATGGGTATAAAGTTCTAACCAAGGTCATCAGACAACAAAAACCACCTTGTGCCCTAAATGACACTTCTTCGTCTCAATCACCATAAAAAACACCCAAAATCAACAAAACATTGCATCTATTGGGTGTCTTTTGATTACGAGTGGTTTACCATGGGACGTTATGATGTAAACCGCCTTGTTCCTTTAATGACACTTCTTGGTTTCAATCACCATAAAAAACATCTAAAATCCTAAAAACATTGCATCTCTTGGGTGTCTCTTGATTATGAGTGATTTACCTTGGGACATTATGATGTTTTCACTAAGATTGATGTGTGCTTGCATCTTGAAAATAGTCAAGGAAGTATAATAAGGGCCTTGGGAATTTAACAAAGCTTCTTGAACTCAAGCATTTGTAAAATATGTGTTGAAACACCACATAAAACCTTTCTATGGGACATTTGTCACGTAAGTGGGATATGGTTACCATTCAATGGTTTTGGCCATTAGCAATGGGTTTAGGGGCCTAGACCATGATGGGAAAAAAAAACAAGGGCTTTACGTACGAAAATGAACCTTTTAGGCATTGAGCACTATGAACAAGGCCTCCAACCACGACACATGCCCTCTCTATGGGGACTTTGACCCATAAGTGATATTTTGGGTGCCATTCGGTGGTTTCTCACAAAGAGGATGGGAACAGGGGCCTTGAATATGACTAGAAGAGGAAAGTAGGTTCTAATGTGAAAGCCTTCCCCATGAAACATAGTTCCTGATGCTAAAGGTAATGGGAGTTTTGAAAATTTATGAATACATGTAATAAAAATGCATGCACATTCCTATAAATTAAAAAAAAAAAGGTTTCTTTAGTTTTAGCTTTCGATTGGAAAAACTCTTCGGATTGAAAACCCTCATGGTGTATGCTGCCTAAACAAAAAATTAAAAGAATTGTTGGAATCGTTGATATCAATTGTTGAGATTGCACAATCTTGTCCAATAGGGAGTTTTGAGGGTGTTAAATCTATTTATGCATTCAAAAATGCAATTCCAACAATTCTTTTATAACTAAATTCTCATGATAATTGTCATTAAAAATCCTAATTGTAGAATCTTTAAAGGTTTCCTTTTTAATTGTCTAATCCATTTGGATAACAAATTATATGGTACATAAATACAGACATAAACCTACACACTTAAAATAAAATATTAATTATGATAATACCTTCAAACATGGTTTTCATGCTTAACCTTGTAATTTCTGGAATTCATTTACTTTATTAATTTAAAATAGTACAAAATTAACATTAAAAAATATGCAAAAATAGTAACTCACAAGAAATGACTCTTATCTACAACTATACAATTCTTTCAAGAAATTATGTATTTCAATACTAAATCCACTTCTTAACATCAATATATGGATTATGTCTTAAAGGAAAAGTGTACAAATGTAGAAAAAACTTAAATTTTTAACTTATACTAATTTTCCATAAACAAAAGTTTATATATTCTAAATTTTAATTAGATTTTATAAGTTTCATATTTTACATCATATCCTAATAAGTAATAAGTTATGTATGTAATTTTAATATAATAAGTAATTATATCCTAAATAATAAGTTATGTACTTCTAATAAGTTATGCATGTAATTTTAATAATTCCTTTAATGAAGAGATAATTGATTTTCAAAATTTTCATTATAACTAAACTATTTTTAAAAAACATTAACGTATATCAACCCTCTTCTTATTGAAAATTCATTAAACCTTTATTCCTCATGGCAACATTCTTTGGGCTTGCAATCTTCCTGGCCTATGGTAGTAATGGAATTTTACTATTCAAAATCGCTCCCTCTCTCATTATTTTCTACTTTGAAATCCTACGCAAGAGCTAATGGAATTTGTTATTGAAAATCAAGTAAAAGTGCATACCTTTGATGGGAATGTAACCTTTGTCGGCGAGCAGAGGCATGTAAAAATAAGCAGAGAAACCACAAGCGCTGGGTGTCCAGAAAGCAACCCTGAGAATACCATATTTGTCCGCGATCTGCTGCGTAAAAGAGAGGACACCATATCTATAATTTTTAGGTAAAAATATAGGCCTGTCAGATTTTTAAGAATAATCTGAGTTTTTGTATGATCAAAATTTTATATATTTCAAAACTCTATTTTAAGAGTTTTACTCCATTTTAAACCAACTCAAATATTCAGAAAATCCATCAAAATTTTAGATTGACTAGAAATTTAAAACCCCGCCACAAAAAAATCAGCTGGAAAAATAACTCTCTCCATAATTAACTCCGGAATGGAATGCCATTGTTATCGATGTATAATGTATAGAGGATAGATGATTAGATTGTGAGGATGAGAACTTGCACGACTCTAGGGTCACGTCCTTTCATAATGGTGATGTTCATGCCGCCCCCAATGAAAGTCTTGTAGGTTTGTATATGGTGGGCATTTTAGTTTTAAGGTAGTTAAATAATCATAATTAGGTGATAGTCATGGTCATGGTCATGGTCATGGTCATGGTTATGGTTGATGATTTGTTGTGGCTTTGTTATTTTAATGGTTGATGTTTTGTCGTGGTTTTGTTATTTTAGTTGGATGAGTTTTGTTATCTGGTTGGAAGAGTTTTAGTTTTATTAGGAATATCATGTTGTTGTTGTTGTTAATTTTTATTATGATTTTGTGTTTAAGAAAGATTAAGCAACTATGCCAAGTTGGAGTTGGAGGATGTTTTTTTAAAAAATAAATTAATTTTCTTTTTTAATGTCTGAAATGTAAAAAAATAAAATTAAGAATACTATTTTTAAATTGATGATGATGAAGAATTTTGATGAGCTAGAAAATTAAAAGGGTTCATATTATAACCAATATTTTTATGTTCTTTGAATTTTATGGAGATAAATTGTGTAAAAGATTTTAAAATGTCCAATGTTTTAAGTGGACACTCCATCTATTATTAAAGAAAAATAAAATGGAAAATAACACTGAAATATTGTAAAAGAGTAAAGTTGGGGTAAATATTTGTAAGATAAAAGTCATAAAATTGTTGCTGTAATAAAAAATAAAATAATAATGGTCTAACTATGGTAAGTATGTGAAAGTGAGAATTAATCAAAACTTTTTATTTATTATTAAAAAGAGAAAAAATGATCCCAATTGTAGAACAATTGGTGATAGAAAGTATTATTAAGGCACTTCTTTATGTGAAGTCACCCATTCAAAACCCTTAAGGGAAAACTTTGGCATCACCCAAACAAAAAAAAATCATTTACAACTTCTAATGTTTAGAATTATTAAATTAAATTAAAAAATAATAAAGTTAAGACAAATCAAGAAATAAATAAGGAAAAGAGGGGTTAAGATAGAGAAGGGGTGGACAAAGGAAAAAACAACCTCCAAAAAATATAATAATCAATTAAAAAATAATTTAATGTTTAATAAAAAAAAAAAAATTAATTTAAAAAAAAAAATTAATTTAAAAAAAAAATCAAAATTTTATTCAATTAAAATTAAAATTAAAATTAAAAAATAAAAATGTTTCAAGAAAAATAGATGGAAAGTTACAAAATCAACTTACCAAGTATTTACAGATCATAAAAATATTAAATTTTATGTATTTAAATTTAATAAAATATTGATTTTTTATTTAAAATATTAATATTAATATAATATTTAACAATAAATTAAAATTTTATTCCAGTAAATCTTAAAAATAAAATGTATTTATTTAATTTAAAATAGTATATATCTAAATAATTCAACAAATAAATTTAAAATTTAAAAACAATTAAATAAAAACATCGTTTAAAAAGTTTATAAATAAACATCATTTAAAAAGTTTATAAATAAATATCAAAAAAGCATAATGAAAAAAGTGAAATTCAATCTGTAAAGAATTATTTTAAATAATAATAATAATAATAATAATTTGTAAAGAATTATTTTAAATAATAATAATAATAATAATAATAAATAGTAAATTTAAATCTTAATGATAATAATAATATTAAATAGTAGTAAATGTAATATAAAAAGCTTAAATAATTTAGATTTTTAATATTATTTAAGTTTTTCAAAATTGTAAGTTTTGATTGATGATATTATTGTTTTTAGTAA